>OY726517.1:132650664-133070664 GCA_963383655.1 Bathymodiolus septemdierum
GACTGAGACCACATTCAATTTAGATAGCCCTGCAACATCAAATAATCAATACTTCATATTAGTAAGATTTTATTATTTCTCTAATGAGTATTTTGTCTCAAGTCGTCATTTGTTTGTTCATTTTGTCCTTCCATTTTCGATTAAAGGACCGCCCCGGTCGCATCTCCTTTTCATATGCCGACCCTTTGGCTTTTTTATTCTCTGTAGATAAATCGATAGGTAGTGGGTGCTTTTTTCCAGGTTTAGACCCCTCCGTAAGCTTAATTGGCCATGCAGCCATAACGGAAATGATCAAATTACAATTTACAACGATTACCGATAGGATACGAAATAAAATCCGGAATGGGAACTGGTTCCCGAAATTTAGCATAAACAGAAAGGAACAGAAATTGTCACCGATTTGCTTACGACTTTTGACTTTATTAACGATAATCAAAGATCCTTCGCTTAGGGGTCTAAGAGGTAACCAGGACCGACAGAAATTTAATTTTTGACAGCCCCAAGCAGTAAAAATGTTTGCCGGTCATTAGGTCTGACACAAAGACGTCATTTGCCGGACCCTCTAAAATTCTGCCCCCTAGGTCCGACAGGGCCGACGGTTAGCTGCATCTCTGTTCTTTTAATAATGTTGTTCGTCTGGTTACCGGTACATGACCAAATCATTTAACTAAGAGGGGTGGTTTCCTCCCATACAACTAGTATAACCTGGAATTTTTATCGAAGTGTCTGTACCAAGCCATGAAAGTGAGTGGTCATGTATTTTTGTGTTAGGGGTATCGATTTTGCCTTTTTCTATTGGGTTGTATAACTGTTCTGACAGTGAAGTAAGTGATTGTTGTTTAAAGCCAACTCAGCAATTTTTCAGCTGTATCATGGAGAGAACAAGTAAATTTTCGATGAGATGATGAGGTCCGCTTTGTACTAGAATAACACGCTTAGTTTGATTTTTATAGTGTTAGCTCATTGAAACAACAGTCCGCGGATAGACAGGTCGCCCCACTCGGACTCATTATCCTGATTCCGAGCCAACCAGTCTTTGCTCTTTCTCCTTAATGCTGTGTCGGGTCAAACCAAAGACTACAAGAAGCAACAAATTCCAATTTTATATTCTTTGGTTTGACCCGATCAGGGCTTGAACCTAAGGTCTACTGCACTCAAGGCAAACATGTTAATCATTACATCACCGATGCAGTTTTTCTGACAGTGTGGTATTTTTTTATTTTTTTTTATATCTTATTCTTGTTAAATTGAAAATTACAACAAAGATAAAAGTTGACTTTTTATTATAAATATTTGACTGTACAATCAATATTCTACATTTTGTACATTTATACAACCCATACTCATGAACTCTTACAATGAAATCTATTATCATAGGAATAATATATACTAACAATTAAATTTAAAAAAACAAAACAAATATATTTAATACAAGCTATTTACAATGATCTATTCAACTATTAATAAAATGTTTAATCACATTAATATTGACATAAGAAATCTCGATAAAAATACAAGTTACTATGTCATATTTATAACATAGATAAAAGGACGGACATTTTGTACGAGTGTTTTAAACGAAAATAGTGTCCCAAGTCGGCCCCTTTTTAACATGGCAGTAATGTCAAAATATATCTTAATCTGAAAGTTACAATTACGATACTAATGGAATATCATTAGTACAAAGTACAAAAACCTATTGTTACCATATGGTTTCTAGGAGTTTATCATAACTTTCAGAAATATTTCAGCTATATCGTGACTACCAAACTTATTCCAGATTGAAAGCCCAGACATTGATAAGGAACCAACAGATGAAACCTCAGGCCATGGGTATGTGTCTAAAACAACCTCAACACTGAAGTTTGGTATCTGGGTTCGACCTCATGTCATTGGTGTTATTTTGGTATCTGGGTTTGATCTCGTGTCATTGATGTTATCTTAGTATCTGGGCGAGAACTCATGTCATTGATGTTATCATAGTATCTGGGCGAGAACTCATGTCATTGATGTTATCTTAGTATCTGGGCGAGAACTCATGTCATTGATGTTATCTTAGTATCTGGGCGAGAACTCATGTCATTGGTGTCAAGAGTTGTAGTCGGACATCAACGACCTTAACCACCCACTCTACCATAAAGGTTGTCCTAAAGCAATGTTGAATCAACCAGTTAGATCTTCAGTCGACACAGTCTAATGGTCAAGACATCACAGTACATTCTTTCACAAACAAAGGAAAATAACAAACATAGTCAAATCTGTCCATGCAGTCACCTCTATTAAGCAGTCACCTGTATCAAAAGGTCACTTTTTTCTTGTCCTGTCATAGAAAATTTCATATGAATTGAACCTCTTTTATGAGGTCACCTGTCTTATAAGGCCACTTTTTCTTTGTCCCAAAGGTGACGTCTTAATATAGGTTTGATTGTACTAGAAAAAATAAGAACATGTCTAAGTACATGTACTTTTGAATTTGTTTTATAGATACATTTTCTTATTAGTGAAAGTTTCGAAAATGATGTTTAGTTAAAACTGCTTTCACAGTTTAATTTAGAACTGTTTTACTGTACATTATAATCTACATACATTGTCTGAAAATATAAAATTTATTTGTACGAGCTTTAGAGACAGGTAGAAAAGTGAGTCTTTGGCAAGCTTTTCTAGTTTGTTTCGCAGCGAATGGAAATTAATTTGATATTAAACGAAAATGTATGTACATGTACATGTATATTGTTTATCAAAAAAACTTCTAAATTGTCTCAAAATAACTGAAACAAGCATCATTCTAATCATTTTCAATGGTGTCATCTGTGACATCAGCACTTATACTGTTACCGTTTCTTTCTGTCGCTCTACATGATTCAGGTACCAGAAATGCTTTATTAGTTCCATGACCTAATAACACTGAAGTTTATTAGAACTCAAAATCACACAATTGCAGGATAAAAGTCATTATTATAATACTGTATTCATCACAGTAAAGCAATGCCAATGTATAATTTAAAATATTTGGAACTGCAGACAAGACATTTTGAATGCACTGTCATAAGAAATTATGGTCATTAGAGAACAATATTTTACTACCAGAGATGAGGGTTTCCACTGTTAAGACGACTACTTCCACCTGTGTTTAGAAGCCAACTTTGACCTGTTGTAAGGAGATTCATTTCAATCTCTTTGCATACTCAAGTAACTATCCTATATATATAATTAAAATAAACTCTCCAATACATAATTAACATAATTATACAAATCTAATTAAAATTCCATTTAGTAACTAAATAACAACAATATCACAAGTCTTTATTAAACAATTATATGTACTAACAAAACAAAGCATATAACAAACATTTATATTTTGACACTAAATATCTATATTTAGATTATGACACTAAATATCTATATTTAGATCATGACACTAAATATCTATATTTAGATTATGACACTAAATATCTATATTTAGATCATGACACTAAATATCTATATTTAGATTATGACACTAAATATCTATATTTAGATTATGACACTAAATATCTATATTTAGATTATGACACTAAATACATGTGTCTATATTTAACAGTTTAAAATAGTTATTTTTAGTTATGTTAATAATATCTGATGTAATATGTGTACATTGTCAGAAATTACATAATTTATTTGTTGGAGCTTTACAAACGGGTAGAATAACGAGCCTTAGGCAAGCTTTTCTGACCTGTTTCTTAGCAAATGCAAATGTATGTTCGCTCTACATGAATTAGGTACCAGAAAAGCAATATTTTGGTCAGTGACCAAATAAAACAAAAGTGCAGGGCTCACCAAACCAGATGAAGTGGGCGACTTCTTCGCCTTGGTTTCAATGAAGTTGCCCAATTTCTGTCAAAAAGCGAAGTTTCAGTCGCCCTGTCAGTCTTTTCAAGTCAGTATTTTTTTCACCAATAATCATACTTTTTCTTCAATATTCACATAAAAGGAGCTCCCATGTTCCTGAAATGTGACCCATACAGGGTTTGATGTTCAATATTTTATTCCAAACTCGTTAATTGCATCCTTTTAAGATCATTGTTCGTTTTTGTGAAAGGTAGGGGAACATGTGGTAGCAGGGAAAGAAACATTAAAATTTGGATCGATTTTCGGAAGTCTCCCAGACTTTCCCTCACTTCCCCCTTAAGTCAAGTCGCCCTGTTTTTACTATGTGTGGTGAGCCCTGAAAAGTGTATCCAGTCAATACAATTAGACTTATCAAATTGAACCAGAGTAAGCCTTAAAGTTTTGTTATTATTTTTTTTCCTTCATTTTCTCAAAATTAGTGGGAATTGCTCGACTACATGTAGTACAATAATCCCACATTAAAGAGTTATGCTGGTTTCATATGGTTTTACATGAGCATAATGGACGAAATATTATTTGACAATTTCTATAAAAAAAATTCCCTACTGGTATATAATAAATAACATATCTTGTGGATTTTACTACAAAACATTGTACTAAAATTATACCATGCCATCATCACTTTTTACAATAAACCTGTAAAATTTATTTACAATAATAAACAGTACGTATACATTCAATTAAAAAAATAATGGACGGAAACGAACAGCACTAAAAAAGTAAAATACATATATAACAAGAAATCACAGATAAAATGGCTGCCATAAATAGTTTATTTGGATCTCAATTGTCTGTTTCTAAGCTGTTATCTACCTATCTTCTTTTACCCTTCATTAATCCACACACGTTGGCGAACTTTTTCAATCACTCTTCTCAGTTCAAACATGGTATCACAATATTGTACACAGGCTAGACTGCAAATATAAATAAAATGTTATTCTACTAAACAAGACATGATTTTCTCCAATAAACAACCATACATACCATTCTGTGAAAATAAATTTATAACCATTTTAGGATTTTTGAACATTCCATTTCAAATATTTCTACTAAGATGCAAATATAAAATCTGGTTTTAATTTTTTTTCAATCTGATCAAAGGAAAGGAAAAGCTTGCTTGAAATTCCTTTCTAATGTTTATATAAGAAGGGTTTGAAGATACCAAAGGGGTAATCAGAATCTGTAAATCGAAGAACAGACAACACTGGCCAAAAGAAAAAGGACAAACAACGATCAACAAAACATACATATAAAACTAAAGATTGAGTAACACGAACCCCACTAAAAACTGGGGGTGAACTCAGGTGCTTGGAGAGGGTAAAAAAAATCTTTATCTACACAAAGGTATCAGAAATTTACATCTTTTCAATATAGGATTAAAGGATTATTATGGATGCATGGTTCCTAAGGTTGTTATGCCTATGGGTGATACAGGTGATAAGTGCCCTGTATCAGGTAAATGCTCCTTACGGCATGCGTAAAATATAGCCTCTGACAACCAAAGTTCAACTCCTGACCTTCCCGTGTTGGAACTGTTTTGACGAACAGGAGATGGGGCGAAGCCAGGATCCGGGCACCTTAAAACCAGTGCTTTGGGTAGATGGAGCTCGTTAACCCTGGAAGGTAGTCCATCTAGGAGAAGTAAAACTCTTATTTCAAACCTGGTATTGAAAGCCGTTAGTTGTTCTCAACATTCAAATGGGTAGACAGGACTCATTAGTCATGGTAGGCAACCAGTCTAGGAGAAAGAGACTCTGATGTAAAACCTAACTGCAGGTTCCAAAGTCCAACCCGATATCATCGATATGAAGTCTGTGGAGTTACTTTTGTCA
This sequence comes from Bathymodiolus septemdierum, assembly GCA_963383655.1. Classification (NCBI taxonomy): domain Eukaryota; kingdom Metazoa; phylum Mollusca; class Bivalvia; order Mytilida; family Modiolidae; genus Bathymodiolus; species Bathymodiolus septemdierum. The sequence continues at coordinate 132,656,385 of OY726517.1, forward strand.
AAACAAGGGATATGGCGAAGCTGAAGGGCCAACCACCCATCAGTTGATAAATCCGGTTACAGAAACAACCATAGAAGCAAATCCTTTTACTCGTCATAGACTTGAGAAAATCAAAATTTTAGAAGAAGAAAACAACAAATGACGCGAAAGCCGATGGAGTTGTTTTCACCAAAACAGCCAACAAGAATTGCATGCTGGAATGTACGAATAATGTACCAGAGTGGAATTATATACTCAGGAAATCCTAATAAAGATGATCCGTATGAAAAGGGAGTCAGTTTCCTATTGAATAAAATATCAAAGAAATCATTGCTAGGATGGAATCCTATTTCACCAAGGATTGTTACAAACTTTCAGAAGACCACAGTCATACAAGTATATGCCCCAACAAACGAGGCACAAGAGATAGAAAAAGAAGATTTCTACAATGCACTACAATATGTAGTAGACAAAATACCAAAACGGGACATCCTTATCATCATGGGTGATCTAAATGCCAAAGTTGGATCAGAGAGAATAGGAAGGGAGAGAGATTGGACCGCATGGTATAGTAAATATAAATGTAATTGAAGAATTATTTGCAGACTTTTGTGCAGTTAATAGACAAGTAATAGGAGGAACACTCTTTCCACATAAAAACTGCCACAAGATTACATGGGTGTCACCAGCTGGAAATGCAGAAAATCAAATTGACCACATTGCCATATTTCAAAGATGGAGATCATCTTTACAAGATGTTAGAAATAAAAGAGAAGCTGATGCTGCATCAGACCATCACCTGTTAACAGTTACCATCAAACTGAAATTGCTGTCACATAAAAAGGCAGAACCAAAGAGGAGAAAATTCCATGTGGCAAAACTTAAAGAGTAAACCACTAGGCAAGAATTTCAAATAAGCCTACAAAACAGATTTTCTGCTTTACCAATATTAGACAATGTAGACCAAGACATTAACTGCATATGGGAAAAAACAAAGACAGTCATTATTGAAACATGCAAAGAGACTATTGGCTATGTACAACACAAGCGAAAAAAATGGATGTCCGATGAAACTTGGGCAAGAGTAGAAGAAAGACGACAAGCTAAACAGGAGGTTTTGAATGCCACAACAAGATTTCAAAAATGGCAGGCACAAGATTTTTACACACGAATGGATAGAGAAGTGAAGAAAAATTGTAAGAAAGACAAACGAGCTTACACAGAACACCTAGCAAAAGAAGCAGAAACTGCCTGTGGCAAAGGAGACATCAAATCTCTCTATAACACCACCAGACAGCTGAGTGGCAGACCACCAACCACCAGACAGCTGAGTGGCAGACCACCAATTACCAATTCACCGGTAAAGGACAGTAATGGTAATGTAATTTTGTAAAACGGAGAACAACTAAAACAACTAAAGAGATGGAAAGAACATTTCTAAGAGGTTCTAAATAGACCACCTCCCATAATTACATCAGATATAGAAGGACAACCACTTGACATCAATATAGAACATATTTCTAGAGATGAAATGGAGAGAGTAATTAGACAACTAAAAAATGGAAAATAATAGTAAAGTCGATAATATTCCACCAAAAGTTATTAAAGCAATGGATAACATATCAGTCAATGCTCTTCACCACCTAATTAACAGAATATGGAATGAAGAACAAATACCAGATGACTGGCGAAAAGGACTTCTTGTAAAGCTGCCAAAGAAAAAGAAAGGAGACCTATCGCTTTGCAACAACTGGAGAGGTATCACACTCTTATCAATACCAAGTAAAATCCTATGTAGTGTCATATTACAAAGAATAAAAATGGAAGTAGACAAAACCTTAAGAGACGAGCAAAGCAGGATTCAGACAAGAGCGTTCCTGTGTAGACCAGATTGCCACTCTCAGAATAATTGTTGAGCAAACAATCGAATGACAAACTTCTCTCTGCATGAATTTGATAGATTTTGAAAAGGCCTTAGACAGTATAGACCATCAGGTACTGTGGACAATTCTGAAACACTACGGCATACCTCAGAAGATCATTTCTATCATACAACAACTTTATGATGGATTTAGTTGCCAAGTAATACATGATGGAAACTTGACAGAGCCATTTACCGTTACTACCGGTGTAAGACAAGGTTTTCTCCTTTCTCCTCTCCCTTCTGATGGTGATAGACTGGGTCAGTAAAACAGCATATAAAGAACCTACAGGTATACAATGGACAGTACAAACCACATTGGACAATCTTGACTTCACTTTTGGTCTCAAAAACATAGGATTATAGGAATTTTTTGTTTAATTTATAGGGTAAATATAGGGATTTTGGAAGAAATATATATGAATATATAGGGTTTCTAGTATATAATTTGCATTGAAAGTCCATAATAATGAATAATCCTTTCCAAATCAAAATACGAAAAAAATAATAGCATTAAAAAGTGTGTAACATAATGCAACACCAGGTCACCAGTCTTGAGGAAACAGCAAAACAAACAGGTCTCCTCATTAATCCACAAAATACAAAAACCATGAGAATCAACACCACTCAAACAGATAAGCTTACTATCAGAGACACCGAAGTAGAAAATATTGAACAATTCACGTACCTAGGCAGCATCATCAGCATTACAGGGGGAACCGACGAAGGCATCAAAGCTCAGAAAAGAAAAGCTCAACAAGCCTTTGCCATGCTTAAGCCAGTTTGGAGAAGTACCACCTTGAGAATAAGCACCAAACTAAGGCTCAATTCTAATATAAAATCTGTCCTTCTCTATGGTTCTGAAACATCTGAAGTGCTTTGATAGAAGATGCTGTTTCTCTCCAAGTCTTTCTGAACCATTGCCTCAGAACTATCTTGGGAGAGAGGTGGCCAGATACCATCAGCAATAAAGAACTATGGAGAAAGACAAAACAGCAACCAATCAACTTAACAATAAGATCAAGACGATGGAAGTGGATAGAGCACTCACTGAGAAAGGCAAATAACAACATTATAAAACCGGCCTTAAAATGGAACCCCCAAGGAAAAAGAAAGAGAGGTAGACCAAAGAACTCATGGCGCTGAGGTTTTATCTCAGAGTTGCAGGCCATAAATACAACATGGGGAGGGGCAAAGAGGAAATCTCAAGACAGGATGAGGTGGAAAGAAACTGTGGTTGCCCTATGTCCCCCATGGGATGAAGTGGAATAAGTCAAAGTAAGTCATGAATAACACCCATTTTTTACAATATTTCAATTATATCATGGTGGTCAGTTTTAATAGTGGAGAAAAAAACCAGTGTCCAGAAAAAAACACCTGCCACAAGTCACTGAAAAACTAAATGAATAAAATGATATGTACTGGTTGCATATAGAAAGACGAAAATCCAACTAGTCTCCTTGTAAGACCACCAATTCCGTAATGAAAAAGAGGGCCTGTCTTTCTACGGGGGGATCATTTAGTAGTGTTTTACGATCTCAGTGTAACTGAAATCTAACCTCAGAAGAGGTTGGTTTGGTTGATGGTGTTTAATGCCACTTTCAACAATATTTCATATACTTCAACTATATTGTGGTGGTCAGTTTTATTGGTCGAGGAAACCGAAGTACCTGGAGAAAACCACCGACCTGCCGCAAGTCACTGACAAACTTTATCACATAATATTGTATCGAGAACATCCTTGTCATGAAACGGTTCGAACTAACTACTTTAGTAATGATGTCACTCATTGCACAGGTAGTTGTAAATCCAACTACCATACGAAAATGAACACAACACACCCGACATGACAAGAGTGTTGGACATTAGTGGAAGTGGTTTAACAAGATATTACTTCAACCACAATCTTACTTTTTTCTGTGGAGGTTTTGTTTCTTCTTTTTTCTCATCTTTCTTTTCATCCTCATCTTCTTTATTTTCTTCTTCATCTTTTTCTGTATCATTATCATCTTTCTCATCTTTTTTATCTTTTTTGTCTTTCTTCTTGTCTTTTTTATCTTTTTCCTTTCCTTTCTTTTTCTTGTCAGTTTCCTAAAAATTGTAATGAAGATAAAAACAACTTTTCTTCTAACTTTTGATGTTTTTAATTTTGACCTCTGACCTCATGACAGCGGGAATTTCTATAGAGCTTGCTATCGCTCATCTCGGTAGGCACAAATGAAACAAAATTGTATTAAGAAATATTCATAGATTTAATTTTACTCATTATATATCCATTTTGCATGTTGGATAAGCATAAAATTAGTAAGAGAGAATATGGATGTAAATAGACATGAGAAACTATCCAACCTTACACTTTACACAAATTAAAGTAGAGGAACAGCACTTTTATTGCTGTTCTACATTTCACAGTCACAGAAGAGTCTTCATAAATGTAAAATGATGCCCCTAGCCTGCAGTTGAGGGGTACTCTTTACTTCTGTTGATAAACACTACATCTGGACATCTTTGTTGTTCTGATGTTGTGCATTTATTTCAAATTATTTACTTAACTTGAACTGAAGTTATTGAGCAGAAAGGGAATGGAAAAAGTGTTAAAGCCCGAAATCAAAATTGGTGTGCCTTTCATGGTCCCTGACCTAATTATGTTCTGCAAAAGGAGAACATAAATTATTGACCCGAAACCCAATGCATACATACAAACCAAGATACAGACAGATGTACGTACGTACAGAGTTCAGACATGGATAAAAACCTAATGCCCCTTACATCAAACAGCACAGGCATATAAATATTTAGTGAATTTTACATCTTGAAATTCTTTTTATAAACCACGATAAAGCTGAAATACTGCTAAAGTTGGTGTTAAAAACCAATCAATCAATGAAAAAAATACCTCATCTTCATCATCTTCCTCCTCGTCCTCATCTTTATCTTTTTTCTTGTCTTTTTTGTCTTTCTTTTTATCCTTTTTATCTTTGTCTTTCTTTTTTCCTTTTTTGTCTTTATCCTTTAACAAGTGAGAGAGAAATGTTGATTACTCAAACTTATTTTGTTATTCAACAGCACAAGTAATATAGGTTTGTGAAATTCCTGAGTGTTACCTTATCTCCAATTGTCATAAACACAATGTAAAAAAGTCTTTTGTAGCACTATGTCATTTTTTTCTCAAATTTTTCAATCAAGTAATGTTTAGCTATTGTAATATATTGTATTTTGTAATGATTTACATATTATGGAGAAGACAACGTAACTTGTTTTAAGTATGTAACTTGTGTCACCAACTTGCTGCAAGTCACTGACAAACATTATCACATAATGTTGTATTGAGTACACCTCGCCATTAGTGTGATTCAAACTCACAACTTTCGTGGTGATATGCACTGATTAATCAGGTCGTTGTAAATCCTACAAGATATGATTATAATCAAACGATTATGAAGTCTCCCACACCGGCTACTGACAACAGGTTTAAAAAATAAATCAAAAGCTACCTTTAAAATCGAACAATGTTGAATTTTTTTGGTATTGTGGTGGCCATTTTGAAAATGGCGACCGGTAGAAATTTTCCGATGTCGGGAATCAATTCAGGACACCATAATCTATAGCTACCTACATATGAAATTTCGTTGAAATTGGACAATGTTGAATTTGTGCGGTATTGTGGTGGCCATTTTGAAAATGGCGACCGGTAGAAATTTTTCAATGTCAGGAATCAATTCGGGACATCATTATCTACCCACATATCAAATTTTGATGATATCGGACAATGTTGAGTTTTTGCGGTATTGTGGTGGCCATTTTCAAAATGGCGACCGGTAGAAATTTGTCAATGTCGGCAATCAATTCGGAACATCATTATCTATCCACATATCAAATTTTGATGATATCGGACAATGCTGAATTTTTGCGGTATTGTGGCGGCCATTTTGAAAATGGTGACCGGTAGAAATTTTTCAATGTTGGGAATCAATTCGGGACATCATTATCTACCCACATATCAAACTTTGATGATATCGGGCAATGTTGAATTTAAAAAATTTAAAATGCAGAATTGCTCCTCTAATGGTGACCTATCACTATGTCAAATTTTATGTCTCTATCATTATCCATTTAGAAGTTATCAACATTAATGTACGAAATTTCAACTTTCCCATAGGATTCTATAGTAACCCCCTCCCCCTTTAAACCCCTCAAAATATGACTTTGACCCTCTTTACCACAAAGCTGAAAACTTTAGGACCAACTAGAAACATATATCTATAACTCCACCAAGTTTCATGAAATTCTGTCCAGTAGTTCCTGAGATCTGCTGTGGACAAGTTCATGGTCCGCAGAAAGAAAGGAGAAGAAAGAGAAGAAGAATAATAAATAATAATAAGAAACGGAGCAAAAACAATAAGTCTCCCAAACAAAGTTTGGGAGACTTAACTACCATATGATCATGACCACGACGACCCTTCATTACTTTGGACATCGGATATCCATCGTTTTTTAAAATACTTTCCTTCTTTGATTTTTCCTTTGCTTCTAGCTATAGCATTCTAATGCCATATCTTGACCATATTTGAAAATTCCCTATTTCTGCATTTATCTATTTTTACAATAGAGAGAAAAAGAGAGAGGAAGAATTGTGTCTTGTCTTTTCTCTTTATTTATTTGTATTCTTTTGTGTTATTCATGATGTTAATGTCTGTATCTATGTTGAGGAGAGCTACTAGGCTGTATGTAATTCTCATGAAATAAATAAAAAATTAAATATTTTTACAATAAAAGTTAAATTTGAGTTCTTTACCTTTTCTTCTGTTTCTGATTTTTCTTCTTCATCATCTTTTTCCTCGTCTTCATCTTCATCTTCTTCATCTTTCTTTCCTTTTTTGCCTTTCTTTTTATCTTTGTCTTTTTTATCTAAAAAATTATAATTAAATGATAGTCATTTTTCCTTTGTCCCATCAGTGACACTGAATACATGCATAAATAATTTTCCAATATTTTACAAATTTTCTTGTTTCATGTTGAGTTTGCACTGATCATAATTTGTAAACATTTTTTTCTATGAAAAACAGTTTTTTAAGTCAGTTTGAGCTTTTTTTTTTCTTATATCAGTTTTGTGTCAATGAAATAATTTAAAATAAACAGCACAGATTCAATCTTTTTACTCAGAATGAAACAACCACTTAACTCATTACACAAATAAAAAAATAACAATTATAAAATTTGTCATTGTAATTAAGGAGGGCATCCAGCGAGATTAGAATCAGCTTACCAGTTTAATCAGATGAATTGAAATATCTGCTTACCAATTATTATAACTAGTTTGTCACAGGCATTTCCTAATGCTAATAAATCTGAACCTTTCTAAATGCAATATTTAACAAAACAATTATAATACATTCATTCAATTAATTGGAATGATATGATGAGATACCATCTTTGTTACATTGTTGAAAGTGGCGTTAAACACCATATACCTAACCTGGCCCCATCTTTGTTAAAATATTTACCTTTCTTCTTGTCTTTTTTACCCTTCTTGTCCTCTTTGTCTTTGCCTTTCTTTTTATCTTTTTTCTTCATGTCTTTTTCTTCATCTTCATCTTCATCATCTTTTTCTTCCTTCTTCTTCTGATCCTCATCCTCCTCCTCTTCATCTTCATCCTCATCCTCATCATCAGACAGACCAGTTGATTTACCAAATATCTTAGCCTTGGATTTCTTCTGTTTCTTTTTACCTACAAAAATTAAATATTAAATTACAATGAACATAATTTTGGAGTTTTATTTATAAATGTTGTTCTCTTGGGGAAACACCATCTCATCCACAACATACCAGTTATCCTATAATTATAGCCGCCATGTCATACAAAGGCCAAAAAGACTATTAATCATGTAAAGTGCAAAGCCACACGACAAAACCGCTGCTGATTTATTTAAAATAATATTACACCAGTTTTGGGTGAAGAAAATTTTTCCCTCGAAATTCATTTGGAATACAATGGTACCTTTACTAAGCTATTCATGCATGTTTCAAGTCGAAATATGTTCCCAACAACTAGAAATCTGCAAATCAATGTGCATATTTTTCGTCCTCGCCATTATTGTAGAGACTAATTAACGTATGGTTGTTTTGTTCCGATGATTGCCGATCATTATCTCGTGAAGAAAAGTTTTGGTCCGATGATTGCCGATCAAGAAAAGATAAACGGGTGTGTTCGATTTGCGTTTCAATTATCTCCCTTTTTGAAACCTGGCTGTCAAAAGTAGACATTTATTTTTATGTTGATATGTTTTATTGATATATTTTGTAATGATAAGGCTATTTGTAATATATTTATCATATTTAAACATTGACAACCTTCTTCAAATAAAATTTATTAAGAAATTTGCAGAATTAAAATAATAACCATGCCATTGTCAAGGCGACGAATGTTTTATATAATACTTAATATTTACATTTTCAACTTGCTCAAGGAACCATTGGCTATTAACAGTATGGCCTACTTAGTATAACTTTGCATCCTCCTTCTATAGGAGTAGTACCCAATCTATTTGTTTTTGGGATAGCTTAAAATGGGAGACTAAATTTTGTTAATTTTCGGCTTTAAATTTTGATTAGCTTTAACCCCAGAATACTTTAAAATATAAACTTTTTGTTAGCTGCTCACCTCATCATGTTTTTCTGGGTTGAATTTTTACATTCGAACCTCAGTGCTACCTAGGTTATTTTTGATATTGGTATTTTACAGCCGTTTTTGCATCTATTTTTTGTGCAGTATTTAATTGAAGCCTTTACCATTGTTGATTTTTATGTTCTGTTTTATCATGCCTTTTGTTGACTATATAATTAAGTATTGAAAACTTATTAGCCTTAATTTCTATTGCCATAAGGTCGAATCCCAGTGGAACAAACCTGGATATGTCTAAATCTTATTTTGTATCCATTGTCAACTAATTCAATCACTTTCTGTAACATGAGCGTGTTTGGATATGTCTCGCTTGGTGGTTGCCAAGCAAAAAGCTCACAGACAGACAGACACAGGATCAAAAGTTATACATTTTTATATTTCAAACATCAAAGTTATACTAAGTAGGCTATACGGTTAATAGCCATTGGTTCCTTGAACGAGATGAAAATGTAAACATTAAGTATTATATAAAACATTCGTGACCTTGACAATGGCATGGTTGTTTTAATTCTGCAAATTTCTTAACAAATTTTATTTGCAGAAGGTTGTCAATGTTTAAATACGATAAGTATATTATAAATAGCCTTATCATTACAAATTATATCAATAAAACATATCAACATAAAAATAAATGTCTACTTTTGACAGCCAGGTTTCCAAAAGGGAGATAATTAAGCACAAATCGAACACACCTGTTACACAATCTCCTCGAAAGAGTTCAAATCATGGGTCACGCATATATCATTTGCATTACTGTTGTGCACAACAGAATTATCTGCTGTCAAATATTTTGCTATTTGCTCATAAATTCTGCTTTTGAGCAGATTTTTACTGTTATGCAGTTGATTTTAGTTAAATTAAGTGGCATCTTAAGTAAAAATATTTAATCCAAAAATTCCACGATATTCGCCTTTCATATTACTTTAATCATATTTCAAATACACAATCACAATAATAGTTAATCAATTATCAGAATGGGAATAGTCTGTTCAAGGTCCTATCAATCAATAAATAAAAAACAAATGTTTGCCAAAAATATGAAAATAATAATAAAAGAAAAAAAATAAAATATATATATATATATATATAAAACAAATTGCATGTGACCATTTCAGTGCTGTCATATGCATGCTGAATGAAAAAAATAGCCAAATAAAAACCTCCCAATTACTCATTGGAGCAAAGAAAAACAAGCTACCAATGCATCACCTTCCATAATGAATATATACAACCAAGATCAAATAATTTAATTCTAATTCCCTTTGGTCAAACAAATTAAATTATATTGTTGTTTTTAAACAAACCCACATTGCAAATTTTATTTTTATAATGGAAGTCTATTCTAAAACTCAAGGATTTCTTCTCATTTTCACCTCAGCGTATACCAATAAACACTGATAAAAGCATATCCCTGTGGTGACAAAAACTCTCCTATTCAAAAATTAACTAATTAAATATTTATTGCTACAACATGCAGATGACTTTACAACATCATTTAAAATTCAGGGTCGTCGTGGTCGTGATCATATGGTAGTTGGATTTACAGCTACCTGTGCACTCAGTGCCTATCACTATTAAAGCTGTGAGTTTGAATCACGCTCAAGGCGAGGTGTATTCGATACAATTTTATGTGATAAAGTTTGTCAGTGACTTTTAGCAGGTCAGTGGTTTTCTCCACCAAGAAAACTGACAACCATGACAAAACTGAAATATTGTTGAAAGTGACATTAAATACCATAACCCTACCCTACCCCCTCATTGGCAATCCATGAATTTAAATATCCTACAAAATGTCTTCTTTCCCCTTAATCCTTGAAAATAAATAAATACACAGAAATCCTACTTTACAAAGAAGAAGATGTAAACAAACAATATCTACCCTTCTTTTTCTTTTCTTCCTTCTCTTCTTCTGACTCTTCATCTTCATCTTTTTCCTGTTTTACTTTCCTTGGCTGCGGCACAGGCACTGTCGGTAAGGTCTATAAGTATAAAATTAAAAATTACAAAAAGTAAATTTACTGTAATAGTTGTGAGAGAAGAGGGGGGAGGGAGGGGGGGTTGACATAACCTTCCTTTCCTACTTTCAAAAATAATTAGAACTGTAACATTCAATTTGTTCTATTATTTCCCTCATATTATGAATTGGAGGTTAGTGTTACGGTGTTTTACGCTATTTTCAACAATATTTCAGCTCTATCGTAGCAGTCAGTTTTTTTATGGGGACTATGGTGTTTAACACCAGTTTCAACAATATTTCAATTATATCGTGGTTTTATTATGTAAATTTTAACTATTTCTAGTGAAGATATATAATAATCTACAAAAGACAAGAGATTTTGCTTCTACCATGTTTTAACAAGAAGAAAAATGAGCTTCAGTGTGACTAAATTAGTTTCTAAAAGGTCTAAAATATAGTCAAATTTATATTCAAGTCATCTTTAGGACAAAGGAAAAATTACCACATAGGACAACTGACCGCTTATTTATGATCGGACCATCTGGATTGTCAGTTTTGGTCTGTAAGAATTTCCTTTTTACCCGGAAGGTAATTTATTGGAAAAAATGGTGGTCACTTTGTGATGCTGCGGCATTTTAGTAACGATTTACAGTTAATTATTCAATAATTTTATAACTTAATTAGTACATGTACAATCATGTATTAAGAACACTTAGAAAGTTAATTACTGACAAGTTTTTAAAGCTTAGGATGAAAAGTTACTATTAAATTACTGGTAAACTGATACAATGGGTTAAATTTGAGTGACTGTGGATCGCATTAGCAAAGTGACCGCTTAATTGTGTTAAAATAACACTTAAATATGGTCTGTAGGGTTTTAGACTAGATGTTTACAGCAGGTGAATACTAATTAAAGTCACGGTTAAGAGAAGTTTGACTGGTTGTTGGGAAAAGGGGGAGGTTATGGTGTTTAACACCACTTTCAACAATATTTCAGTTATATCGTGGCGGTCACATTTATTGGGGAAAAAAGGTGTAATTTTACTAATATGGATGAAGAAAATTAACATGTCAAACTCGTAACCCAGGTTGAAATTCAATGAACATGATCTGAGAATTTTTCACATATTAAATAAGGATCAATATGATTAAAATATAAATGCTTTTAGATCATCTTTATTTGGAGATCCACCACTATAATATAGAATGTGAAATAATAATTAAAATTAACTAGAGACATGCAAAAAGTATTCGGTCACTGTAATCTTTTACTATATATTTCATATAAAACCACAATTTTTGAAAACATTATTCCAAAGCCAATTCTTATTCGATTTTGATGATATTTTTACCAACAGAAGCGAGAACGTATGTAGTTTTCTTTGATTATTTTAAAATATTTTTTTGAAGCACAGATTTTAAATATTCATGATTTTAAACACAAACTTAAATTATTTGTCTTCAAATGTACTATCATTGTATTGTGTTTTTTGACGTTCAAAATTTAGTTTTGTGTTTAACTCATGCACTCATAAAATTTATAGATTATAAAATTATGCTAAAATTAGTGTAAAACTACATTTAATTCTGCCTTTTTGGTAAAAAAATCATCAAAATCGAACAAGAGTCGACTTTGGAATAATGTTTTTTTTAAATGTGGTTTTATATAAAATATATAGTAAAAAATTACAGTGACTGAATACTTTTTGCACGTCTCTGTATAAGCAAAGATAAATCCATTAACAAACTGTGAAATACAATCAAACCTGTATATAAAGGCCAGTCAAACCTGTATATACAGGCCAGTCAAACCTGTATATAAAGACCAGTCAAACCTGTATATAAAGGCCATTCAAGGGAACATGAACCTGAAGCCTTTATTTGCAGTTGCACTTTATATACAGGTTAAAATTATATGCACTATTCATTTATGGGAAAAATGAGACTGCCCTTTATATACAGTGATTTGTTATAGAGGTGCCGTTTAAGGCAGGTTTGACTGCATATCATATATTACTTACCTCTATGACATAAAATAGTTTAAACCACACAAAAATTAAAAATAATTACTCTTAGTGTTGTTGATGTAGTTGCTTTGATTTCTTCTTCAGATTCATCTGATTGTTCTTGTTTTTTTGGTAAAGCTCTTTTCTGTAAAATAAAATTTAGAACATTTAGAAAACAAGTAATTGTAGACATTCTGTACAACCCTAGGATTCAGAACAAAACAAACAGTGAAATGAAAAGAAAACTGGCAAAAAATATACAAAAATAAAATTGACATTAAGCTGTTCTCCAGGGACCATGATAAAAACTTTGAAACCCATGACCGTGTTAATGAGATGATTGCCTTTTTGAGTTAAAGAACACATTAATGACAGTTAGAGGAGTGTTTAAACCTTCTCTTTACAACAGTTGACCACTAATTCAAGGTGACCTTACAGGCAGGTTTGACTATATCTTATTACATTATTACTGTTTCTCATCACTTTCAACAATTATTCAACTACTAGTAACATTAACATTTGAGGTGGGAGTATGGAGGCCAAGCTTTTAACATTTGAGGCAGGGATATGGAGGCTAAGCTTTTAACATTTGAGGCAGGGATATGGAGGCTAAGCTTTTAACATTTGAGGCAGGGATATGGAGGCTAAGCTTTTAACATTTGAGGCAGGGATATGGAGGCTAAGCTTTTAACATTTGAGGCAGGGGTATGGAGGCTAAGCTTTTAACATTTGAGGCAGGGATATGGAGGCTAAGCTTTTAACATTTGAGGCAGGGATATGGAGGCTAAGCTTTTAACATTTGAGGTGGGAGTATGGAGACTAAGTTTTTAACATTTCAGGCAGGGATATGGAGGCTAAGCTTTTAACATTTCAGTCAGGGGTATGGAGGCTAAGCTTTTAACATTTCAGGCAGAGGTATGGAGGCTAAGCTTTTAACATTTCAGGCAGGGATATGGAGGCTAAGATTTTAACATTTCAGGCAGGGATATGGAAGCTAAGCTTTTAATATTTCAGGCAGGGGTATGGAGGCTAAGCTTTCAACATTTGAGGCAGGGATATGGAGGCTAAGATTTTAACATTTCAGGCAGGGATATAGAGGCTAAGCTTTTAATATTTCAGGCAGGGGTATGGAGGCTAAGCTTTTAACATTTCAGGCAGGGATATAGAGGCTAAGCTTTCAACATTTCAGGCAGGGGTATGGAGGCTAAGTTTTTAACATTTCAGGCAGGGGTATGGAGGCTAAGTTTTTAACATTTCAGGCAGGGGTATGGAGGCTAAGTTTTTAACATTTCAGGCAGGGATATGAAGGCTAAGATTTTAAAATTTCAGGCAGGGATATGGAGGCTAAGCTTTTAATATTTCAGGCAGGGGTATGGAGGCTAAATTTTTTACATTTCAGGCAGGGGTATGGAGGCTAAGCTTTTAACATTTCAGGCAGGGGTATGGAGGCTAAGCTTTTAACATTTCAGGCAGGGGTATGGAGGCTAAGCTTTTAATATTTCAGGCAGAGGTATGGAGGCTAAATTTTTAACATTTCAGGCAGGGGTATGGAGGCTAAGCTTTTAACATTTCAGTCAGGGGTATGGAGGCTAAGCTTTTAACATTTCAGGCACAGGTATGGAGGCTAAGCTTTTAACATTTCAGGCAGGGATATGGAGGCTAAGATTTTAACATTTCAGGCAGGGATATGGAAGCTAAGCTTTTAATATTTCAGGCAGGGGTATGGAGGCTAAGCTTTCAACATTTGAGGCAGGGATATGGAGGCTAAGATTTTAACATTTCAGGCAGGGATATGGAGGCTAAGCTTTTAATATTTCAGGCAGGGGTATGGAGGCTAAGCTTTTAACATTTCAGGCAGGGATATAGAGGCTAAGCTTTCAACATTTCAGGCAGGGGTATGGAGGCTAAGTTTTTAACATTTCAGGCAGGGGTATGGAGGCTAAGCTTTTAACATTTCAGGCAGGGGTATGGAGGCTAAGCTTTTAATATTTCAGGCAGAGGTATGGAGGCTAAATTTTTAACAATTCAGGCAGGGGTATGGAGGCTAAGCTTTTAACATTTCAGTCAGGGGTATGGAGGCTAAGCTTTTAACATTTCAGGCAGAGGTATGGAGGCTAAGCTTTTAACATTTCAGGCAGGGATATGGAGGCTAAGATTTTAACATTTCAGGCAGGGATATGGAAGCTAAGCTTTTAATATTTCAGGCAGGGGTATGGAGGCTAAGCTTTCAACATTTGAGGCAGGGATATGGAGGCTGAGATTTTAACATTTCAGGCAGGGATATGGAGGCTAAGCTTTTAATATTTCAGGCAGGGGTATGGAGGCTAAGCTTTTAACATTTCAGGCAGGGATATAGAGGCTAAGCTTTCAACATTTCAGGCAGGGGTATGGAGGCTAAGTTTTTAACATTTCAGGCAGGGGTATGGAGGCTAAGTTTTTAACATTTCAGGCAGGGGTATGGAGGCTAAGTTTTTAACATTTCAGGCAGGGATATGAAGGCTAAGATTTTAACATTTCAGGCAGGGATATGGAGGCTAAGCTTTTAATATTTCAGGCAGGGGTATGGAGGCTAAATTTTTAACATTTCAGGCAGGGGTATGGAGGCTAAGCTTTTAACATTTCAGGCAGGGGTATGGAGGCTAAGCTTTTAACATTTCAGGCAGGGGTATGGAGGCTAAGCTTTTAATATTTCAGGCAGAGGTATGGAGTCTTAAGTTTTTAACATTTCAGGCAGGGGTATGGAGGCTAAGCTTTTAACATTTCAGGCAGGGGTATGGAGGCTAAGCTTTTAACATTTCAGGCAGGGATATGGAGGCTAAGATTTTAACATTTCAGGCAGGGATATGGAAGCTAAGCTTTTAATATTTCAGGCAGGGGTATGGAGGCTAAGCTTTCAACATTTGAGGCAGGGATATGGAGGCTAAGATTTTAACATTTCAGGCAGGGATATGGAGGCTAAGCTTTTAATATTTCAGGCAGGGATATAGAGGCTAAGCTTTCAACATTTCAGGCAGGGGTATGGAGGCTAAGCTTTTAACATTTCAGGCAGGGGTATGGAGGCTAAGTTTTTAACATTTCAGGCAGGGGTATGGAGGCTAAGTTTTTAACATTTCAGGCGGGGGTATGGAGGCTAAGCTTTTAACATTTCAGGCAGGGATATGAAGGCTAAGATTTTAACATTTCAGGCAGGGATATGGAGGCTAAGCTTTTAACATTTGAGGTGGGAGTATGGAGGCTAAGTTTTTAACATTTCAGGCAGGGAGGCTAAGCTTTTAATATTTCAGGCAGGGGTATGGAGGCTAAATTTTTAACATTTCAGGCAGGGGTATGGAGGCTAAGCTTTTAACATTTCAGGCAGGGGTATGGAGGCTAAGCTTTTAACATTTCAGGCAGGGGTATGGAGGCTAAGTTTTTAATATTTCAGGCAGAGGTATGGAGTCTAAGTTTTTAACATTTCAGGCAGGGGTATGGAGGCTAAGCTTTTAACATTTCAGGCAGGGGTATGGAGGCTAAGCTTTTAACATTTCAGGCAGGGGTATGGAGGCTAAGCTTTTAACATTTCAGGCAGGGGTATGGAGGCTAAGCTTTTAACATTTCAGGTAGGGGTATGGAGGCTAAGCTTTTAATATTTCAGGTAGAGGTATGGAGTCTAAGTTTTTAACATTTCAGGAAGGAGTATGGAGGCTAAGCTTTCAACATTTCAGGCAGGGGTATTGAGGCTAAGCTGTTAACATTTGAGATGGAAGTATGGAGACTAAGCTTTATGGTCAGAAGTCATTTAACACAAACATGAGGAAACCCAGACCTGTCAAATTTTGAACAAGGAACTAAAATACTATTAAGACATTATAATCATGCAGAAGAAATACACGTATTGAAACAATTAGCAAATTATCTATATTTAAGACAAGACTCAGAGGCACCATTCATTACTGATCATTGTGCATGAAAGAAGTCATTATTGATCCTACCGTTGGTGTTGGTTTGGACTGTGTTTCTTCTTCCGATTCCTCCTCCTCTTCCGACTCTGCTGGCTTTGCTATTTCGGATTCTGTAGGCTTCTGAAAAAAGTAAATAGCTGTTTAATTTATTTTACATATCAATATGGGCTAGTGTAAGGAAATTTTAATGCCTCTTTCAACAATATTTCGGCTATATCATGACGGCCAGCTTTATTGGTAGCCGTGATAGGCACTATTTACATAGGTAGATGTAAATCTGTTACCAATCACCATGATGACCCCTCATCCTATATAGTAATTAATATCTAACAAAATTATGAAAAGAAAGTTTAAACAGTGATGGCCATTGAATCTACAAATACATGTAACAACAAAATGAAAATATTTTATTGTCCAAAGGAAGGTATTACATCAATCCAGGATAATACATTTATATAAGCAGTTTGCTTGATTCCGAATCTGATTGTTGATTATTTTATTCATAATAGTTTGACACCTATAAAATATACAGTACTATAGATGACAATTCTGTCATTTTAAAGCATTAACTATTTGTTATTACTTTAGTTATACATGTGGTGATGTTGTGTAACTTTAATAGACATTACATATTAATGTTTACATCAAATAATACAACAGAAGTAGCTACTTGATTTGTTATTACTTTAGTTATACATGTGGTGATGTTGTGTAACTTTTTTAGACATTACATATTAATGTTTACATCAAATAATACAACAGAAGTAGCTACTTGATTTTATATATGGAAGACTGTCACAGTAAAATTAGTTTTACAACATAGCCTACAAAACAAAACTCATGATATGAACGCTTTCTTGTTATTACCGTTGGTGTTGGTTTCTCTTCTTCTTCTTCCGATTCTTTTTCTGATTCTTCTGTCTTTTCTGTCTTTTTCACTGCAGTTTCCTATATATCAAAAAATTATGCTATTACAAAACATTTTATTCATCAAAACTTGTATTTAAAAAAAGCACATTTTTGTTATTTTAACCTTTTTCTTATAAAATGAGTGCAATACAAATCCATGTCTTCTCTATTGTCATGAGATAAATATCAATGTCAATTTTTTTTAGAGTATTTACTCATTATAGTTTCAATTACTGATTGAAGAAGATGTCATGTCATGGCAACAATTGTGTGGTAGTTAGATTTTCACTTTTCTGCCTATGCATTAAGTGAATATCACCACTTAACTTGTGAGAAATGATTCCTGCCCAGGGCGAATTGCCGAGTCACAGCTCGATACGACCACAAAAAGTTAACTATTTCTAGCATCTCTTGCTTAGAAATGGGTAGGGCTAGAATCTCCAATTCATTGTGAAAAAAAAACATAAATGTCTCTACAGACAGAAAATC
Source organism: Bathymodiolus septemdierum (assembly GCA_963383655.1). Lineage (NCBI taxonomy): Eukaryota > Metazoa > Mollusca > Bivalvia > Mytilida > Modiolidae > Bathymodiolus > Bathymodiolus septemdierum. Next base: position 132,674,270 of record OY726517.1, read on the forward strand.
GGCAGAGCTGACAATGACACACATTTACCATAATAAAACAGCAAAAATATAGTGGTCGTACAGAAAAGTTTGTTTGTGATTTACAGCAGGTTGCTGGTTTCCTACAAATACCTTGCTTCCATTGGCCAATTACATTGACCATCAGGATATAACTGAAATGTTGGTGAAAGTTGTGCTAAATACCCATAGGCATAAGCCACAATACTATATATGGGAGAAGATTAAAATGTGATGAGGTGAACAACAGAAGACAAACAAATGGATGGATGGGTGCCAAGTGATACCATAAGCTCACAGGTCTTTGGGTAGGTGAGCAAAAACAATTTTTCAATAAATTCTAAGGCACATTCTAATGGATATATACCAATTTAGAGAAAGAAGTTTCCAATTTAAATCATTTCAGCACCAAAGTGAAAACTTGTCAAGTTAAACAAAACAAGGTGATCAGTTTAAATGAGAAAAGTGTACAATAAAAAAGCCATTATTAAAAGTGAAATGATATTGCACAAAATTTTAACTTGTGGTAAAAAGTGGTATTTTTTCAAAGCGTAAGTAAGTTGCTATATTTTATGGACTGCTTGTACATGTAGTTCAATATTTTTTTACTCTTTTAACATTTATTTTACAATTATCAGCATATATATAGATAATGTTGATATTAAAGAACAATTTTCCACATAGCCAGAAGCCTTTCAATAAGTGGCGGTACCAGGTACTTTAACCTGCCTAAAATGGTATTTGGTACCTCCTGATTTTAAGGAGCGCTGTATAATATATTCATGAAAATTGTTCAAATTTTAATATAAAAAATACAGCTTGTAAATAGTGAAGTACTGGTACACATAAAAAATATTGAAAGCCCTGCTATGCATAGATGTATATATATACAGTAGTCCCTCTCTTATAAGGCCACCCCTTCTGCATTGAAAATGTGGTTTATAAGAGTGGTTGTCTCTCTTGAAGAAGACTACTTAGTAATATATTGTATTTTACTCTCTCAATGCATTTGAATTCTGGCCTGAAAAGAAGAGTGGCATTTGGTGAGAGGAGCGTTATAAGAGGGAGACTGATGTAGTCCAAATAATATGGTACAAGTTCTACATGCATATCATGCAAACTTTATTGGCCATACAAGTATAATGGAGCCTCTGAAAACCAGCCAACCTTGGCAATGAATAAAACTTGAAGTTTTTGGAGGGTCAAATTTTGATTGTTAAATGGGCAATACCTGTTCCACTTCAGAAGAAATGTTAACATTTTGTATTGTCTCTGCTCTTTTTGTTAATATATTATTAGTAAGAAAGGATATGAATGTTAAAGAACATGAGAGACTCCCAATTTATACTAAAGACACCAATTAAAATAAAGGAACAGGAATTGTATTGCAGTTCTACATTTAACAGTCACAGTAGAGTCTCAATAATGAGAATAACTCATGCCATAAAATGAGCATGAAACAGCCTCTAGCAGCTAAGCTTAAAAACTTTAAATTTGGCTGCAACAAAAAGATATCTAGTTCTGATGCTGAACATTTTTTTTTTTAATTTTCCTTTTAGAAAAGAAAGTAAAACGACTTGGATGATTTTCTGTTTTGTCCATAAATTTTAATAAGTTTTCAGAATAAAAAAACTATAGATTATAATTAAAATTGGACAAAATGTTGGTCACTTAGCAATTCGACACAAAGCTATTAATCTGGGAGTCAAAAATATATATGAAAAACCTGAGAAATATAAATTCAACTGTGACTCACGATTGTGTATAAATATACTCAATATAAAATAATTATTTCGTGCAATAAAAATAAGTATAGAAAGAAATATTAATTAATTTCAACATAATGATACAATTAAACTTGATTCATGCATATTAGAAACACCACTCCATGCTACATTCAAATACCTTGACATCTTCTATTGGTCTCCGTGGAGGAGGGCGGGGCATTGGACGAGGCATTGATTGAACACCATTTACTTTCACTTTCTGTTTGTAATTTATTAGATATTAGCTATTAATATCTTGTCAAAAAATCATTGAGTTTATTTACTGCCTAATTAAGAGTGTTCTATCAAAACATTTCAAGGCCGCAGTGGTCATATGTTAGTTGGATTAATAACTACCTATGCATTCAGTGCCTATCACCACTAGCATTGTGAGTTCGAACCCCGTTCATGGCGAGGTGTACTCGATACAACATTATAAGATTAATAAAGTTTGTTAGTGACTTGCAACAGGTCGGTGGTTTTCTCCAGGTACTCCACCAATAAAACTGACAGCCACGATATAACAGAAATATTGTTGAAAGTGGTGTTATATACAATAAAGAAGAAGAAGTAGAATGTTCTACCAAATAATTCTTTACTTCTATGCTGTAATATTTCATCAAAATAGCATTAAAAACAGAGATCTGAATCAAATTGTTTATAAATATATGTTATTGATTTGATGATCATTTGACATCACTTGCACTTATTTTCACCTATAACCAGGTTAAGTGGATGAGGAAGCAAGAGTACACAAAGAAAACAATCTAGGCTTAAGGAACCAGTCCAACAAAACTTCAATTTGACCTTAGTGTTAATGTGTAATGATATTAAGCTATAATTACCACCAATACCTATAGGCCTCTAGACCACTGTAACCCCTGTGAATTTATTTTTACTTTTCTTTCTATTTCATAAATATCAGGAAATATTTTCAACATGGTAGATATTTACGTACAAATGTACTTTAACCCGAAATATTATAGTTATATAACAAGTTGATATTCCAGAGACAGTCACTTGTATTAAAAGATCAGCCTTTTCTTCTACTGTCACAGAAAATTTCATATGAATAGAACCTCTTTTAAAAAGTGACCTGTCTTATAAGACAACTTTTTCTTTGCCCCAAAGGTGACCTCTTAATACAGATTTGACTGTAGCTTGCTTTAACTATTTTCATATTGACCACTACAATATAACTGAAATATTGTTGAAAGTGGCATTAAATACCATAACCCCCCCTCCCCATATTGATAACGGTTAGGTATACACTGTATTAGCTAACAAAAGAAATAGCATTAAATGTTTATTATTGTTTAATAAAGTTTCCATTCAGATATTTGTGACGGTTATTATTTACCTCAATAGTTTTGTGTACATGTTTATCTGTCTCCTCTTCCTCCTCCTCTGACTCCGCCCCACTGTCCTCATCGTCATGTTTTGATTTTCCTTTTGTTGCTGCTGTTCTATGAAGTTCAACTGCAACACAAATTGAGAATTTAAAGTTGTGAGTTTAAATCTCGTTCATGGCGAGGTGTACTCGATATAACATTATGTGATAAAGTTTGTCAGTGACTTGCGGCAGGTCGGTGGTTTTCTCCGGGTACTCTGATTTCCTCCATCAATAAAATTGACCACCAATATATGACTGAAATATTATTGAAAGTGGCGCTAAACACCACAACCCTAACCCTTTATTATATCACAGTGTATCATATATCAGACACTGACAGGTGGGATTTTCACTTAATTTTTATCGCTTCCTTAAATGTTCAATCAAAATCCATCAATTCACCTTTTCACTGAAAAAATATTTCCTACCTTTCATGTAGGTATTACACCACTTCTGATGACAATACATGAACTGGTTTTATTAAAAGTGCATAAGCTTTCTAGATTCTTGTGTATAATATTCACGAAACTGGCCAAATTTTCATCTTGATGAGCATTTTAGATAGATATTTTTTGTGTTTTAACTATTTTTCTACATATGTTTAATCAATAAACCAAATTGAGACAGATTTTTAGTGGATAATGAAGTTTGACATTAATGAAGTCAATGAAATACATGTATTTAAACGGAATAATGAGTGTGTGATTGTTGTTTAATGCCAAATGAGCAATTTTTCAGCTATATCATGGCGATATTTAAACCGACAACTCAGCACAAATATTGAAGCTTTCACTACAGGCACTGACATCTTGATTTTACAACAACAATATTTTGTAGGCTCGATGCTGATATGGGGCTATATGTAATGTCATTAGAAGTAAGTGGATTGCCAAAGAGAAAAAAAAGAACCCTTTACACTGATTTCAGAACAAACTCAAGACTTATTAGAGATACTCATGCATGGTGCTTTTTCTTTATTCTTTTTAATACAAGTTGTACATACTTTTATTTTCATTTTGTACACCGTGTATTCTTTCTTTGGCAAGTGGCGTTTCATTGGGTGGCATCGTTGAGCTAAGTGGTGGTGGTTTGTTGTTATTTAATTCTGGTAATTGTCTCTTTACTATTGATGGACTCTGAAAAAAAAAGATTTTATTCAATTGGTCGTGATCGCATAGTAGTTGAATTTACAACTAGGAAGAACTGTTTTAGATACCTAAAACTTATGTCTCCCCTTAATGCGCCCATCTGTACAACAATAAGTTACACATTATGAGTTGAATGATACTATTTAAAAAACAATTTGACCTTGAGGTCAAAGGTCAAGGTCCCACAAAGGTCATTACGGTAAGTGACACACCGCCTTATGGTCATGCACACACTTACCAAATATCATTGACCTATCTGGAAAGACAAAAAAGTTATGTCCCGGACAAGAAAATACTATTTAAAAAAACATTATTTGACCTTGAGGTTAAAGGTCAAGGTCCCACGAAGGTCATTATGGTACGTGACACACCGCCTTATGGTCATGCACCCACATACCAAATACAATTGACCTATCTGGAAAGACAAAAAAGTTATGGTCCGGACAAGCTTCGCTGAGAAGAAGCGGAAGAAAAAATCAGACTAAAACAATATGTCTCCCTTCGTTCGAAGGGGAGACATAACTACTTGTGCAATCAGTGCCCATCACCACTAAAGATGTGAGTTTAAACCCTGCTCATGGCGAGGTATACTCGATACAACATTATGTGATAAAGTTTGTCAGTGACTTGCTACAGGTCAGTGGTTTTCTCCGGGTACTCCGGTTTCCTCCACCAATAAAACTGACCGCCACGATATACCTGAAATATCAACACCATAAACCTCTAAACCCTACCCTATTCAATTGTAGTATCATATTTAGGCATTATTTATATTGGACCTATGTAATTCATAAAATAATTAAAAATCATATTTTTCCAATTTTCCTTAAATGAATTAACTAAATGACATTTTTGGCATTTGTGTACACCAAAATATGAATTTGTATTCTAATGCAATTTATCATATATCACTGTTTTTCATTGGCTAAAGTTTGTCATCAAATCCACAACTGACATGGCATAACTAAGGGTTCTAGTATGAATGAGTAGCCATATTGAATTCTTGAAATCTCACATGTTAATTATTACAATATGGTAGGAAATAAAAATATTGATTAACCTTTCCAATTATTTAGAAATTTTCATTTAAAAAAATGCATTATGTAAAAGTTACTTGTCTAAGCCGGGCCAGAAGAGTTAATAATGTAAACGTGTAACTGAGGCGTTGATTTTGTGTCGGTTCCTGTGATTTCCTGATTGGACATTGGAATTGTTCTGATGATGTTGTTTTTCATTTTATTTGCTAAGTGTCTTTTACATTTCCACTATAAATAGATTATTCATAACTTACTTTGCTAAGTGTATTCTGTCGTCTTTTTTCCCTTGCTGTAAAACTGTTGTTAAGATCTAATGAGCCATCTGCTTTTAATGATGCATTTAGTAAATTTTTATTGACAACCTCTGAAACCTCTTCAGTTTCTTCCTCAGAACTTTCCTCAACCTCTGTCTGTAACCTCTTGTGACCTACTGCCAACATATGACAACCACCACAAGATACCTGTAATGAATTATCAAATTAGTGCCAACCTCCATCTGTAGTCTCATATTTAAATCGGCCAATTCGGATTGTCAATTTCAGTTCATAATTATTCCTGTATTACTATTAAAAATGGACAAAAAATGCTGCTTTCTTTGTTATGCAGGGGTATTTTGTGATGATTTAGAGATAGTTACTTATTTAATTACTCAATTATTTGCTAGCTTAACTGCTTAAATTTTATATTGAGAACACCTCGAAGGCTAATTATCAATTATTTTTTTTAAATCAAGGATGAAAAGTGAGCATTAAATATCTGTAAACTAATATGTAAATAATGGGATAAACTTCGAGTGACCACTGACCACGTTAGTGAGGTCACCTCTTATTTAAGCTATAACAACACGTAAATCCTGTCAGGATGGTTTTAAACTAGCTGTTTACAGCAGGTGACCATAAAGGCAAATTTGACCGTATGTGTTTATGCATGATATATATTACAACTTTCCTGACCACTTGAGTTTCAAGTTACAGTGTGGGTAGTTGTCATGGAGACAGTTATCATAATACAACATCAACCAACAATAAATCTTGATTGTCAGAACTTTTTTGAGAAAGTCTATTTTTATATGTCTGCTGTTACAAGCAAGTGGTCTATAGTATAAATAATCCTAAGACCAACAAATTCTACCTTATTAGTTAATAATCAGATAACGTCAAGTATTCATTTACCCTGTTATTGTACTATTCATGTTTATGGTGTCATCCATATTTGTGAAAGTATGTAGTCTTTTTGAGTGGAAGCAAATCTGTAAAGTTTTTTTTTTTTACTGTTTTGTTTATATCTGTACTGTATTACCATTGAATATCCAATTAATTACCAAAGAAGGAAGAGTTGGAATACCATAAACTGGTAACCCTGTCACATTTTTCTACCCGTTCCATGCCTGAACTTAGATTCCCAATGCAATATATTCATTATTGTAGATGTGTTTGTGTTCAATGATTCGAGTGAGTAAGTGATTATTGCTTAACACCAACTAAGCAATTTTTCAGCCATATCATGGCGAGACCAAGTTACAGTTTAATGATATAATGATGATGTCTGCTTTGTACTAGACAACATGTTGGATTTTTTTAGTGCTAGCTCACTGAACCAGCAGTCTGTGGGTAGACATGTCACTCCACTCAGACACATTATTCTGATTCTGAGCCAACCAGTCTTTATTCTTACTCCTTAGTGCTGCGTGTCTAGTGGAGAAGCAACAATTTTATAGTCTTTGGTTTGACCCAACCTACCTAATTGTCTTAAATACCTGATCAATATGAAAATTGTTGAAACGTTCTATTAGCGTAGGTACATATATATTGCAGTAGCTTTCTTGACCTTGAGCCAGTTTTCCATGTCGGCCATCACCAAATGTTAACAACTGATCTTTTACTGAAATATACATGTGTAGCCATTGGTAACACTTTTACAATTGTATCACTTTAATAAATTAAATGGAAAACAAAAAAATACCAAATTGTCAGAACAGCTATCAAAATCTAGTTGTAAAATCATAGAAACAAAGGCATAATTGATACCCTTAACAAACATATACATGACCTCTAACTCTCCTGGCATGGTACAGGATCTTCAATAAAATTGGTGGCCATGGGGTTAAACTAGTTTAATGAGCTCCCCTCTTATTGAAATGATGCAGTCATGCATGTGTTTTCCACATGCAAGCAAAATGCCAAATTTTAGATATCTGTGATCGATGTTGTAAAAAAACTAATAAAAATAGTACTAATAATCTTGAACTTTATACTTTAGCTGTATATAATATATTAATTCTTCGTTTATGCAGAATAGAAAAAAAAGACCTTCAATAGAAATACTGCTGTCTTAAACCTATCACAATGTTTTAGTGTTGAGTTTTTGACCATTTTGTTTTTATACATTTAATATTGTCACATGTTATTAAAATTTATCTGCGACCATTTTCTTTTCATTTGTTAACATACACCTCATATTGCTGAGGAAATCTGCTTAATAATAAATAGTCCATATTCTCTAGTTATACAGTATATAGAAGGTCAATGTTTTTCTTCAGGTACTCTGCATTTCTTTGCCAAGAAAACTGACTGTCACAATTAAACAGAAGTATTGTTGAAAGTGGTGTTAAACATCCATGTATGAACAAGCAAGATCATGTCTTTCCTCATTGAGTTCAGAGGTATAAAAAAATTATAAATTTATCAAAACAAATATTGTATGACTGTTTCCTTGTGAAATCCAGCTGATGCCTTCACAAAATATTAGTTTATTTCAACTGAAAGATTTATAAAGGAGATTACTCACCTCTAACCAGTACTGTATGGCTGTCATACAGTAGGTTTTGTAAGGGAGATAACTCACTAGTAATCTGTGCTGTATGACTCTTATTTCCTTAAAGGTGTAGGTTTTGTAAGGAAGAAAACTCACCAGTAATCAGTGCTGTATGACTGTCTTTATTTCCTTTAAACTGTAGGTTTTGCAAGGGAAATTACTCACCTATAATCAGTGTTGTATATGACTGTCTTTATATCACTAAAACTGTAGGAATTGTAAGGGAAATTACTCATCTGTAATCAGTGTTGTATGACTACTGGCTTTATTTCTTTAAAACTGTAGGTTTTGTAAGGGACATAACTCACAAGTAACCAGTGCTGTACGATTGTCTTTATTTCTTTAAAACTGTAGGATTTGGAAGGGAGATAACTCACCTGTAATCAGTGCTGTATGACAGTCTCCACAAGCTAATTGTTTTATTTTCTGTTTACAATAGACTTGTTTGGGTGAAAAAGACTGGAGAACTCTGGTTCCATGTCCTAACTGCCCATTGCTCCCATCACCAAAAGAAAACACTTTACCAGATTCTGAAAAGTTTTGATAATAAATAAAACAAAATTCAATAATTTGTGTGTGACTTTAATATGAGCAAGGTTAATCAGTAAAGATCATATGGTGACTGTTAAATGAAGAATATGTTCCTTTGTGTTTTCATTTTGCCCATGTTTCGCTTGAAACTCTCTCTCTTGCATAAATGCATCCAGATCCTTTCCTTTCAATTGAGTAACCCTACCTGACTTATTTAATACACCCAATCTCGCCATCAATCACAAATTCATGTGAAATAAATTGATAATTTTTGCTGTAGCAGTTAATTATTATGTAATCCATTGTTTGTCAAAAAAATTGCACTAAAAGTTATTTCTGATCAAGCAATTGATAAGACTGTATAGTACTGTACAGTAATCACTTCTAATAAGGTCTCTCTGACTTAGGCCAAATCTCAGATGTACTGAGATAGTATAATACTACTAAACTGTCCCACTCACGAGAAGCCATCCTTATTATAAGGTTTTTCCATTGCAAAAGGGGTGGCCTTATAAGAGTGGGGCTACTGTACTTGGCAAGCCAGTATGTCTTTTGTACATATACTTGTATGTCAAAATATAATTTTATCTTTAATTGCACAAAATAATGGCTTTGTTTTAGCTTTGCTGTACAAAAACATGCAATTTACATTTATCAAATGAACATGGGAGTACAGAAAAATCTACATTAATCTGAATTGCATCAGTGGTGTAGTGGATAGCATGTTTGCCTCTAGTGTATTAGCGCATGGGTTTGAGCCACGATCGGGTTAAACCAAAGACTATAAAAGGTATTTGTTGCTTTTTTGCTAGGCATGCAACATTAAGGAGAAAGAGCAAATACTAGTTGGCTCGGAATTGTTGCTTCAGAGAGCTAGCAGTTTAAAAATCCAACTAAGCGTGTTAGTCTAGTACAAAGTGGGCATCATCATCATCTTATCGCATGTAACTTGTTTCCTTGACATTAAACAACAACCACTCACTTACTCACTCACTACTAACTTTGTTTCTGATTACCTAATAATACAACAGTATGTGAATTTCCACAGGCCACCCGTATAACTTTCTCTGGAAGGTCCACTTTTGTAGGTGTAAATGCCTTTATATCTACGTCACCAAGTCCTAACTTTCCACCGTCACTCTCTCCAAATGTATACAAATCACCAGACTCTGAAAGTGGAAAATATTATAATTATATTAACATGATTGAGTTTCTATATCTAAATGATCACTGTACATAATTATGTATGTAAACCTACATTACTGTACTGTACTTACTGTATTATTAGCAATAGCATTGTTACACATGCATCAATGGGTATATACAATTGACTCTCGTTATCTTGAATTCGATGGGGCAATGGAAAAAATTTGAGTCAACTGTAGTTCGACTCAAGAGGAGCTACGAAAATACCGGAAGTGTAGTTTGTTTAATGACGAAAGGGAGACAACTTGAGCGAAATTTTGAAAACCTAAAACCAGCAACGTCCCGATTCTCGGAACGATTTTAAACTTATTCGATGTTTTTGTTGCTGTTTTTCCCCCTTTTATTACAACTGTTAATTAAGAATATCATTTTTTCAAATTTCTCAAAATTGAGAAATTATGCATCTTCTTTAATCAAAATTAATTTCCGACAAATAATTCAATAGATAAAACGCTTCCGTTGTGTACTTTTCATAATCATTGATGCATGCCGATCCAAGTGGCACTTACTATGAATCGATAATTTTTGATTGTACACATCTAACCTGTGTCATAATACCAAGCCAATTTAAATATTATCACTAATTAATTTGACAGATTGTGAAATAAACATGTGAAATAGCCTAAGGTAAAAATGTCAGTCAATGACCGGATGTTTCACCTGTGATCCGATTTTAAGCCCAAGGTAATACACATGTTTTCACAGGTAAATTCGACTTAACGAATGTGGCTTTCTACATCTCGGGACCACAACTTTTATTCAAGACAACCTAAATTTCGACTCAACAAGGAGTCAAATTATATATATTTATACACAACGAAGTTCGGGACTTCGATAAAAATTTGAGTAAACCGAGTTCGAGACAATGAGAGTCAACTGTACCTACATCACTGTACAAGTGGCCATTGTTATTGTGATCCTATGGTAGTTGGATTTACAACTGCTTGTGTAATCAGTGTCTATCACCATTAAAGTTGTGAGTACGAATCCTGCTCATGTTGAGGTGTACTCGATGCATTGTGTGATAAATTTTGTCAGTGACTTGCGGCAGGTCAGTGGTTTTCTCCACCAATAAGGCTGACCCCCATGATATAACTGAAGCATTGTTGAAAGTGGTGCTAAACACCATAACCCTAACCCTTATATCACTGTAAACATGTATTAATATGTAATGTCTGGTCAGTTTTTCGGATAGACTCTCTCAATTGTACCCCAACATATCATTAGTCAGCCAAATGTTTAGGAAAATTTTTCTATATGCTTCCTACAACATTTTTAGAATTAATTAATTAATCATTGCATACTTAAAATTGTGTTGGTTTTCTTTGGCAATATTTTTTTGTTTGTTTTGATAATCATGTCTTAAAAAAAATGAATATCTTATGAAATTGGTCAAATATGGAAAAACATTAAAAGTTTATGCCATGTAATCCCTGTAATCTAACAAAAAAGCTTCAAACTATAAAAACATTAATATTTTACCTATCAAAGATATCTCATTATAAGGTATGAATACAAAATGTGTATGCCTTGTCATTTAAATTTAACATACATTTTTTTAAGCAACTTCATAATTCTAGTGATAAAACAAAATAAATGCTCTTATAAAGGGGATGTTAATTCCGAGATCAAATTAACTGGAATAACTGCATTCACAAAATTATAATATTTCTGCTATGGCCGGTGGTGTATGGAATACATCTCCATTCAAAAAAAAGAAAAGTAACCTACTTTGAGGTACAGTTGTAATGGTTAACTTGCTCCCCTAAACAGTAGTAGAAGTGGGTTGGATTCTAGGTCAGGTCAAACAATATGACTATAACATTAGTATTTGTTACATTTCCACTAAACAGGCAGTGTCACAGGGAAGAATGTAGACTTGTTAATTTGGAGGCATGATAATGTGACCCAATAGAACGACATCCTATATGCAGACTGTTGTTTCAGTAAACTAGTGCTATAAAAATCGAATTACAACTACACCTACTCCAAGTGTTCAACTACAAATAAAGCTGTATATTGGCATGTGACTTTACTCTAACAATTTTACTTGTAACTAAGGTTGCTTGGTTGTAACCACATGACAATCATGTGACAATTACCCAAATTGTTTACCTGTAACTAAGGCTGTATATTAGATACCACATGACAATCATGTGACAATTACTCAGTGTTTACCTGTAACTAAGGCTGTATGGTAGATACCACATGACAATCATGTGACAATTACTCAGTGTTTACCTGTAACTAAGGCTCTATGGAAGATACCACATGACAATCATGTGACAATTACTCAAAGTGTTTACCTGTAACTAAGGCTGTATGGTAGATATCACATGACAATCATGTGACTATTACTCAAAGTGTTTACCTGTAACTAAGGCTGTATGGTAGATATCACATGACAATCATGTGACAATTACTCGAAGTGTTTACCTGTAACTAAGGCTGTATGGTAATAACCACATGACAAACATGTGACTTTACCCTCAATGTCTAATAACTGTGGTTGTGGACATTCCATTTCATCCCCAAGTCCCAGCTGTCCTTCACTTCCTCCTCCCCATACATACACCTCTCCATCCTCTGAAAAATGTGTTCATTGTAAAAAAATATTGCAGAATAAGAATATAAAAACATTGTCAATTTAATTTTGAATTTTACACTAATAGGAATAGAATATCTGGTAAACTTCAAATTTCCTCTTATATACATGTAATGATTTCTCTCACTATGTAATATTTTTACTCATGTAACATTATACAAATACAGTCAAACCTGTATCCAGTGGCCAACTTTAAGAAAAAGCAATCGATTATCTAAGATAGTATTGTCAGTTCCAAATCATAATAACTTGTGTATTACTGTTACCATAAGATAATTTGTTTGAAAAAATGGTGGTCGCTTTAATATAATGCTGTGTTTTTGTAACAATTTACAGTTAAATAGTTAATTATTCAATAATTTGATAGCTATATAGGTACATTCATACATTGAGCACACCTCTAAAGTTACTATTGATGATATTTTAATGTCTAAGATTAAGTGGCCATTAAATACCTGTAAATGGATATGATGGGATAAACTTTGATTGTTGACAGCATTAGTAAGGTGACTGTTTATTTGAGTTAAAATAAAACATAAATAGGGTAGGCAGGGTTTTCATTTGACAGTTTGCTGCATGTGACGGTTAAGGCAAGTGTCACTGTATATTAATTTTGTAGATACAGTTGAATCTCATTATCTCGAAGTTCACGGGACCGTTACAAAATTTTGAGCTATCCGAAATTTGACTTAAGGGTAGTGAGGGATTAAGTAAGATAGACAACTCTGTCAGGTAAGTTTGACAAAAAGTGGATGGAAACTAATATTTTCAGTCATTTACAATATATCGACCATCATTTGTATGTATTGTGTACGTTTTTTTAACACATGCATATGTATTGATTTTATTTAATAATAAAGTAATAAAAAATTATCTGCTATTATCTGAATTTTACCAAGCATAGATTCAATAAATGTCAGCAAACTTCGAGAGAAACACATCTTTGATTACATCATGTACATACATAATACGGCAATACACAATCGTTTATTTAAAAAATACGAAAATGTCAATACCACGTAATTGAACACTAAAAAATATATTTCATTATTCTGTTGTAAAAGCTGATCGACAACCTGATAAAATGTTGAAATGTTGTTCTGAACAGAGCATTCAGTATTTTAAAATGAATATTGTTTCATAAAAAAATTAGTGATATCGCTGTACACAGCCAGCTGTTTAATGACTTTTTCGCAACACCACTCAAGGAGTCATGACATTAAACGCTTTGAAATTTATCATTAAATAATATTTCATTTATATGATTATGACTTCAATTTACAATTAAGAAATCCAATTGTTTTCTTTACAAATGATAATTAACAGTTATCAACATAATTCTCGGTAAACACCAGAGGCCATGTTGTTGACAACTTGACAGGTTTGTTTATTGATTTAATTTGATAATTTCGACCTAACAAACATAATTTGAATGGAATTTGTATGTTAGGGACTGAAAAGCTACTTTGAGATACCCGAAATTTCGACACATCAAAATTTGAGAAAAGAGTAGTAAATTAAGTTGAAAAGCACTAAGCTTAAAACAGGACTTCAGAAAAATTTCGACTTAACCAAGTTAGACATAACGGGATTCAACTGTATTTTCTTATTTACCTGTTAAAGCTGCAGAGTGGTCTGCCCCTGCTGATAACTGTTTATATTTATGTGTAGATATTGCTGTAATTTCCTTTGGCTCGTTACTACTGGAACAATTCTCTATACCTAGTTGACCTTCAGAATTAGCACCAAAAGAAAACAGTTTTCCTGATTCTGAAATAAATGAAAATAATTTATATTAAAAAGTCTATCTTCAAGAACGTACTTAATAAAAAAAAATGTAAGACTGGGTTAGGAACCAGTACATTTTTTGTAGATAAATAATTTTATAAAATGTATGAAAATAAACAAACGCTAGCAAATACCAAAGGGGCAATTAAAAATGGACAATTCAGAAAAACTGGCAACATAGGGTACAAAAGACGAAGAATAACAAAACAATATGTGTTGGACACCACTATACACAAACAACGTAAATAAGACATAACCTCTGGTGTAAAAAAAATATATAAAAAAACTGTGTCATAGATATTTATAAGCATGATATGCCAGTATAAATTCCAATATTAACTCTCAAACAACAAAAATTAAACACATAAAAAAATACAGACTACCATTTCCAATAATTTGGAGAATTGATCATGGCATGGTAGAGTTTAGTGTGTGACATGCTTACAACATTTTTTTTAAATGGGATAAAGTCCCATAACAGTGGAACAAACAGTATAAGCAATCTTATTTATCAGTAACATCAATGCTATCATATTGTAAATGAGACCACCTTAAGACCATCCCACCTAATTATATAAGTCATGATATACACTTGTTATATATATTGTAAATGAGACCACCTTAAGACCATCCCACCTAATTATATAAGTCATGATATACACTTGTTATATATATTGTAAATGAGACCACCTTAAGACCATCCCACCTAATTATATAAGTCATGATATACACTTGTTATATATATTGTAAATGAGACCACCTTAAGACCATCCCACCTAATTATATAAGTCATGATATACACTTGTTATATATATTGTAAATGAGACCACCTTAAGACCATCCCACCTAATTATATAAGTCATGATATACACTTGTTATATATATTGTAAATGAGACCACCTTAAGACCATCCCACCTAATTATATAAGTCATGATATACACTTGTTATATATATTGTAAATGAGACCACCTTAAGACCATCCCACCTAATTATATAAGTCATGATATACACTTGTTATATATATTGTAAATGAGACCACCTTAAGACCATCCCACCTAAATATGTAATTCATGATGTCAGAGGAGGATTAAAATGTGAAAAGATAATCATGTCAGGAAAATATCCAATAAGGCACTCAATCATGACCTTTAAATTTGAACAGGGGAGATAACTATTCCTTCTTTTACTTCGTTATTTCAACTGTAGAAAACCAAAAATTGTATGAAGGTAACACATAACCTTAGCCCCCTCAAAAAAATACCTGTGTTTCCACTAACCCTTCTTAACATAATTTAAAGAGCTCACCAAAATGTTTTTATAGCATTTTTTGGACAAGTACTGTAAAAGTTAGATCCTTGTCCTGAATATCCTAGGTAAACATTTAAATGTTTGTGGAAACACAGGTATGTTTTCCTTGGCTTTATGGAAAGATGAGGTAAATATTCCTTCTTTTACGATGTTTTTACCTGTAGCTACAAGTGTATGGACTCGTCCACAGGCTACTAATACACACTTCTCTTGCTTCAATTCTACAATAAAAATAAATAAAATAGTTAAATATTACCATGACAAGTTTGACAACAATTTGCATACAGTAAATGATATGCTATAGTAGATATGATAAGCTTTCCAATACAATGCATAGGTTTGGCTTATCCATGTTTTCATTCAATATATTTAGTCCACAGTAAACATTTGGCAAATATCATGCTGAAAAATATTTTACAACATTTTATCCAATCAAACAGGCTAGATGATTTCAGACGAGCAACATCACATTAGTCTGATCGGAATGCATACTCAATAAAGATTTTAGTGAGTGACTGAGTGATTGTTGTTTAACACCAATTCAGCAATGTTCCATCTACATCATGACGAGATCAAGTTAATTTTCAATGAATGCTGATTCCGAGTCAACCAGTGTTTGCTCTTTTTCCTTAATGGTGTGTGCATAGCGTAGAAGCAACAAATACCAATTTTATAGTGTTTGGTTTGACCCGAACGGGGCTTGAACACACTAATAATAACACCACTGATGCGGTTAATATTTGAAAAAGTGTTCCCTTCAGTATTTTAACATTTGATTATTACAACATGGTATACCTCTGTTGATGGTTTAAGGAAATTAATAGACAATATTATAATGGCCGACTTACTTTTGACACAAGTTGGTTTGTAGACAGTTTTTGTATGATCTAATCCCAACTGGCCCCAGTCATTAGCACCAAATGTGAAAACTCTACCAGTCTCTGAAAAAAAAAAGAAGCAAATATATAGCACTGAGAAGAATTATATTGTTTTAACAAACTTACAAACTACAGTGCTCCCTCGGTCTATCGCTCCCCGTTTTATCGCCAACCTCGCATATCGCCAAAATTCTCATCTGTCCCGATTTCCCCCGTTAAAAATACCCCGTTATACTGCCAAACTCAGCTACCGCCATCCGCCACAGGTTTTCAGACACAAAAGTCGTAAAACCAATTTAAATTCCCCCGTTAGTACCACCCGCAACTACCTTTTGACAGCTGTGTATTGATCGGTAATTATGGAATATCAAAACTGGTCATCGGACACGGTCATTGATCTCATAGTTGAGGGTCGGAACAGGTGATCAGTTGTTTTGATTAGAATAATTACCTGTATTTACTTTTCTAGTGATTACATTTGTACTTTTAATCCTGAGTAAAATTTGTAATTTAATTAGTCGTCATAAAAATGTCGTGCTTGAAGAGAAAGCGTAATTAATTAGACGACAAACAAAAACGTGCAATTATAAGTTATGCAAAGGAAAATCCAAAATTAACATAACAACAAATTGCCGATAATTTGACAATTAAATGGGATCTTCCAATAACCTCTCAAATGAAGATGAACTGTTGCTGTCACGTGTTTATAATAACCTTGATGTCCTGAGCTACAAATGACGGTTCAAGAATTTGTCAACATTGACAAAGATCTGCAAACTGTACAGGACATTTCCGATGTGAATATAATTATTCTAATTTATTTATTTTTTAAACATGTTTTATTTATACTTATGTATTTGTACAAGTGCAAAATGCATGTCCGTCGAGTTGAAAGTTTATCTTTTCATATGATCATAACTTCCGGTTTTCAATGTTCCTCAGTTTATCGCCAAACTTGTTATACCGCCAAACTACCGACTGCACAGAAGGTGGCAGCTTAACGAGGGAGCACTAATTTCAATATTTTACCATTAATCATAGCCCATGCCAAATTTATGATTTATGTCCTTGACCTTGTCCTTTCAAAACAGGTCTACATTTTGGTTTTTATTTCCAAATTTGGTTTTTAATTCTGAATTACCAGACAACAGGAAGAACCGTGGCTGAAAAATATATTTACTTAGTAAACTGTAAAACTATTAATTGCTTTTCTCATTTCATCGTAACACCACAACATAGCTGAAATTAGGGGTGTAACGATACACTTTTTCCACAAGCGATACGCATCGCGATATTTGATATGTATTACGATACGCTTTATAGGAAACTGTAACTATTCCTTGAAGTCCATGCTGGTCGACATGGGTGCTGCCATGTTTTTTTTTTATATGAGGTCGCTTACGTACTAGCGGAAATTATAAATATTTGATATTTGATTAATTTATTTCAAAAGCGTAAATTAATCGATTCACTTTTCTCAAAATATTAATTAAATGATCACCAAAAGGAGAAAACTGAAGTTCAACACTACTTTTTTTTCAAAAAATGAGCATCATATCGTTTGTATCGTAAGCGGTCTCCACGTATCGTGAACAGAACCGTCCCCAAAATAATCGTGATTTCGATACATACGGTGAATCGTTTCCCCCTTAGCTGAAACACTGATAAATCTAATCAATCAATCATTTCACCACATATTATAAATAACACTAATCTTACCATTAACAATAGCTGTATGTTCATCTCCGCAAGACACATGTAGAACTTTATCATTTTTCACCCAGAATTTACTTGGTAAATTATCTGCAAACTTGCTTTTTCCAAAGGTAAACACAGCCCCGATATCTGTAATAGAAAAGTATACACTCCTTTAATCAATTATTCTATCAACAACAACATTTGGTGGGTTTTTTTCTGGTTGGTTGTTATGACCTCCTTAACAAATTGAAAGAGCTAGAATTACTATTAAATTTGTTGAGGATAGCCACATTAACCCTGTATAACACAGTCAAACCTGCTTTAATGACCACCTCTATTAAGCAATAACTTGTATAATTATGGGACATTAATTATTATTTCCCTTCATAGTGTATTTCAATTCAATTAACTCTGTATTAAGTGACAATCTGGAAGGTCACATAAGACAAGTTTGGCTAAACATGTAGATACCTGTAGAATTGGGATTAGAAAGCTTGTTGCTGTACATGGTGCTTTAGCTATTGTGTATAACTTTTAGATCAATAATTATTTTCATTAATTAGTGATAAAGAATGTTCTTTTTTTAGAGCTTAATGGTTAATTATTCCTTATAAAAAATTAAAAAATTATTGGCATATTGAATAGTTATATTTTTAAGACTAATACATGTGTAACATATATTTTTCATTTTTTTTGTCTTGTAAGTCTCATAAGTGATTTGTTTTTCTGGGTATTAAATATTTTATTGGTTATTTACTTATCAAAAAACATAAATTTATTGGAAATTAAATAGCTATATCTTTAAGACAAATAGATGTGTATTCTGATATAATTTAGTGTTATGTCTTGTAAGTCTCATAAGTGATTTGTTTTTCTGGGTATTAAATATTTTATTGGTTATTTACTTATCAAAAAACATAAATTTATTGAAAAATAAATAGCTATACTTTTAAGACAAATATATACTGTGTAACATGATATATTCTTTGGTATTTAATGCCTCGTCATGCTCATAAGTGATTTGCTTTGTTGGGTATTGATTATTTTAGTATTAAGTGTCTCGTCTAGTTCATAAGCTCAATCTGTACTTACTAATGTATGCTGATGATACTGTTTTGTTCAGTGAAAATGTTCATGAACTTCAAAATATGATTAATGTTGTAAATGTATGTTCAAATGAATACAATCTGCATGTAAATTTGTTGAAAACAAAGGTTGTCATTTTTAGAAATCGAGGTAATATTAAATCAGAAGAAAAATGGTATCTTAATGGGGAATCCATTGAAATATGTAATGAATTTATGTACCTTGGAATTTTGTAAAATTATAATGGTGTCTTTACTAATACTCAGAAAATGTTGTCGAATCAAGGGAAAAAAGCTGTATTTAGTTTATTTAGTAAAATTCAGGATGATTATTTTAATACAGAGACTTTGCTATCACTTTTTGACACATATGTAAACAGTATTGTAAATTATGGATGTGAAGTGTGGGGCTTCCATAAAGGTGTGGATATTGAGACATTACATTTATCTTTTTTGAAAAGAGTATTGAAAGTGAGAAAGAGTACTTCAAATTATATGGTCTATTTTGAACTTGGGAGATTCCCATTGTATATAAACAGGTACTGTAGAATGTTAAAATATTGGTTTAAAATTTTAAAAACAGAAAATTGTATACTTAAAAATTGTTATGAAGATATGTTTGAGTCTAGTGCTTTTAAGCCAAATGATAAACTAAACTGGGGATGTAAAATACGAGATATATTGTGTAAATATGGTTTTAATCATGTATGGCTGTCACAAAATGTTGTTAATGAAGATATATTTATGTTACAATTTAAGCAGCGAGTTATAGATACATTTTTAAATGAGGCAATTTCTTTTTTTGAAGAATCGCCAAAATGTCATTTTTATAAGTATATATATGATGACCATAACCTGCAATTTTATTTAAGTCGACCAGTTAATTATATGTTTAAGCCACTTATTAGTGGATATCGCTTACATGCACATAGTTTAAATATTGAAACTGGTAGATACTATAATATAGATAGACATGCTAGAATTTGTAACATGTGTAACAATAATGATATAGAAGATGAGTATCACTTTATTTTAGAGTGTAGTAAATATGTGGAAATTCGTAGAAAATATATAAAACCCTATTATTGTATCAATCCATCTGCTTTTAAACTAACACAGTTATTATCTGTTCAAAATATTAAAGAACTTAACAATCTTGGAAAGTATTTATATGTTGCTGAAAAAATTCGTAATTCCTAAATTTATATCATGCTCCGTTATAATTATAATTATATAATTATGTATTGTGTATAATGTATCATGTATTGTTTGTAATTTGTATTTATATACCTATAAGCTGTATTGCTTTTGGAATAAAGTATTATTATTATATTTAGTTTAATAATAATAATATTTTATTGTACATAAACAATAGGATTGGACAGCAAGTTATACCAACTTATATGAAGTCCTCTCCATAAGTGAATTTCTTTGCTGGGTATATATTGATTATTAAATATCTTGTATATGTATTTGTATATATTGTTGTTAATAAAATTGATGTCAATCAATACAAGACACTATATAACATACTAAACAAATTGTATTATTTATATTATTTTATTACCAATCAGTATTCTACTGCTATTAAGTCAGACTATAAATAGACACCCTACAGATAATAAGATGTACATGTAGCAACTCTACTAAATGATTACATTTGATTCATTGAAGGGGAAGGCTTAATCTGGTACACTCAATTAAATTAAAAAGAATCTGAATCTGAAATCAGTACATCATATTGAATAAGCTCAGTAATGTAGCATTCCAAACAATGTGTGTTCTTTAATTAACATTTTTTTTAATACATCTCTCTGTTTTAAATGTTAGTCCATAGAACAGCAACTGGTCATCATGAGTTGAATTATTCTTACTTTACCCCATAGGCCTTTGAGATTGTACAAAAATTAAAATATGTACCATTCGGAATGTTTTGGCTTGTCCTCAAATACAAGACTCCGTATATTGCCCGTTGTTTACTTTTAACATTTTTTGTATCTTTTTCTTGTTTGTAGGTAAGAGTATTTTGGAAATTTTAATTGTACCCATAGCATTTTCTGAAATGAGGGAATTCGAATCATTGACCTTTTTCTACAATTGCTTTCGGCTTAAACAATAGTTTAAAAGAACATATTTACCAGCATCAAAGTGGAGAATAGTTTCATTTCAGTCAAAAAAATGTCTTCCACTCAGAATTAGATATAGGTCAACTGTTGCTTAACACAGTACGGGGTGGGGTGGGGTGGTGGATCCACAGAAAAATCGCTTGAAAGTACCAAAAATATATTGTCACAGATAAATAATTACATTACTTTCGTTTTTCATTGAAATGTTACAATATGATTGGTTATGAAGTGGTCACATGATTATAAAAGTGATGTTTCATATCCCAATGAAACTCAAATCCGAACTTGCACGTGCCTCCACGACGACGTCAGATGTAAATAATCAACAGCAAATAATCTAACACAAATAAAATTCACAACGAAAAATTCAACTATTTTAAATTTTCGTGTGATTTAAATATAATTATAAGAATTTGTTTATGAATGAGATGTAACGAACATTCAGATTGGGCCAATCAGATCGACCATTTTATTTCATAGTTAAAGTTAATACTAACTACTAAGTTGATTATACCTTAGGCTTAGCCTTAGGTATAAAAATTTAATTTGCTCCGACAGTAGGACAATTATATATAATTTATAGCTACAAATAATGTAGAACGTGGGCTATGGCTTAAAATCTAATATTGTTTATGTCTGTTGCACTTCCCGGCAAATGTGTACATACTGTGGGTTGTTCTACTTCAATATAAATTTAGATATTTTTTTATATTATTTGGCTTAAAAAGTTCTATGGTTTATGGTTCTATTTTAAAAATAATCAAAAAAAATCTATCAAACAGTGTAAAGAAACTGTAGGAATCTACCGATTGTGTAAATGAAACTACTGTAAACATTCTTGTCTTGTACTTGTAAGTTGTAGGTAAGTGCAATGAAAGATCCCTCTTAAGTCTTATATCACCGGGAACTTGATATCGAAAAAACGAAACTTTGCATTAGACTCCGCGTTTCCAACAATCAATCAATCAATCAAAGTTTTATTTAAAGTCGGTACATTTTATAACAATACAACATAAGCTCTCAAGAGCTTTTCAAACCGACACTAAGAAAAAAAAAGAAATAAATCACATTAAAAATAAATGATTGGAATCAAACGCAGTCATATATTATAGAACTACTAACTGCATGTTTTTGTCACATTATGATTTTGCAAAACAGCATGAACGGCAAGACGAGACATGAATTATTTGACGTTAATTGCACGATCTATTTCATTACATTCAGTAAATGGTGATTTTATTGTTTAAACGTGTCCGTCCATTTTTCTAATTGATTTTATTTCTCTATGAATCATAGGAATTTGTGAAAATTGTTACCTGGAATATCCGAATCATCTTCGGTGGCCATGTTGTATCCTAAACAACATTCCAGTTGCCCGGATGTTGTAAACAAATTCGTTGGAAAGCACCTTGCTTTGTTTACAAAAAAGACACGCCCACTTTGAATCGATGTTCACGAGCTTTTCTGTTTACGGTAAATAAATAACTTCAAGAATTATTTAAATATCATAGAAAGACCTAAACAAGGGAGTTTGCTAAATGTATGCACAAATAATTGCATTTAAAGTAGCCCCTCGTCTCAACATTAGAAGTTTCGGTGGCCCGATCGCGACGGTTCATTGTTCCGAAAGTTCATCGATTCGGACGGTTTTAAAAGCTCGTTATACTATAGAGCGACTTAATATTATGTTTCACAGATTTCTTATATAGACCAGTGATTTGTAGGTTCGTTGATCCGAAAATTCATTGGTGCGAAAATTATATTTACAATCTTTCTTTTCATAAAATTCTTGTTAGATTAGAGGGAAAGGAGCAACACTCTACTAGTACTGTAGAAAGGAACAACCTAAAAAGTTCTGCATACAATTTGTAGCCGAATGGAGTTGAACATCAATAAATAGAATCAATTTTATTGTCAATCAGACTATGTTCGATGAAGCAAGCACCCTAAACTTCTTTTCATAATAAACATATATATATTATTGGACACACCAATGATTTGTATAGACAATAGACAATAGACAATATTGTATTGGCACAAACGCAATTACAATAATTGGTAAAGGCCCATTGTACATAATACAATAGCAATACAATATAAGAATAAGGATATGTATATATATGCAATCAAGGATTTATATAGTAATAAATGCTTGATACAATATATACTAAATAAACAACATAAATAACAATTTTATGACATAACTGTAGATAAGATATACTATCTTTTCTAATTTTAACAAATTTGATATATTTAATTAAGTTTGTGCATAATTTGTTAATTCGTACCGATTTATTGTTTTAGTAATAATTTTGATTTCATTGTATCATTATGGAAGTTTGGAATTTTTTTTATAATATAACTTATACTTTTCAAATAATACAGTCGCGGATCCAGACGGGGGCGCACATTGTACGTACCTTCGATGTGTACATGGTACAATTTTAATCAATTTCGGTTCAGAAAAGAGGTCCTAAATTTTATAATACACAGGAGCTTCCAGGGAGCTTCGTCCACCGGTCCCCCCACCAGGCGCTGCCCTGAACACGCTGGGGACCTCGGTCCCCAGAGCCCTCGCCAAGAAGTGCGCCCCACTAACGTAAAATCCTGGATCCGCGCCTGTAATATTTCTCTTTCTTTCCTATATTTTTCGCACTGCAGGGAAAATGGTTTTCATCTTCAATTTCTAAATCATTGCATATTTTACAAAATCTTTCAGTTCTATTTATTTGAAAATAGCGCCCTTTTTCAATTTCGAGGTTATGGACACAAATTCTTAATTTGGCGATATTCGATCTATCTGATTTCAAACTAATATTATCTACATAAAGCTGCCCGTTCATTTTCATCATAAATATTACGTAAAAAGGACAATTTTTCACATTCTTTGATTGTTGAGTTTTTATCTTGTAGATTTTGGTCATATATCAGGGGCGTAGCTGAGGCTTAATAGTGTGCACGCCATAATTCTTGAGAGGGGGAGGGGGTCTGGGATTTTTTTTTGGACGAGATGCAAAATGGTGGGATCTGGGGCCATTTCAGGGTTTCATATAACATAGAATCAAGTACAATTTTAATGACTTTGATAGACAAGAATTTCTTAAAATTGTCCAAAATCTGCCCTTCGTGTCTTAGCCGATACGAACACCTCCATTGCTTTGTACACGTCCACTTCAAAATCTCGATGAATATTCACCAATCCATGGGAAGATAGCCTGTCATTCTTCATGGTCGACCTAACATAATTTTTCAAACACCTCAGTACACTAAATGACCTTTCAACAGTAGCGCTTGCTACTGACATGGTTAACAAAACACATAGTTTTATTAATATTGTATCTATAGAAGGATAGAGAACTGGATTTACAGAATCAAGTGTGGTACAAAGTGTTGTTGGCAAATCATAACGTTTATTAATGACCCAGTGGGTTAGCCATCTGGCTACTTCTCTCCTGAAATCCTCTAATGACAAATAAATGTCAGCCTGATATGCCTCGTATATTGTAGCAATATGATCATCAGTTAATTTGTCTACAGCACGGGGCAGTAGATGCTGTGCATGGAAGAGGTTTTCCGATTAAAGGAGACGTGTTTCAAGTTTGTAATCAAATGGTCCAAAAATGGATAGTACAAAAATACTGTTTTGGCGTTTCCGCGGGGTGATTGGCTCTGGTAGTCTGTCTACCACCTAGCCTGGGTATACTATCAGATATATCAAAAGATTTGGCTAAGTTAAGTGCAGACTGATACAACTCATCCTAAACCGATTCGTCCTGTCGTTCAGCTCTTAGCATTTCAATCACGGTCTTGGATTCTTTGATTGATTCAAGAATGTCGTAATCGGTATCTTGGAGGAATGTTGACAGATAAACAGTGCTATGTAAAATATGTTCCGCTATTACCAAAGCTATGATAAACTGAAACCGCATGATGGATACAAGAAACTACCCGGCTTTGTCATCGCCTTGGTTTTGTAAGCGTTCTAACGCATGGACCACAATTGGATATTGACGTCTTAAAGATATGCAATGCGTCCGCTCGACTTGTCCATCACATAATGACCATACAAAAGTAACTAGTATGTCTTAGTAGTGATATATTAATTATACTGATTTAATTAGACTGTTAAAAGTAACAATACATTTTTTTTTAATTTTATTTCATTTTTTATTTAACATGCCGATGTGCACGCCATGGCGTGAGAGCGTATTTGCAGCTACGCCTCTGTATATTCGCTTTTGGATCTGATTGATGAATGTATAGTATACAAATCCTTGGACACACAGACTGCACAATAGTGTATACGTACAAAGGGAAGTAATCCAAATTGTCATAGGGGTGTTTCAAAACAAGAAGCTCGAAAGAGCAAAATTGTGTGTTTCTGTTTTTTTGATCTTGCATGGAGAGTTTATTGTTCATTTGAAGTTTATGGTCTTTTAATGAATTCCTAAGGAAAATTCCTTTTCGAAAAATGTTTACGTTATTATGCAACAATTACTGTTTTTGACTTATAAATGAGGGGGGGGGGGGGGGGGGGGGCAAAATTTGAACTTTATTATTTATCATTTTATCATCCAGTTTTCTATGGGGTGTTAATGGGCCATAAGCAAAATTAGATATTTTACTTCGAAAAGGGGTTTTAAATGAGCTCAAATACCAATATTTCGTATATTTGGTTGATTTATTGATTGATTGATTGTTGCTTAACGTCCAGCGAGCAGTATTTCAGTTATATATATTCAGGACGAGAACAGGTTCAATAAAAACTATATGTGAATAAGTGAAGGGTTGGCTCAACCATGTCGGGACGACAAAATGTATTATGCTATGGCCTGGGTATCCCTTTCTTATCCAATTGTCATTTGTACAGACTTTTTGATGGAATGGACGATTAGTAGCTCTACGATGTGCATATATTACATACTACTCAAACAATATTTTACATTTCTGGCATATCATTGGTTGTTGCTATCTTTTATTCGAGATATGCCTCTTATACCATTTTTCTGTGCTGTCTTGACTTGCCATTTGTTTTGTAGGGGGTTCATGTTTTACTTGTATTATTTCTATTTATTTACTTTAACTGGTGTCTAAAACACGATTTCCATATCAGATGATGTTCGTGTCATTTTACAGTAACACGACGGATGTCACTAATGGAGCAGGAATTGCTAAACCTTCCGGTTTTTAGTGGGGTTCGTCTTGTTCAATCTTTAGTTTTTCTGTGTAGTTTTTTTGCAGATCATTGTTTGTCCTTTTTCCATGACCATTGTAATATCTAGACTTCTTCAATTTACAGCTTTTTGTAACTTCAATTTTTTCTCACTCAAATCGAAAATATACAACAGTTCCAGAGAAAATAAAAATGTTTGTTTAGTGTAAAACTATCCTCTGTCTCATATATCTACACTGTGTACAAACCGACCCGGCAAAAAATGTTTGGACTCGTGCATATCTAATTCCGGAACGGAACCGGACTGTAAGAAGGCAAGAAGAAGGTAAGAATTTTTTTTATTTATTTGTTTTTTGCATGAACTTGGGGGAAATAAATGCTTTATTAACCATTTCCTGCTGTCAGATGAAACATTTTGGCTATGTCATCGTATATTAATTGAGAAATAAGCGATAATGTGCCGCAAAATGACGATCAGCTTGACCCCAACCCCGAATTTCGCTCAGTTTCTCTTTGAATTGCTCACATTGAATGGAACGAAATGTATTGAAGGAACGATTCATGAATAAAGATGACAAGAATAGTCACTTTGTGCTTTTAATTATTGATATAAGTAAGCACTGGGCGAAAGAAATGGGTCATGTCAAAATGGCAGGACCCGGTTTCGTGAATGATGTTACAGCATGATGACCCGGTTTTGTTCCAAAAAAAATTACCAAAGCCTTTATTTTCTTTGGAATGACATTGGAATTATGGCTTTTGTAACCATAATGTCCACTAGATGGATTCAGTTCAAGGTATTTAACTTTCAACATTAGTGAGACGTGGTTTTCCGTCGAGTGTTTTATTACTTCTTCAAATAGGACGAAGGTTGTTTTGCAGTAATAACAATGGTACGGATGATTTTCTCTAGAATGTTTTATTAAGTCATCGAATTGTGGAAATGTTGTATCACAGTATAAACAATGGTGGCTGTGGATTTCTGTTGCTTTGGTTCCTGTTTGTTCGTAATTTTTTTTTTGGAACAAAAGCGGTGTCCTATAATTATTAGCTACCATAATTATTAGCTACTTTTTGACGTTCGGAACTAGATTTTCGTAAACCACTAAGGTGTTCCAAATGATAGCCATAACAATTAGCTACCTTAATAACAATCGTAACTACTCGGCCATTCTCGCTACCCTGCAAATAACCTCGTGTGCATTAGGCGTATAAATCGCTCTACTTTTAACATGTCAGTTACATGAAAGTTTGATAAAGTTATATTTTAAACAATTTTCTATATTTCAATTAAAGTTTTAATTAGTTTTGCATGATTAGATTTTACTTAGTATGTCTTCCATCTTGGATTTTCGTGGACTATATTTTTGTGCGGCTTAACTTAACTTAACTTCCGGCAAACAATTTAAGAAGAATTTCTACTATGTACGTACGAGGTTATTTGCAGGGTAGCGAGAATGGCCGAGTAGTTACGATTGACCTTAATAATACATTAAAAGTACTATGCCAGTTATTCCCCTTTTACCATGTTTTGATAGATTCTTGGTAATTAGTATTTTTGAACGAAAAAAGGGGGGTGGATGTAGGCGAGGAAAGCTATTTAATTAAATAGATTTATCCCAGAAATGGATAGCAAACTCCTATTCATTCATTTACACCAAGGATTTATATATATACGTCTGAAAATTAAACCAAACAGTATTAGAATTAGATTTTTGAGCTGTCAAATTTTTGATCTTCCCTCGACTATATATATATATATAAATCCTTGTTTACATGGAGCAAAATCTGTATGAAAATAAGTTATTTCGATATAAAATATATGATTGATTGATTGATTGATTGATTGATTGATTGCTTGCTTGCTTGCTTGCTTGCTTGATTGCTTGATTGATTGATTGATTGGTTGATTGATTGATTGATCGATCGATCGATCGATCGATCGGTCGGTTGATTGATTGATTGATTGATTGATTGATTGATTGATTGATTGATTGATTGATTGATTGATTGATTGATTGATTGATTGATCGATCGATTGATTGATTGGTGTTTAACGTCCAGCGAGCATTTTTTCAGCTATATTCAGGACGAGAACATTAAAAAATTTAAACGCCACGGGACTCGAAACAAGGAAAGGTGTATGGGTAGGGACGGATAATTTAGCTAGTGCAACAGGTCTCATATGCTCATAATGAGCTGTTACAGTACACTGGGTTCATTAACGTGCGAAGAGGATGGCAATCTCTCAACACGTGACCTCGGTATTATTTACGTCTCGTCCGAAGGACGGGTTGGTTGTGAATTTATACATCCCGCACAACCGACGGACGCCCCTTCAAGCCGAAGAAGCTCTCGGTCCCATTTCTATACACCGGGGTTCCCGCGGGGTTGTATATATATATATATAATATAAATAAATTCAAGTTTAATAATATTTTTTAAAAATTATATATTTATAGTGACATGAACAAGTTTCTATATATCAATCACCATATTATTTATCTGTACATAATGTATTTTCTGCTTTGCATATATAAAAAAAAATGTGTATATCTATTCCATTTATATGTGTATTATCATAATGTGTAATATTGAATTAATTAATAAAATATGTTTATACTATATCTATTCCAAAGAAATAAGACGCTTAGTTATAACAAGCAATAACGCTCCTGTGGTGAAATAGCTACGAGTACTCGCATCATGTGCGGTAGATCGTGGTTTCGATCAATGATCTGATCAAACCAAAAACTATACAATTTATATTGGCACATGGCGTAAAAGAATAAAGGCAAAGACTAGTCAACATAATTTCTTCATTACATGTGATAGAAGTCATGAAGTTTTCCATGAATATAAGCTACCTTGCATCTGTCTAGTGTATGACATAGGTTTCAAAGTGTTATCCATGAAAATAAACTACCTTGCACCGATCAAACATGAGCATAAGCATCTGAAGCTTGTCCATGAAAATTATCTACTCGACCTTTCTTCATTGCATGGAATAGGAGTCATGACGTGTTCCATGAAAATATGCTACCTTACATCTGTTCATTGTATGACACAGGTTTCAAAGTGTTATCCATGAAAATAAACTACCTGGCACCATTCAAACATAAGCATAACCATCAGAAGTTTGCTCATGAAAATTAACTACCTCGCATTCCTTCGTTACATTGGATAGGAGTCATGACGTTTTCCATGAAAATAAGCTACCTTACATCTGTTCAATGTATGACACAGGTGTCAAAGTGTTATCCATGAAAATAAACTACCTGGCACCATTCAAACATAAGCATAAGCATCAGAAGTTTGCCCATGAAAATTAGCTACCTCTCATTCCTTCGTTTCATGGTCCATGAAAATTAGCTACCTGACCTTTCTTCATTGTATGAAATAGGAGTCACGAAGTGTTCAATGAAAATAAGCTACCTTACATCTGTTCAATGTATGACACAGGTGTCAAAGTGTTATCCATGAAAATAAACTACCTGGCACCATTCAAACATAAGCATCAGAAGTTTGCCCATGAAAATTAGCTACCTCTCATTCCTTCGTTTCATGATCCATGAAAATTAGCTACCTGCTCATGAAAATTAGCTACCTCGCATTCCTTCGTTACATTGGGTAGGAGTCATGACGTTTTCCATGAAAATAAGCTACCTTACATCTGTTCAATGTATGACAGAGGTGTCAAAGTGTTATCCATAAAAATAAACTACCTGGCACCATTCAAACATAAGCATAAGCAACAGAAGTTTGCCCATGAAAATTAGCTACCTCTCATTCCTTCGTTTCATGGTCCATGAAAATTAGCTACCTGCCCATGAAAATTAGCTACCTCGCATTCCCTTCGTTACATTGGATAGGAGTCATGACGTTTTCCATGAAAATAAGCTACCTTACATCTGTTCAATGTATGACACAGGTGTCAAAGTGTTATCCATGAAAATAAACTACCTGGCACCATTCAAACATAAGCATAAGCAACAGAAGTTTGCCCATGAAAATTAGCTACCTCTCATTCCTTCGTTTCATGGTCCATGAAAATTAGCTACCCGCCCATGAAAATTAGCTACCTCGCATTCCTTCGTTACATTGGATAGGAGTCCTGACGTTTTCCATGAAAATAAACTACCTTACATCTGTTCAATGTATGACACAGGTGTCAAAGTGTTATCCATAAAAATAAACTACCTGGCACCATTCAAACATAAGCATAAGCAACAGAAGTTTGCCCATGAAAATTAGCTACCTCTCATTCCTTCGTTTCATGATCCATGAAAATTAGCTACCTGCCCATGAAAATTAGCTACCTCGCATTCCTTCGTTACATTGGATAGGAGTCATGACGTTTTCCATGAAAATAAGCTACCTTACATCTGTTCAATGTATGACACAGGTGTCAAAGTGTTATCCATGAAAATAAACTACCTGGCACCATTCAAACATAAGCATAAGCATCAGAAGTTTGCCCATGAAAATTAGCTACCTCTCATTCCTTCGTTTCATGGTCCATGAAAATTAGCTACCTGCTCATGAAAATTAGCTACTTCGCATTCCTTCGTTACATTGGATAGGAGTCATGACGTTTTCCATGAAAATAAGCTACCTTACATCTGTTCAATGTATGACACAGGTGTCAAAGTGTTATCCATAAAAATAAACTACCTGGCACCATTCAAACATAAGCATAAGCAACAGAAGTTTGCCCATGAAAATTGGCTACCTCTCATTTCTTCGTTTCATGGTCCATGAAAATTAGCTACCTCGCATTCCTTCGTTACATTGGATAGGAGTCATGACGTTTTCCATGAAAATAAGCTACCTTACATCTGTTCAATGTATGACACAGGTTTCAAAGTGTTATCCATGAAAATAAACTACCTGGCACCATTCAAACATAAGCATAAACATCAGAAGTTTGCCCATGAAAGTTAGCTACCTCGCATTCCTTCGTTACATTGGATAGGAGTCATGACGTTTTCCATGAAAATAAGCTACCTTACATCTGTTCAATGTATGACACAGGTGTCAAAGTGTTATCCATGAAAATAAACTACCTGGCACCATTCAAACATAAGCATAAGCAACATAAGTTTGCCCATGAAAATTAGCTACCTCGCATTCCTTCGTTACATTGGAGGTTCCCGGCTGATTTGTTGTAACTTTTACTGTTGGAGAGATGTGACAGAATCAAAAATCATATATTTATTTGTTAAATTCGAAATTTATAAAATATTTTTTTAGCAAAATCTATACTTTATTGAACATAAACTGTATAAGTGACCAGGTGAGTAATTCAGGCTCAGTTAAAATGACCCGCTAATTAAGAAATAAATCATGGAAGCCAGAATGTGTTTTGAGTTTTAACATGGATTGTTGGATATTAGTATTTTATCCCGAGCCAGAGGGATACAATTTACTAATATCCGCCAACCCATGTTAAAACTCAAAACACATTCATGCTTCCATGATTTATTTCGATTCTGATATGTCTAAGATTACAAATACGGTAGTATACTTTGATTGGAAGACGGTAATTTATATTTACGTTTGGGGAAAGTGTCACACACCATTTATGCTGCCAATGGAAAAGTCAGTCACATTCACCGGCACATGTGTGAACGAGATTATACCATCGATAAATCGCTCGTTTGTCTACAAAGCGTAAGAAGGACGTTGTGTTAGAATTTGTGTTGTACTCTGGTATTCATCAAAGCTTTTGGGCAGACGTTGTCAAAGGGAACGTGAGCTATTGCGATTATTTGATCCGTCGTCCGTCTGTAAACTTTTCACATTTTAATCTTCTGCTCTGAAACCCCTTAGCTCAATGAACTGAAGCTTAGTAGGAAGCATCTATGCAAGGTTCTCTATAAAGATTTTTCATTTCGTCATGATCCATTAACAAACATGGCCACCATAGGCAATTTTTATTGCTGATTGGTTGATTTCTAAAAAATCTTCACCTCTGAAATCGAATAGCCATAGGCAGTTATTGTTTCTGGTTGGTCAATTTCTAAAAATCTCTGAAACCGCTTGGCCAAATGAATTGAAACTTGGTAGGAAGCATATATGGAAGGTTCTCTATAAAGATTGTTCATTTCGGCTCAATTCGTAGCAAACATGGCCGCCACAGGCAGTTCTTGATGCTGATTGGTCGATTCCTAAAAAAATCTTCTCCTCTGAAACCGCTTGACCAAATGAACCTAATTTGGTAGGAAGCATCTATGGAAGGCCCTCTGTAAAGATTGCTCATTTAGTCCTGATCCCTTTGCAAACATGGTCGGCACAGGCAATTCTTGTTGCTGATTGGTCGATTCCTAAAGCATCTTCTACTCTGAAACTGTTTGGCCAAATGAACCGAAACGTGGTAGGTAGCATCTATGGAAGGCCCTCTATAAAGATTGCTCATTTGGGATCCGTTAACAAACATGGCCAGCACAGGCAATTCGTGTTGCTGATTGGTAGATTCCCTAAAAATCTTCTACTCCGAAACCGCTTGGCCAAATGAACCGAAACGTGGTAGGTAGCATCTATGGAAGGCCCTCTATAAAGATTGCTCCTTTTGGATCTGTTAGCAAACATAGCCAGCACAGGCAATTCGTGTTGCTGATTGGTCGATTCATAAAAAAACCTTCTCCTCTGAAACCGCTTGGCAAAATGAACCGAAACTTGATAGGTAGCAGCTATGGAAGGCCCTCTATAAAGAATGCTCATTTCGTCCCGATCCGTTAACAAACATGTCCACCACAGGCAATTCTTGTTGCTGATTGGTTGATTTCTAAAAAATATTCTCAACCTACTGAGCCTCTAGTCTATATATTGTATTGTATTATATGTATGCTAATATTCCACCATGCCTGTCTGAGTTTTTCAATAAAATCTTTAAGAAATAACTTGTGTTAAGATACTTTGTGTGTGAGATATTATCATGTATATATGGCTGTTATTTAATTATTAAATTGGCAAGTATGTGTGATACAAGTATCTGTACTTACAAAACATACCAGCATGATGCAAAATATTTATTTGGGCTATATTCAATGACATTACAGACATTTTCATATGTTGTACCAGCGTCTGGCAATCTACTTTCTAAAGGTTGAGTACATCATCCAAGTGATGAACAGTGCAGTGAAAGATAAATGAGGTGTAGGCAGCTCTTTAAACCTCTCTCCATCAAAGCCCAGATTCAATACAAACGCAAACCTCTAAACATTTATTGATAAAGAATAGAGATACATGTAAATAAGAAATTAGGATGCAGGCACCCTAAAGTACTACTGTTATTCCAAGATGTATAAATTTGTAGGCCCTTCTGAAGTTATATCCTCAAAACAGAAAAAAAAACAGAAATAAAATTAGATATTAATCTGTTATCAAAAACAAACAAATACAAAACAAAACAAACCAATCAAAAATATCAAAAAGAATTTCAAAAACCCAACATGAATGCACCTTTTATCAATCTGACTTAGTTCTGTACACATAATTTTCATAAGAGATGCAGGTAACTAATTTACCTGGAAATTTTACATACATTTTGTATCTATCATATTAAACAATGAGTGTATCTTGTTTTCAAAGAAAACATTCAGATAGCTACATTGCTAAAAAGAGGTAATAAAAACGTAGATATCAAATTTAGTGCACATGAACGTTTCTGGAATAACCTTCATCAGGTAGCTCAAGATCAAAAGATTGGAAAGCCAAATAATTTAATAGTTTTGGGAGCACAAAATCTATGGGTTTTGATATAACATCAATACCCATAGATTTTGTGCTCCCAAAACTATTAAATAGTAGGAGTTTCTTTTACACCTGGTAGAGATATTGGGAGTGCTGTTTTTATGATGTGGGTTTTGGTGCAGTCGGGGATGTTGTCTTGTGATTCTACGGTGAATATGGACTGACACTGTTGGGGATGTTGGATTTTTGCTTTGTGTCAGCTGTGATCTGTCCATCGCTCCTCATTGGTATGACATCTGTTTTGTCTGTACCTAAGGATTTTATATATAACAGCTTCTTTCATCACATATTGCTTAAGATTTTGACCAAGATATAGTTTTTCTGGTAACTGATTCATATCGAGCGACGCCGAGAAACTTACACTATAAGCGTGGACGTCTAAGACGCTTAGAACGATGTCTGTTTCTGCTCTTTTTAGACAATTTGCCAGTTGTTTCTTTTTAACTATAAGACATTGCAGAATAAACACAATATACGTACATTGTCGGGGAAATATAAAAACTGTACGTAACAGCATTAGTAAGTGAGCGATTGTTTTTTAACGCCAACTCAGCAATTTTATAGCTATATCATGGCGAGACCAAGTTAATGAGATGATAATCTTTGGTTTGAAATATGAATTTGTTTATATACATGTACTGAAAAAGTCGCTTTTTATGTGTCTTCTGCCGAAGGATTGTGAAAGCGCGAAATGTTGACCGTGCGTTGCGCAATGTATTTTGTATTGTTACGTTATCTATTGTCATTTATGTAGACAACAGGGGCGGATCCAGGGGGGCGCGCATTCGGCGCGACCCCCCCCCCCCCCTAAAATTTGAAAAAATATTTTGTTTTGGCATAAAATAGTGATTTTTCACACGAAATACCCAAAAAAATTTCGCGCCTCCCTCCGCTCGGCGCCATTTTTTAAAATTTGTCCCCCCCCCCTGACTTGAAATCCTGGATCCGTCCCTGGACAATATAAGAATAAGAATAAGAATTTTTTATTGCCAATTAAGGGCCCACAAGGGGCAAACAATTTAATACAATGATTGAAATGATTGGAGACATACATGTAAACATACACAAAAAACAGGAAAACATATTTATGTTCAGTGACTGCACGGCCAGATCAGAGCCTATCAAATACCACCATAAATCAATTCATATTTAATATAATATAACATGTATAATAACTATAATAATTCACCTAACCTAATGATATCTATAGGATCAATTGTGTCCTCGCAGCAAAAAACATTCCTCTGTAAAACTACCTATTTTTTTCAAAACTTGTTCATGTTCATTAGTAAATAGCCAGACAAATTTTGATGATGTGTCCATGTATCTAAAATTTGGACATAAGTCAATAACTTTATCAAAAAATTTTACTCTAATATTTTCATATAAGGGACAGTCGACAACAAAGTGAAATATATGTATTCGCTGAGAAACAGACCAGAAATGCCCACCAAAGACTCTCATCGGTAGTGTAATCGTTAGCGTGCTCGCCTCGAATGCGGTAGATCGTGGGTTCGAGTCCTGATCGGGTCAAACCATGTTCTGTACACATATTTTGCCGTTTTCCACATTCTGTTGGAAATTTATGATTTAGGTTTCTATTTTTACAAAATCCAAATAAGAAATTGTCATCAAGAGTGTGCAAATAGTTTCAGTTTCGAATTGAAATTAATCTAATAGCTACCAGTTCTTTAATATTGTAATAAATAAAGTTCCCAACTTTCATTATTAAATATATATGGAACATAATTTTATTTATTTCTTGAATTCAGAAGATAGTGTCAATAAGTAAGTAAATGAGTTAATTTCTTTATTTCAAGAGGGTAACACGGTTAGCAATAATAAAAGTGTGATTAATAATTATCATATATGATCTTATTAAGTTAAAGAATAATTTGCATAGTTTGAACATCACATAAATATTAAATTCTACCATATATAGTCCACCAATCTATTTTTAATAGCTGTAAAAATGATACATCGCGATGGTAAATTGAAAAAAGATAGTTTGTAACTTAATCACATGCTATACAGCCATATAGGTAGCATTTTGTTTTTCAACTATGAACACCACTAATATCTATTGTTTATTGTGTACAGATCCAGGGTGCGGATCCAGGATTTCAAATTAGGGGGGGGGGGCGCACTTAAAAAAAATGCGCCGAGCGGAGGGAGGCACGAAAATTTTTGGGGTATTTCGTGTGTGAAAAATCACGATTTTACGCCAAAAAAATAATATTTTTTCCAATTTTAGGGGGGGGGGGCGGCGCCCCCCGCTGGATCATCCCCTGAGATCTATATGTCTCTCTTTGTCAATCAGTAACTCTTTTCCTGCTTATGTACATGCAGTTTTTCATTTTGTCTCTCCATTGGAAATACACAATCTGTATTTTGGTAAACATAATAAGGCAGACAAATCCTATAAGTTTATGCTACAAGTAGCTAATTTTCATAGGTAGCTAATTATTATGCTCCGCCGTATGAAAATTAGCTACCGGAAGTTTGAGGTAGCTAATTTTCATGGGTAGCTAAAAATTTTACGACACCGGGTCATCATGCTGTAACATCATTCACGAAACCGGGTCCTGCCATTTTGACATGACCCATTTCTTTCGCCCCGTGCTTACTTATATCAATAATTAAAAGCACAAAGTGACTATTTTTGTCATCTTTATTCATGAATCGTTCCTTCAATACATTTCGTTCTATTCAATGTGAGCAATTCAAAGAGAAACTGAGCGAAATTCGGGGTTGAGGTCAAGCTGATCGTCATTTTGCGGCACATTATCGCTTATTTCTCAATTAATATACGATGACATAGCCAAAATATTTCATCTGACAGCAGGAAATGGTTAATAAAGCATTTATTTCCCCCAAGTTCATGCAAAAAACAAATAAATAAACAGAATTCTAACCTTCTTCTTGCCTTCTTACAGTCCGGTTCCGTTACGGAATTACATATGCACGAGTCCAAACATTTTTTGCCGGGTCAGTTTGTACACAGTGATCTACAGATTATTAAAACAAAATATAATTACTCAATTTTATTTGTCCTTTCAATTTCTCTTACATGGAATGAGTACCATGTTGCTCGCCGAAAGGGAAATAACTCGCATGAAAACGTATAAAAGTTTAACATTGATTTTTTTTAAAAACATTGATTTTTAGAATCAAATAATTGATGAGTATATGTTAAAAAGACTTTATTATATAAACATACTAAGTAAATATATTTAAATGTTAGATAGTCTCTCATGTTCATTTATACCCATATCCTCTCCTATTGTTTGCCCGGTTTTATGTTGGATTGGCATTTGACTCGCATGTGAAAGCACTTGCACGATCACTTCATTTTACTAAGAGGAGATGTTTGGGTCCAAAAAACTAACTTTGACATGAGCGATCATGTATTTGTGTGTAAGGGGTATAGATTTTGCCTCTCTAGATTTTTCTATTGCATTTTGGAAATATTTGCAATTTTTCGAAATAAAATCATGAGTTGATTTAGAATCCAATGGGGGCGTGATCGTATGGTAGTTGAATATACAATTACCGATGCAATCAGTGCCTATCACCACTAACGCCGTGCTTTCGAATCCCGTTCAGGAGAGGTGTACTCGATACAACATTATGTGATATGGTTTGTCAATGACTTGAGATAGTTCGACGGTTTTCTCCTGGTACTCTGGTTTCCTCCACCAATAAAACTGACAGCCACGATATAGCTGAAATATTATTGAAAGTGGTGTTAAATATCATAAACCAAACCAATTTTTCGAAATAAAATCATGAGTTTTAGAACCACATCTGTGACATCGTGTCAAATCTACCTGTATCTGAAGTTTATGTACTTAATCAGTAGATAATGTTTATTTATTAGATAATCTTAGACATGTTCATATATTTTATTTTACCTTTACATCGCATTTTTTAATCATATACAATACAATTTAAAAGATAAACAAAAAATGTAACTATAAAGTAGAAAGATTGTTCTATTGATATATTTCTTTTACTTCTGAGAAGTAACCCAACACCCCTTTAAATACATACAACCAAGGACAATACGTCATTGATACAACACAAAGCAATTATACAAATTACACCTTACCCTTATCGATTGATAGCCATCTTTCAACATATTCTTGTTTCAAACTGAACTCATTCATATGTTAACGTTCTTGTGAAGCAGCATGGATCTACGTCTTACTTCAATGTGCGTTGTATTTTTCATCACAGTTTTATATGAAGGTATTATTTATCATAGTATAACAAATATTTGTAATTAAATTATCAAAAAGGTGCATATTTCAATGATGGAAACCATATACATGTACAATCATCTTTTTTATTTTATTTTCGCTTAAATATTTATGTTTTGAACTTTAAATATATATTTTTTTCTATTTAGTTTCTAAAACAAGCTCTGTTCCTTTACATTTGTGTCTAAGTGTAAAGAAGAATTAGATAGTCTCTCATGTTCATTTGCTTCCATATAGCTTTGTTACTAAAAGTTTTTCTTCACATCTACATGTATAAAGATATTTTCATATGCAAACATAAAAAGAATGTATCAATGTTGCATTTTACATGTTACAAATCGGATGCATTACTTTGGTGCCAAAATAGGCTGCCTGTAATTAAATATAAGAGATTTATTTTTCCTGGTTACGCAACCAAATCGAAAGAGTCCACGGCACAAGTACCCCGGATTCCTTCGAGTTGGTTTTTCAGTTTTTAGTGTATTTTAAAGTATTTTGATGTCTATATATTTGAGGTCTAAATATGATGTTTTGGATTAAGATGAGAATATTATTTACCGTCAATTGCAAGCGCCAGACTCCTTTGTCTGACTGACGTTAACTTATATGCATAGTCGTAATTCGTCAAACTCCGATTTTAGATCTACCGTTGTCGTCAAGATGAAAGAAAATGTAATCGTTATCGTTATTTTGAGCAAAAATTCACCGTGAATCAGCTTACATAATACCCGATTCCCACCCCCTTAAATCCCTTACACCCTATGTGTAGAATATGCAATTAGAACAAATGCTGTATATTCGCATATACTAAGCATAATGCGTTTGTGATAAGTAATATTTATACCACGGGTTTTAACCGTTTAACTTGGAAAGCCATGGGATAATGATTTATAACATGAAGCCTTGCAATATCACATCTAGGTCGTTGATTATTGCACGGCTCTCTTTTTTAATTACTTTGAATCAAACATTTTTTACATCAAACACCAGATCACTTTCTTTGTTTTATCTTCTTATACCTTCTGTAATTTATATCAAATTTGTTAGTTAGTTCTACTTGCTTCTCCCCTTAGAGATTCACAGTATATTATATATGAAATTTATTCCTACGGATAAGGATTAATATAAGTTCTTGTAACTTGTTTCCCAATCCTATTAATTTCTTCTTATTATGTTATGTATATAGCTGAATATTGTAATGTTATATTGAATTAATTAATAAAATATGTTTAAACTAACTTGGAAAGCCATGGGATAATGATTTATAACATGAAGCCTTGCAATATCACATCTAGGTCGTTGATTATTGCACGGCTCTCTGGGATTAATAAAGCTGTACAGCCGTGATTTAAAGTGTGTAATATCTCGTATTTGCGTGTATTATTTCATAATTCTTAGCTATTGCTTACATTCTGGTATATAAACCATAAAAGATAAAGGAAAAGTATGCATTCATGTAACAATTCGTATTATTCAAATATTTACACTAAACTTACTGCTATTTGTGTCTCTCGACCCTCCTTAATCGGTATCGCTTATTTGTCTTTTTACTGCTTACATTACACATTATTATAATCAAATATTGTTTACAGTGATGTTAAACACACATCGCCTAATTTTATAATCACTCGTGTATATTTCAGGTAAAGGCCAAATTTCATCCCCTATAGAGACGGAGACAAATTGTTTTAATGGAATTTTAAAAACAAATTGTTCACAATCGACCGGAAGAGCCTTTGTAAACAAATTAAATGTCGGCGTTAAAGATATATCACAATATTCAAGTACAAACTCAAGCTTGTGTCCGACTTCGTGGAATCCAACAGTGCTACCTGAATGTTGTGTGGAGGGTATTGGAGACTGTTACGGGGAGTATCAAGCCATTGCCGGTGATCCATATGTGTTCCATAAAGATTGTGTTGGAAAGAACGAATGTACACGTAGAGCAGCAACCAGAATGGACACTGCTTACTTGAACTGTGACGATCCAGATATGTATCTAGAACAAACCTCTTACTTTGATGTAGAGTTTTATTGCATCGACGGTAAGATGTTTGCTAGTTATAATTATAACAATCTCCCATTTTATACAGAGATGCGGTTTATAAAATCAATCCTCGAAATGAACATTTGAATTTACTGGTCCGAATCAAATTCTTGAATTTATTTTTATACAGTTCTAAATAAAAACTGAAACATTTACTGGTCCGAACAAAGTTTTACTTGTTTTTGGCCGGAGAACCGGTACTCATCGTGAAGACTGGTGTTTCCCAAGGACATGAAGTTCGTGTTATCGTGGGATTTTATTGTAAGACATTGTCATTTGGTATAAAGTACACACGTTCAACACCAGCAAGAAAAGGTAACTTGCAGCCCATGTATCATATTTGAATGCTACCTTCGTTAAAAACTATGGCTTCCTGTTACCTTCTCTGTATGCTGCCTCCTTTGTCAGGCGAACCACTTCTTCAACGGATCTTCATCCATTCTTGAAGCGTAGTTTATGCTTAATACGTTTTAATCACTTTATAATTTATACGGGATGTGGAACAGTTTTATAAAGAATGTCATAACACACACACTTTACGTTCATATTTACACTTCTATGCACGCACATATAGAAGTATATATACGATTAAAAACTAAGACACATCCATCGATGCCCATAATTGTGGTAAAATCTAAGACACATCCATGAATTATTTCGATTTTAACTGCGTATTAAGCGAAAGGTAGTATTTGAAATACATCCCATAACCGAATCCTTCAGCCTTCCATAGACTATTGCTGTAGACAGTTTCAGTGAGGGGTAATAGACTAATGTCATTTTTCAATGTGATGGTATTTTTATTTTAGAGATTAAAACAAGTTAAATGATTTGAAATGCGTAAAATAAATCGGTAGCCAGATATCAATGTCACCAGCGGTAAAAAAAAATGTCACTAGAAGTGGACAATTTACAAATGACAAAGTCTACTTTAGTTATCTTTTACGAGAATACTGAAAGGAACAACTCCAATATGTTAAGGATACTTTTTGTGTATGTATGTACCAAGATCCTATTTACTATTCCAATTTACTATGGATTGATGGCCACAACTTTCCGACAATGCGAAGATCAGTATATAGTGAATTATATCATGGCATTTATATAACCAATGAATTACTCCTGTTATAATTGGGTTTCAACATATCAAAATCGATGAAACATATTGAACTTCTGATACATTCATTTTTCTGCAACTTTGATTATCTATTTACAAGTTATCAAAGTTGTAAACAAAGGTTTGCTTACTCTTTGTTAGAAATGAAGTGTAATTGCTGTAACGTTGCATGGCAAAATAAGACACCAGATATTCCAGCAAGTTTTTATAAAAAAAACGCACAAAATTTTTGAGAGAACAAAGCCCACAATTTGTACCATAAATATGACCAAGGACTACACATGATAATAGATAATGTATTATTTTTGAATAAACAATGATGCAGTCAAACGGGCCTTAAAGGGTTCCTCTATATAACAAATCACTGTACTGAACAAAGGACAGTCTCATTTTCTCATTAATGAATAGTGTATATAATTTTAACATGTACATAAAGGCAACTGCTCATAAAGGTTTTTTTCAGATTCCCTTGAGTGCCCTTTATATGTAGCTTTGACTGTACATTTAATAAAAGTCTACAAAAAATTAATAAAAGATCACAGAAATTAAGGGGACACGTTTCCAAGTTTGAGTCGTACAGAAGTTTGTAATAATATGTAACATGTGTTGTTTTTTCGCGTTTTTGCACACATCATTAAGAAGTAAGACTACAGCAAAGAGCTCGGAATCAGGATAATGTGTCCAAGTGGAGCGACATGTCTACATATGGACTGTTGTTTCAGTGATTTAGCACTATAAAGATCCAATTAAGCGTGTTTATCTAGTACAAAGTGGACATCATCATTTCATTGACTGTAACTTCTTCTCGTCATATTATATATGATAATTTGGCGTTAAACAGCAATCACTCACTCACTAAAACGTGTGTAAAAACCTATTGATAGTGCAGATATTTGTACAATTGACGTTTTTCTTTTACAGTCAATACAATTGGAGAATTAACAAATGCAGAGAAACAGAACGACGGTCAAGGTTCGTTATTGTATGTTTGGAGTGGTACTACCAACTCTTATCCCGTTCTACCAGCCGCCACGTATACTTGTTCTGTAGAGACGGACTGTAATGATACCATCTCTGTTATCAGCTTAGACTTCAGATTTTCCGCAGACGACCAGAATCTGACTTGTATCGATGAAAACAAAATTACCATAACGGATGATTCAATTTCACAAAATTTCGACTGTTCTACATCCAACAATAAATTTGAAATTGAGACGTTATATACCAGTACAAGTAACTACATTACCCTGCAGTACAATGGAACAACTGTTGGGGGATATTTATGGTTAGGGTTTCAATGTAAGTTAATATTAGAATTTGTTGAGATTTTTGCCCAAAAGCTTTTTAAATATACTACTACATGTAAATAAGATAATCTTATATCTTTTTCTTAGAATTGGGTGTCGTGCTAAAAAACGGAAAAGAAAATAGAAAATCCATATGTTTATTAATTTTGGAAAAGGCATATGTAACAAGAAAAGAAATGACTAGGTATCAAAGGCATGAATTTAGATATTACCAATTATCTCAATATCCGAAAAA
This sequence comes from Bathymodiolus septemdierum, assembly GCA_963383655.1. Taxonomy (NCBI): domain Eukaryota; kingdom Metazoa; phylum Mollusca; class Bivalvia; order Mytilida; family Modiolidae; genus Bathymodiolus; species Bathymodiolus septemdierum. The sequence continues at coordinate 132,717,547 of OY726517.1, forward strand.
CGAAAGTAAATGAAACAATATACAGACAAATGAACCGAACTAAGTACCAGACAGACGTATTGTTATTTTCTGTATTCATTTTATCATCCCTGCTTCCACATTAACACGGTGTACTGTGAACCACATTTTATTTTTTTATTTTTTTTTTATTTTTTTTTTTATTATATCTATGAACAATTGACCTCTGGGTGCCAGGAAACCTCAAAGGTTTACAAATATTTACAATGAACAATATAATTAAATAAATAAATACTGGTACAGTTGTAGTAAGAATACAATACCATAAGCAAATAAATCATATTTTATCTCTCATATTCAATTTATAAACATACATTTTACACAGTAAACAATGAAAGGAATTATTAATACAACTAAATTCATAATGTATCCAATAATAGCTGTAATTTCCTAATATTATATAAGTTTCGAACTTATGGGTTCTTAATCATCATTTCAGTGTATATTACTTCTGAGTTCATTTTTGAGATTTGTGATAACTATTGCTTCCCTGTAAGTGCTTTTATTATATTTTATATAATTTCTTGTTTTCCAAATTACCCATTTTAATATACAAATTACTAAATTCATTAAAAGTAGATCTTCAGTTATTTCTCCCTCATACACCCCAATGATTAAGTTTTCCTCAACAAGTACTATATTTTTTTCAAAAATGCTATTAAAAATGTGTTTTAATTCATCTAAGACATGTTTAATTTTATGACACCTGTAAAACAAACGCATAAGGGACTCTATTTCATTTTTACAAAAATGACATTGACCATTTGATTTTCCCATTTTTTGTAATCTATATTCTGAATAGACAATGTTACATTTCCATTGGAACTGGATAATGCTTTGTTTACATTTAATCTTGTTCAGTATATACCAAATTGATATCCAGTTAAATTTCTTTTCATAAATTGTATTCAATTTGAATTGACATTTTGGCGTAATTGGTTTACGTATTTCTTTCTGGATATTCTTCAGTTTCAGCTCTTTTGGAACAATGATTTTATTATTATGATTTCTAATATTCAAATTACTATCTATTTTTAAACCTAATGATTTTTTTTATCTTTTCGTTATCATCGGATTTTAATTTCCTAACAAAATTTTCTGGTATTGTTTTATTTTTATTTTTGCCCATTCTGATATCCAGTTCCTTTTATCATCCAGTCTATTAAATATAGTCTGATTATCAACAAAGGTATTATTGTTTTTGTCCCATATATCGTCTATTTTAAATATATTATTTCTCAAAAACGATTGAAAAAAAAGTGGATTTCTATTAAATTTGATCTCAGAGTTACCAAATATGTTTTTATCTAAAATGTCATTTTTAGACTCCGTAGAACATGACCCCAAAAAATTGTTCCATGATTGTATAGCGTCTTGATAGTATTTTGGAATGGATGCAATATCTAAACCTTTAATATCGGAGCATTTACAAAGAAAAAAATCAACTCCAAATTTTGTTATTGTATTTCTGTAACCAGTGTTTACCTATGCATTCCATGAGTCCATCTCACTGTTGATTATTTTGTATATAAATTTTATCTGTTTACTTTTGACAAAATTGTTTATGTTAATCATTCCCATCCCCCCTTCATTAATATTTAAGCAACATACGTTTCTTTCTATTTGGTTTGGTTTATTGTCCCAAAGAAATTTCCAAATCAAATCATTCACCTCTTTTTTATATTTCTCTGGTATCCCCCTCATTTCAGTTTCAAATCCCATTTGAGCTAACAGAAAATTTTTAACGATTAAAGTTTTTCCCTTAAAGGTTAAATTTCTGGTTTTCCAAACCTGAGTGCAGCTTTTCATTTTATTTATAATTTTTTTCCAAATGTCATCAGTGTCTATATTGTACCCGTGAAAAACACCTAAAGTCTTTATATTATCTGAAATCCATGATATGTTAGTTAATCTGGGTCGTTTCCCTCTTAATATACCAATAAATAATCCTTTTGTTTTTTCATAATTTATCTTAGAGCCGGATGCCTTTTCAAATTTCGAAAGAATTAAAAAGGATTGTTCAACAGATTCTTCGTTTTTGTTTTAGAGTTGCGTGTCGTCTGCAAACATGCACATTTTTGCTTCCTTTACGGTCTGCCCCTCACAGTCGGGTAGTTTGATACCATGTATTTCCGGAGTGTTTCGGATAGCACACGCCATCGGCTCTGCCTGAATAATGTACAAAATCGGTGCAGCAGGACATCCTTGTCTGGCTGAACGCGATATTGCGAAAAATTTTGATATGAAACCATTTGTTTTTATACAGGTTTTTCCCTTTTTAAATAACATATAAACCCATTCACGAAATTTCAGTCCAAAATTAAAACATTCCATAACATAATTTAACCACCCCCATTCCATTCTATCAAATGCTTTCTGCTGATCAACAAAAATAATTACACCTTCCTCATCTTCATTATCTACAAATTCTATAATATCATCAATCATACGATTATTTTCGCTTATATTTCTCCCTGCTACGAATCCTTTTGGATCCGTATGAATAATTTTGATTAATACAGGCTTCATGCGATTTGCTAAAAGTTTTGATATGATTTTATAATCACTATTTAATAATGTTAATGGACGCCCCCCCTTCTGAAGTAGTGTCAACATTCCTCGACACTGGGAATCACATATTTCAAATTTATCAAAAATTTCTAGTAATACTTCAAATAAATCTTCCTTTATTGTATCCCAATATATCTGATAAAATTCATTTATAATCCCGTCTAATCCAGGTGATTTGTATTGTTTCATCGAAAACATTATTTTCTTAATTTCATTAATTGTCAAGTCTTTTTCTAAATCTTCACTTTCGTTGCATGTTAATTTTTTATTCATATGAGTAACCAGTTCCTCTGCTACATTTTTATCCCACCCTTCTGTTGAAAATAGATTTGCGTAAAAATTTATCTGTTCATCTAGTATCTCGTCGATATCATATTTTAAATTACCATCTAGACCCCTGATTTTTTGCCATAATTTATTTTGCCCATTTTTTCTCTCTAGATTAAAAAAAATATTTAGTTGATTGTTCCCCCTTCTCGTACCAGTCAACTTTAGCTCTTAACCTTGCGGCGTCAGTTTTATTTTCATAATGCGAGTGTATTTGGTTTTCTAAGTCTGCTAACTCTTCTAATTGTTGCCTGGAGGATTCAGATATATTCTTTAATGTCTTTAATTTCTTTTCTGGAGCCTTTATCTTGTCGTCAGTAATGTTTACCTTTTTAGGCGCTTCTATAGTTATCGATTTAATTTTAATTGTGGCTATGTCCCACCATTCCCTCAAATTTGAATTAGATGTCACATTCAAAGTTAAGTTCTTTCTTATAAGTTGGCACACTTTTTATCATTATTACTTCACTTTACATCGTATAGTAATAATTTCAAAAAGCGTGTATTATAATTTATATATTTACTTTTTAATTTCATACAAAATATTAACTTGATTACCCCTTTTTTCTTATGCTTGAAAAGTAACATAAAAAGAAAAAAGAAAAAAAATTGCATACAGTTTTTTATCAAGTAGGAATTATATTGATTTTGTATGGGGAAAATAACGGTAATTAAAAAATAATAATAATACATACCAGGTAATTTATTTGTTGTCATTATATCATTGTCATTATATCTCGGTTTACACATCACTTCACAGCAGGTGTTATCATTGAATTTCAAGCCGAAATAACAGTATATTGTGACACCTGTACTAGAGAATCCATACATTAGCGTATCGATAAACCCCGAGAGCATAATATTTTTACACTTTACTAATGGCGGACACACTCGGAAGTCGATAATGGCCGCGCCCATGTTTTTAAGAATAAAAAGGTCTATATGAACGACTAATTATGATTTTCAATTATGTCATTAAAATTAATGAAGTGGAAACAATAATTGACAATTGGAAATTTTAACTAGCCCATCGGACTAGCTTCTAAGAGAGTTCTTCTAGCCCGACGCTGATTTTACTAGCCTCGGGCTAGCGGACCAGCGTTAATTTCGTGCCCTGTTAAGTCTATACGTGATTTAGAATTACCTCTTCTAAACGTGTATTTTTTCACTGACGGATTTTTTTCTCTCCAAATATCGGTTAGGTTATTTTTCGTCATAATAGTCTTAAGTTCTTTCCCTCCCATATCATCATAATTACGAGAAGGATAACGATCTATTTCCTTATCTAAAACACAATTAAAATCGCCAGTGAGTATATGCATTTTTTCAGTAAGACTCCCATCTGTCACATATGGATCAATATCTCTAATAAAAGTTTTTCTAACCCCACTATCATTTGGACAATACACGTTTGTTATTATATAAGTTTTATTTTCGTATTTTAATTCACATGACAATATACGCCCAAAATCATCGGAACTAATTTCTTTTAACAGTAGCATCAATATCATATAATAAAACCCCTACCCCTCGCGATGCCCTTACTCCACAATTCCAACTACTTTCGCATCCACCAGAACTTTTCCACAAGTTTTGCCATGATTCTATTTCAGAAAATGTACAGTGCGTCTCTTGAACACATATTACATTGATTTTTTTACTAATCAACCAATCAAAAAAAGTTCTATGTTTTTTATCATCTCTCAGCCCATTTATATTTATAGTTGCAATAGAAATTGACATGACATAAATAAATAAAGTGTAATATTATGATCTAAAACCTCATGCGATATATATAGATATATATCGCTTAATTCCACAATTTTACGATTTTTCATTTGTATGGAACAAACAACAGTAACATGTATCTTACAATAAATCATATAGTGGGAGAATATGTATAATTTTGTGTTTAAAGGTCTCATACGATAACAAGAAATTTTAATTTGTTTTATTATCGCTTGATTGCTCAATCTTACAACTTCTACTATTTGTTTACAACCGGTAACAATACCGTATTCTTGACAATAAATCATAACATCAATTGTTGCAAAACAATAGAGTCTCTTGTAATATTTGTATACACACAAATGTAATAATTTATACAAAATAAAAACATGAATACTATCATAATAAAGCAGTACAAATATTAAATTACTACACTGGTGGCGATATAATTCGGGTTTGTTTGTTTTGTCTCTCTACAGAATTTGGTGTCGACGAAAGCGCACTGTTTGTGCGTTTACGTGGGGTTTTCAGCTCTACACTTATTACTTTATCTGAATCGAAAAAGGTTACAATTTCGTCTCTAATTTTCGTACAACCTTCAACGCTAATATGGACACCTGAGGAGTCGGTATTATCAAATAATGACTTTAACACATTTCCTTGTTTCGTGACCAATTCATAAGCATCTACACATTCAATTTGTTCTCTAATTCACAACTTTTTCAAAAATATGTTGACATTTAAAACTGTGTCATTACATTTTTTTATGTTTGGAACTTTCCCTTTTCTAGGGAGAATAGTACATATACCAACTACAGAATTCGGGAAATTACATTTTACTTGGTGTATTGCATGTGTAAGATTGATATTAACCTGGTCATGATCACCTTTAGACTTTGTAATGTCGTTTGTACCTAAGGATATTACTACTTTATCTACAGTTTTATCAAACACATTAGATTTGGCTAGTTTTATTGTCTCATCTATATTTTCTAATGTTGCACCTGAAATTCAGGCATTTATGCAATTTCGTGAAACTCTCCTAAGTCTTTTACAGTTAGAAGCCCCTAGTAAAACATTTACTGAATTGATGTCGTCTGTAGTAGGATTACTGTCAGTCTTTCCTGATGTGTCTTTACGTTCTGTTTCGTCATCCAAGCTTGAGTTGTCTCGAGTATTTCTACCCTCTATGATTTCATGAAAATAATCACCATATTCCTTCCTATCTGTTTCTTCCTTATGAGCAGGGCAGTCACGTTGTATATAGCCACACTCACCACAATGCTTGCACAAGATATCATATTTACAGTACTTGGCTATGTGTCCTTGTTTATTGCAGTTATAACAAGTTTTTATTGATGTCGGTTTAGTAGGACATCTGTAATAGGGATGGTTTGTCTGTTGGCAGTATGAACACTCCGTCCTGTTGTTATCTGCATACAGTCGGATTTCGAATCGCCCAATATTGGATCTAACTGGAAGAATTGGTGCACAATTTAATATCTGAACATATCGGGTCCCATTTTCAATGTTTGTGCCTTTAATGACACCCCTTTTTATTGAACCATTTATCACTTGCCCGTATTTCGACATGTATGTGGCTATGAATTGATCACTCACTTCGCATGGCGCATCTTTAATTGTCACATTAGTTACATTTTTATCAATTTCCAAAAAGTCAACTGACCTGTTTTTCAATGAAATTTCCGAGTTGAGGATCTTGTATTTTGCCTGTTCACTTTTCAGCGTTACAATACAGGATTTCTCTTTCATCTGGATTGACTTTATATCTTCTAAATTTACTTCATTTTCCAATTCGGATAAAATATCCTCATGTTTAATTCCCGTAAACAATTTACTATTAAAATGTACCGATAAGTTTCTGTTTATTTTCTCCATTCTGCCTTGAATGTTGTGAATAGGACGTGAGCTGTGTTTACTTGTATATAGTTAATTTTATTCTTTGTGAACTAGTATTCGTGGATATCGTGTGTAAATCAACCCACGAAATTAGGATCCAACAAAATGTAATGTTTTATTCCCATTTACGGGAGCAGAATTTTTAAAGAACACACATGCATCATAATTTGATGTATTTTGGAAATCCGGAATTCACAAATCAAAGAACTCACGAATATGTAATTTTACGAGGCTTGGAAAATTCACGAATATTAAGATATTTCATTGTATATTAAATTCCACGTAACACGAAGTAAAACATATCAGAAGACTGATTGGTTGATTATTGGTTTCGTAACGTCCAGTGGTATATATATATATATATATATATATATATATTTATTTCTTGGATTATAAGGATGAGTACAAATACAACAATATACACGATATATATATATATATAAATAATAAACAGAAATGAGAAGGGGCAACGACTTCTAAACGTTCAAAACAGACAATTAAATATGTAACAATAAGCTCTAACACGAATTTTCATATAATCATATTTGTAACAGCATTATATGTGCATTTGATATTTTATAGCATTATCAAATGGAAATCTTACTCTAAATTGTAAATTGCCTGGTGCAAGTAATGTTTGTAATGTGCAAACAACTGAGGAACCAACAACAACGTCAGAAGAAGTAAATACTACGACAGAACACCAACCATTCTTGACTAACTTAAAATCTACAACCTTTCCAATTGGAGGTTCGTACATTAACATTAAGACAATTTGCTCCATATTTTATTAGATATAACCCATCACGTTCTTAGCCGTTAACGATATAACCGCAGCGGTGGCGTAATGGTTAGCGTGCTCGCCTCGAGTGTGGTAGTTCATGGGATAAAGCGCGGGTCGGGTCAAGCCAAAGACTATGAAATTGGTATTTGTTGCTTCTCCGTTAAGCACGCAGCATTAGGGAGAAAGAGCAAAGACTGGTTGGCTCGGAATCAGAATAATGTGTCCGAGTGGAGCGACATGTCTACCCGCGGACTGTTGTTTCAGTGAGCTAGCACTATAAAAATCCAACTCACCGTGTTGGTCTAGTACAAAGCGGACCTCATCATCATCTCATTGAAAATTAACTTGTTCTCGTCATGATATAGCTGAAAAATTGCTGAGTTGGCGTTAAACAACAATCACTCACTCACTCTAGATGTATATGGTGTGTATAAAATCAACTATGTAACTACTATGATATACTTTGTTTTGATACAACTATACATAGGTCTTTCAAAGGTAGAATCCATACATTACGAATAGATGGGACCCGTTGCATTTCTCTTTTGGATTTAAAAGGGGGAGAACCAAAATATGACCAAATCATCTCTTTACATTTTAAATATTTTCCAGATTAGAGATGCGCATTACCTCTTGATACGACTATGAATGTTTGCAATGAACCTCAGTCTATCCTTCGCTAACCATCTCGCTTACTTATTTTTTCAAACTTGCATATCAAAGAATAGTATGGTTTTTAAAACTACAATGTATATGTACATGTATATGTAACGGAGCCAATCAGATTCGAAATTAATTACTAGTATTTATAAGTACGAATAATTCTATTACTTTTATTCGAAACAGACATTGTTCACCTGTATATGTCCGTCAGTTCCCAGATCTTGTTTTATATCAGGATAACAAGAAAGTTACTGATCAAAGGGTTCTCATCTGTAAAGTCATCACTTCGAAAGTTTGACGCCCGCTATCATGACTTCGCTAACCGTTTCAGAAGATCTTTGTCGAGGGGGTGGTATGTGCCGTTCTTCGTAGTAACCATTCCTTGCTTCTATTCTCATCGGATTTTTAACATGAACAATACCACGACGGGTACCAATTAGTGAAGCAGAACTGCTTACACATCTGGAGCACCTACTTTGTTGTGAGGTTCGTGTTGCTCAATTTTTAGTTTTATGTGTATCGTTTTGTGGATTGCTGTTTTTGATTACCAGTTAGGCATTCTCAAGCATCTAATGAAAGCATTTAAATTTTTGCAGGTATCATCGCAATAGTCTTATCTATTATTATTATTATTGTCATAGCTTTGGGTTGCTACATACATAAAAAATATTTACAACAACAAAAGAATCCGACAGAGGTATGTGTAATTTGTATTTTTTTTTTTTTTTTGTCAGAATAATTACATTATAAAACAGCAAAAGATGTAGAATACAAACACAATATACATTGTCAATTAAAATACATGCAACTTATTCCCTGTCAGTAATCCAAAGTTCAACTCCTATGCGGGTTTTCTTTAAAATTGCAACAAATTTGAATGCTATGACATTAAATTATCTCCCCTGAAGCGAAGACCATATGCCCATGGGCTTTGTTTTCGCTGTTTTCCAGCTAGTCACAACATTTCTGCGGTTCTTATAATCTTCTTAGGAAAACACGTGGCTGAATGATGCTAATATTAGCATAAAATGAAGAAAAAACATAACAGACTATCGCAATAGTTCCAAAATGGTGGAAACACGCAAATCGATACACCTAGTATATAATGTAACCCAACAGTGTTCGAATTAGATTTTTGAGCTGACAAATGTGTGTTCTTCCCTCGACGGGATTTGAACTCGCACCATTGATACACTGCAGCACCAATCGCTTAGCCTTATGTCCAGCGCCCTAGATCACTCGACCACATCGGCTATATAAAAATATAGCTTCAATAGTCGAAGTGTTACCTTGTCTCGTACGGAAAATCTAGAGATAGACATAAGACATGTGTTTAAGCGTGTGTAGATGGTGCATATATACTTAATATTATAATTTGACAGCGATCTAACTCAGCAATTTATAATATATTGCATAGGATGATGAAGACTTCATCATGCAGTCACATGAAATAAAGTATATTATACAAACATCTAAGCAGGTGACAACCATACAATATATCTGTCCCACTGGATCTCAAAGTTACTTGTGATACTAGGTTAATATTATATGACCGCTCATTTTCTAGGCTTGGTGCATGCACTTGAATAACACTTGAATGTGTTAAACTTGCTTTGTGGGCTGAAGTCAGTCTCTCCTCGTTTCTTTCAGAAATTAGATCTGGTCCAATTGAAAAGTTTTAGTAGGCCAAATATTAAATAAATGCCAGGTAGGGTACACAGTGAACACGATCCCCAAATTTAACATAGGTTTTTTAAATCAGAAAGTTCAGCGACAATGTAATAATCAGTTGATTGGTAGTGTATGCTTAACAGCCAAAAATTCTCCATTTAGAGGGTTTCCCCTCTCCACCAAATGTGGACGTGCTTGACAGATGTCTGAGTTGAACCATGTGAACTGTCATTAGTACCCAGTCTTATAATCGATATTTTCTGTGAATCGATGTGGTTTTCTTATTCGATCTCTTAAAAAGCTTATATTCCGATACCAAGATCTTGTCGAAATATATTCCGTCTCTGCAGAAACGATTATAAGCGATGCATTTTCATATAGTGAAAATGTATAACGATAAAGAAGTCAAGAAAAATGTCAAGGATATTTTTTTATCAATGTGTGACGTAAAAATATTTTTGACATTTACGTCACCGAATATGATACTGCTTTGACAACTATTTTACCTATTGTGTTCCTGTATTTAAATACTGTTATAGGGACAGCCGGAACCTTTGAACCGTAATGAGAGCGAGAGGTTTGGCGCTTTAAAATCTGATTCAACCCACCATTTCTTTAGAAATGCCTGTACCAAGTCAGGGTCATTACGGTTTTCACAGTTTTCCGGTTGTTGACTGATTTTGTCTGTTTATATACTTATGAGTTTTGACTTTCCCTTTGTAAGATTGTTCGGAGTTCGGTAATTTTGTTATTACCCTTATTTGTTATCTTGACCATACAAAACGTCTTGCTACATGTTTTAAAACAGCATATTGTGTACGTGGTAATTGATTTTGGTTGGTTGGTTCTATGGTGTTTAACCCCACTTTCAACAATATTTTAGTTATATGGTGGCGGTCAGTGGTAACTGAAGGCGTTCTTTTAATATTTAGGTAGGTATAGAAGTGCAAAGAGACTTTCATGTTAACCCAGCATTATTATGCTTTAATAAAGTCAGAAGATACCAAGACGGGATCAAAAGCCATATTAAATCTGTAGGAAACTACAACGCAATGATACAAAATATGGACAACCTAAATTAATCGACACTGAACATAAAAAAACTGAAACAGAGCAAGACGAAACCCAACAGCCGAAAACCATATTAAGCAGTGTAATCTTTATTACTATTTATCTACATATGTATATTTTTATTCTTTTAAAGACTGATTAAACAAATTAATAATATTATGACAATGGCTTTAATTTACGGGTTAAGGCTTACGATTATGACGTTTGACGTTAGTGGTGATAGGCACTGTATGATTGCATAGGTAGTTGTAAATCCAACTGCCATACGATCACGACCACAATGGCGAGTATCATTCCACTACATGCTTTGGTCTTAGTTTAAACAATATTTATTTCATGAAATTTCAGCATACAATTCTTCACATACATATGAGAAGCAACAAATACCACTTTTATAGTCTTTGGTTTGACCCGACCGGATGTCCTATTTTAGAATTAAAAGAATTATAGATTTATATTCATACGAACATAGTGAGGTAGAATATATCTATCTGTTCGTAATAGGTTTGAGTAATATAAGAAACATATTGAGTTTGATTTACTATTCATTTTTATAGAGTGAAGAAAGGAACCCCAGTGATACAAATTGTTCATCACGTACAGGTTTAAACAATATGAATGATGCTAACCATCAAGAAAAAAGAATAACAACTGTCTGGAATGAAAACGAGACATCTCCACTTTCCATAATGGGAATGGAAATACAACTACCAGCTATTGCTCCGTCTATGACCAATGATCCTTCGAATAACCAAAACAAGAAAAGAAAAAAGAAGAAGACGCATAAAAATAAACATAAAAATGAATTCGATGAAAATGTTGATGAAAACACAGATGATAAACAGAAGAAAAAGAAGACGAAACTCAATCTAAATCAAGTAGATTGTACAGACGATGAAATGTTTGAGGATACGGCGGCGCCATCAGTCAGTCCTGAAAGTCACGTATTACTATCGACACCCCAGAATACACAACGGCACAAAAAGAAAAAGAAGAAGAGAGACAGGCATGAGACGGAAACTGTCGAAGAGTCAAAAGAAAGAAAGAAAAAGAAGAAAAAGAAAAAAAAAAGAATGCATGAAAATGAAAGTGAAATAGATTAAACATGAACTTATTTATATTTCTATTGGATATTTATTTAATTTGTATAGTTTCATTACAGTTGAGTCTTGTTTTTTTAGAACTTGTTTTAAGTCGTTTCGTTTGCTAACCCAAAAGTAAGATTTTTGTCTGGTCATAATACATTTTGAGTAATGTATCACGGAAAACTCGGAGTAACATTTTGTATTAACAGTTCTATTGAATATTTATCGAATTTCTACAGTTTAATTACAGTTGAGCCTTGTTTATGATCGTTTTAGCTTTTTAGTTTAAACATATTTTTATTTGCTAAATATAACAAATGGGGATCGGACACAAGTTTTTCCAACTTATGAAGTCTTCTCCCGAATACAATAATTTACAATATGGATTAGCATGCGCAATGAAATGATATAATATGTATATAATAGCATAGAGTTAAATATACAAAGAATGACTATATACAAAAACATAATTATAGACAATATACGAAAAAAAAAAAAATAAAGAAAAAAGAAAAGAGAATAAATACTTTTGGAGATGTGTGTTGGTTCTTTAGATCATTTAGACAATTGCAAATCTTTTGGAGTCTTTAATATATTTAAAAGCATGTTTAAAAATGGTAATATTTTCTTCATATGTTAGGAGATCACTTCCTTTTGTCAGTAGATTTATATCAATATTAATGTTAGAAGGTAGCCAGTTAAGACTATTAAATATTATTTCCCTATTATCTGTATATTTATCACAATCAAAAAAGAAATGGTGAGAATTTTCACATGGTGCGCCACAGTTACAGGAAGCATTTGATAAAATTTTTACTTTACATAAATCGTAATTCAAGAAGGATGCATTGCAGCGAAGCTGTGTTAGAATTATATTTAGTTTTCTAGAACCATAAGAATAGGGTCTCGGAATTGGCATTGAGATTGAACTGCGGATTGCCTTTTTAAATTTAGATAGTGTGTCAAGATTACGCACTGAAAGATTAAGGTTATTCCATTCCCTTACTGTAGCTGAGACGAAAGAATCTCTAGTTAAAGATAGTCTACAGAATGGAACAATAATATCGTTGCCATTTCGAAGGGGATAAATAGTCGTACTTTGGATTGTTGGGGGAATAAGATCGAGTAAATAAGAGGGTGTGCTACCGTTTTGGATATTATATAATAATTGGAGCTTTCTCCTAGTTCTTCTTTCTTCCAATTTCTCCCAGCCAGTTTCTCTATATATATATATTCTGTGTTGGTAAAGATTGGAAGTCCAGTGATAATTCTAGCTGCCTCCAACTGTAGCCTCTCCAATTTGCACGAATTAGAGACACCACAGTTGTACCAGACATCACATGCATACTCAAATATTGGTCGAATGTAAATTAAGTATAATTTCTCTAAATTTTTTCTATTTAATTTATATTTCAATTTACGCAAAACACATATGTGTTTAGAGACACTTTTTATTAAATTTGCTACATGTTTATTCCATTTTACTCCCTCGCTAAATGTTATCCCCAAATGTTTATGGCTTGATTTAAGTGGAATTAATTTTCCATCAAAATAAAAATTAAAAGTTGAGTTTTCTACATTTTTAAAAAGCATGATTTCAGTTTTGTCTGGGTTGAAAGACATCAACCATCTCTTTGACCAGTCACCAAGTTCATGTAGATCATGATTTATGACATATTTTATTTGATCTTCATCTTGGCTTGCATAGCCAAGGGAAGTATCATCAGCAAACAAACGGCTTAAGGAAAGAAGCTTATCACCAATATCATTAATGTAAACCAGAAATAACAGAGGCCGAGGACAGACCCTTGGGGGACCCCAGCGGACACAGACACATATGAGGACGACGAATCTCTGTTTACTACTTTTTGGTGTCTACAATATAAATAATTTTCAAACCATTTTAATAAATTCCCTTTTATTCCATAACAATTCATTTTATGTATCAAACCTTTGTGCCAAACTTTATCGAAAGCCTTTGAGAAATCACAGAAAACGAAGCAACATAGTTTTTTTTTTCAAGAGAGTTTAAGATAGTATTATATAGTTCTATTAATTGGTGGACTGAGGAATGCTTAGGCAAAAAAACAGATTGATACTGGTAGATAAGCTTGTTTTGAATTAAATGGTTATATACGTGTTTGTATATAATCCTTTCCATTACTTTTCCGACACAGCTAATCAGTGATATTGGGCGGTAATTAGAAGGTAAAGATGTATCACCTTTTTTAAAAATCGCTATGACATGCGCATTTTTCCAACTAGAGGGATATTTACATTGGCGGAGAGATTTGTTAAAAATAATTTGTAGTGGGATGGCTATCTTTTCAGGGGAAATTTTTAACATTTTGTGACTAATTTTATCGGGTCCAGAAGCTTTGTATGGATCAATAATTTTTAAAATATCTACAATTTCACTTATGGTTACAAAAATCTCATTTATTACATTATTAGTTTTTATATCAAAGTCTGGAAGAGACACGTTCTCCTCCTCCAACTTCGATATAAGACTAAAGTATTTATTTAATAAATCACACTTGTCTTCATCTCCATACACAATATCGTCGAAGTTTTCATCATTTATAGAGTTTCTAAGAGGAGGAATACAGTTGTTTCCCTTATTTGATTTGATAAGCATTTTCATAATTTTCCAGTATGTTTTTGGATTGGACGAGTTTTCTAAAAGAATGTGACCTAAATTATTTTCAAAATTTTCTTTTGCAATTTTTTTCATGTTATTTACTTTATTTCTCTGTTTTTTATATAGTTTAATATCCCTTTCCCTGTGAAATTTCAAAACAGTTTTTCTAAATCGGTCCCTTATGCGAATTTCTTTTCGTATTTCGTTGTTAAACCACGGCCTATCATTATTCCGAATAGTTATTATTTTTGTCGGGATACATTCCTGTGCTATTTTTAGGAAACACTTTGTAAATTTTTCGCACATTTCATCAACGTCATTCAAGTGGTCAAGTTTTTCATTCCAGTTAATTTCATTTAATTTTTCTTCAAACCTTTTGTAATTAATTTTTTGATACTGCCAAATTTCTCTTTTAAATGATCGTGAGATATTTTTTGGAACATTGAAGAATTACGACTGAGGCATCATGATCACTAATATTATCAGGTAATTTAAAAACATCAGAAAATACATAATTAATTGTGTCACTTACTATAATGGGATCTAATAATGTTCTACTATGATTTGTTACCCTTGTGGGTTTCTCTATTACATTTTTAAAGTTAAAAAGCCTCATCATATCAATCAATTTGTTATTGTTTAAAGACATAAGGTCAGAGTTCAGATCTCCAGAGATCACAATATTTTCGTTGACTTGATATGCTAAACCTATAGCATGATTTAAGCGTGCTCAATATTCAGAGTCGGTCCATTCAGGTCGATATGTATTACACAAAAGAAAAGAGTGACCTTTGGCATGAACTTCAACCCAAATCGTTTCATCTATGTCATTTTCAAGTTCGTGTTTCCTGCAAATGCCGATGTCTTCCTTTGAGTAAATAAGTAACCCGCCACCAGAATTAGTACGATCTTTTCGTTGAGGATTTTTATCAAATGAATCGAGTTCGATATCTCTGTTTTCAATGCTGTTGTCAAGATGTGTTTCAGTTAAGACAATAATATCGAATTCATCAACAAAATTTTGAAGAAAATTTATTTTATTTCTTATACTTCTAATATTGATATTGCATATGGATATGGATTTATCAGACAAAATATCTACCGCACTCAACGGTGTACTCGATATGTAAGCAGACTCGGGTCCAGGATTGGATTCAATATTGCCAACCAGTAATAAAAAATGTAAAACAAAAAGGATGAAGGCAACATTAACTTTTGGATTTAGACTTTGAAGGATTAAAAGTGAAGCAAATAGGAAGGAACATCGTAAGTTAGTAATTAAGATATCATGAAAGGTGTCAGAGTGAGAATCATAGCCGATATTAAGACTCATTTTACAGGCATGAAACAGTCCGATAGCCGCTCTATAAGCATCTAAGTTGTTACCCATTTGGTTTTTAAAAAAATGGTTTTATCATTTGCTTCCTGGCTATGCAGATGTTTCGCCGACCCAGAACCAAACACATCTCCTTGTGTATTAAAGATATTAGAAAATTAAACACTTGTGATCTAGAAAAAAGTAAGATCACAAACATAGATACTACATATAAACAGTTTGGAAAATGTACATGTAACTGAAATGTCATTAAATGAAAAGTTTCGAA
Organism: Bathymodiolus septemdierum; assembly: GCA_963383655.1. NCBI lineage: Eukaryota > Metazoa > Mollusca > Bivalvia > Mytilida > Modiolidae > Bathymodiolus > Bathymodiolus septemdierum. Next base: position 132,733,630 of record OY726517.1, read on the forward strand.
AAAATAAAATGGGAATGTTACATAATAGTCATAATTCTATATGACATCCTTTATATCGAGAATGAATCCCCCCCCCCCTCCCCCCCCCCCCCCCCCCACACACACACATCATGGGTGACTTATGCGTCCCCGCATATATGAGATGATAGACCCATTTGAGAAAAAAAATGTCACTACATGTCCCGTCGGTAATTTAAGAGAATTATTCATGGATTAATATTTTATCCAGTTCGAAAAACATGATGTTTGTTGAAAACTAAAGCTTTATTATAATATCAATTTTATGATCGTTTCATTTGATAACCCAAAGTAAGAATTTGGTCATAGTACATTTTGAGTAATTTATGACTGATGTACTCAGACTTACATTTTGTATTAACAGTTCTTTTGAATATTTATTGAATTTCTATAGTTTCATCACAGTTGAGTCTTGTTTTTTTTTTAACTTGTTTTAAGTCGTTTTATTTGATGGCCCGAAGGAAGAATTTGGTCATATTAGAATCTGAGCAATGTATTACGGACACATTCGGAGTTACATTTGGTATTAACAGTTCTATTGAATATTTATGGAATTTCCAAAGTTTCATTACATATGAATCTTGTTTTTTAGAACTCTAAATAAATCGTTTCATTTGATAACACAAAGTCAGATCTTTGTCTGGTTATTGAACATTTTGAGTAATGTATCACGGACAAACTCGGAGTTACATTTTGTATTAACAGTTCTATTGAATATTTATTGAATTTCTATAGTTTCATTACAATTGAGTCTTGTTTTTAGAACTTGTAACTTAAATGTCCGGCATACAAAAATACAAGAAATCACAATCTTCAAGAAATTGTTGACCATATGCATGCCCTGTACGAATTTCACAGAGTTGTCGTCCTTGCAAAAACTACAATTTTTGATTGGGGACACATGTTATTATTTTAAGTAAGAGTGTGTTGATTTCTTCGATCGGATAGGTAAAAGTGTGAAAAAAAGGATGTGTGCTCTTCGAGCAAGTGTTTTTAATATTGATTGAATGATGTTTTGATTTTATTAACTAAACTATTATCTATAGTTATATCTTAAGATCATCCTTTTAGCTTACAATAACATGATTTACAACTAAAGATACTTTTTAACTGTGACAGTATCATAATTAAGATGGTATTGTGATATGTACGTAATTATATTTTAGATGCATTGCATGTACCCTGCCTGTATGTGCCCCCGATGCAAAGGGAGTGAGTGAGTGATTGTTGTATAACGCCAATTCAGCAATTATTCAGCTATATCATGGCGAGAACAAGCTAATTTTCGATGAGATGATGATGAGGTCCGCTTTGTACTAGACCAACACGCTGAGTTGGATTTTTATAGTGCTATCTCACTGAAACAACAATCTGCTGATACACATGTCGCCCCACTCTGACACATTATCCTGATTCCGAGCCAACCAGTCTTTGCTTTTTCACCTTAATGCTGCGTGATTGATGAGATAACAACAAATACCAATTTTATTGTGTTTGGCTTGATCCGATCGGGGCTCGAACCCACGATATACAGCACTCAAGACGAGACGAGCACGCTAACCATTACACCATCGATGCGGGTGATAAAATATTATTTATAAACATGTATTAAGAGTTTCACATAAAGTGTGCACACGTGTGTATTGCAACATTTATTATGTATGGATTACCACAAGTAAAATGGGAGATAGTTAATATGGTCTACGACCAGGTATAGGAAGCTACTGTTCATTATTAGCTACTGCAAGTTGTATGTTATGTGCAAAAAAGGTAGAATTTCTCATACAAAAGGTGCTCATTTCGCTCCGTCCTAAGAGTACGTTATGGATGTGTTTCATCCGATACAACAATTGAAAGCCCCTTTCTAAGTGAAGTACCACGCTGTAGAGAAACTATTCCATATTTCATATACAACGAGATTCCTTCAAGGTAACAAAAATCAAGAACAAGTAATTTTCAAGAAAATGTTATCATGTACTGTTTGTTTTAGACCATTGTATTGTTTTCCCTCTTCTTTGATTTACGACTTCTGATTATGCCGTTGGTATCTCTTTAACGTTTCATATCAAATTGATAATTGTCTAATGCCAAGTGGCAAGTGAGCAAGTTTCCTCCAAATAACCATTTAATGGTGATAAACCTGAAGTACTAAGCCAATGCGAGGAATTGACTTAATGTGCTATCTCCCGAAAACAAAGGTCTCCAAGTATATATGTGGCGATACTTGACAACATTATCTTAATTCCCTTCTCAACAACCAGTCTCACTAATTAATGATTTGTGCTTAGCTGAGAATCAGCAAATACACTTGTATTATAGTCAATATTTTGACACAAACGGTTATCGAATCTACGATATTCCACCATCGAACCATACACGGTAAATATTACAAGAGTTAAAAAGATTCTATGAATGCAGGTGGAATACAGATATTTGCACGGGGTGCAAAAATAGGAAAACACAAATAACACTAACGGTCAAAGCTACAACAGAAACCAGTTGAGGGAAATAACAAAAGAAAAAACCACAATCCAACAAAATACTGATAATTTGGATGACTTGCTATATGAGCTCTAAATAAAAATGTAGTGGGATGATATTAGTTTAAAGGATACAACCGTACGGCATTAATATGACATATCTACTGGTATATAATAACGTTATGATGTAGAACGATAAGACAAGATTGAAGATGCCAAAGAGGTAATCTGAAGCCGTAAACAGAAGAAGGACAGACGATATAGTGGCCAAAAGAAGAAGGACAGACAATACAGTGGCCAAAAGAAGGACAGACAATACAGTGGCCAAAAGAAGGACAGACAATACAGTGGCCAAAAGAAGGACAGACAATACAGTGGCCAAAAGAAGGAGGACAAAGTACCAACATTGATCTACAAAACACTACACAGAAAACTAAAGATCGAGCAACATGAAACCCACTAAAAACCGGAGGTGAACTCATGCGCTTCGGAAGGTACGCAGTTTCTGCTCCACGTGTGGCACCTGTCATGCTACTTTTGCTACAAACCCAATGGTAAGTAATAAAATCCTCCATAATGTGTGAAACTATTACTGCTACTCTAGCTTAACATTTCTGGCAGTCAACTTGAACTCTTCAATGATGACTTTAAGTCAAGTAAGTCAGAGAACCAGTAGTTGTTTATTAGTAGCTGCTGCAAGTTGTCTTTTACACGCATTGTGACAGTCTCCAAACACGGGACACGTTTTGACATCCATTTCTAAGTACGAGTTTCGCATTTGATTACTTTCACATAGAAGGGTTATACCATGCAACGAAAAAATTAGATCCTATCTCGATTTGTGAGAGGGGTATCTTGGTTGTGATCGTCATGATGATTGGATTTACAGCTACCTGTGCCACCAACTTATTACCAATAAGGTTGTGAGTTCGAATCCCGTTCATGCCAAGGTGTACTCGATACAACATTATGCGATAAAGTTTATTAGTGACATGCGGCAGGTCGATGGTCTTCTCCGGATACCCCGGTTTCCTCCACCAATTAAACTGGCCACCATGATATAACTGAAATATTGCTATAAGTTGCGTTTTACAAAATAACACCCACACATCACCTATGTCGAAGCCTGGAGTTCACCAAGGGATATTTAGTATTAAATGATATTTTGTTTATGTTCTCGTTTAACGTGTATGGGTCATGATATATTATTTGGGAGTATTCGTCAGTTTAACAGCCTTTGTCATGAGATTAAAATATAGAATAAATTTGATTTTGATTTGATTAAATTTGTTTATGGTTTTAAACGCAACTTTCAACAATATTTCAGTTATATCGTGGCGGTTAGTTTTATTGGTGGAGGGAACCGGAGTACCCGTTCACTTACTAACTTTATCACATAATATTGTATCTAGTACACCTCGCCTGAAAGGTGATTTGATTTTGAAGTCAGGGCTAACATTTAATAATTTAAAATATCTTCTGTCTTAATAATCGGGAATAAAATCGAATAAATGTGCGATAACTTCAGGCTTCATTTTATTTTTAAAAATATTTTCAGTGGAATTTCGGGACATGTTTTGTCTTGTAAAATATATCTTATTGCGTATTATTATCAGATTTTCAACGACCTTATAAATAATTCATATATTTGTTATCCTGTTTGGAAAACGAATATCGTGGAATGATATGCTATGCAAAATCGATGATAAATATACACAAGAATATACTGTATTGCTTTGCATCTCATTTCTTAAAACGGGCACTTTTGGATTTAGTAGAAAATGGACATAAACTTCAGAATTATTGTGTTATTATATCAGAGTATTCTTCTAAAAGAAGGTAAAACGATTCATTTAATTTCATATTTATGCTATTTGTGGATATATTTTTGCTGGGTAAAGGAGTTTAGCACCACTTTCGGCGACAATTAAGTTATATTGCTGCAGTCATTTATGTGGGTGCACAAAAACCGGACTACACTTAAAAAAAACCCACCGACCTGAATAAAATAACTTGACAAACTGCTTCAAAAATTTGTATCGAGTACACCTCACCATGTGCGGGATGCGAACTCACAAATTTCGGAGCAATACTCACTAATTTCATAGGCGGGGGTAAATCCAATTGCCAAGCGATAATGACCACGACGACGCCTCATACTCACTAGTATTGTTACTAATGTTTTGTCATTTAAATGTATTGTTGCTACATACGAAATTTGTATTAGAATGTCATGAGTAAGAATATTGAAAACTATGCAAGACAAGTTTGAAGATACCAAAGGCGTAATCATAAACCGTAAATCTAAGATACCAAAGGGGTAATCATCAACCGTAAATCTAAGATACCAAAAGGGTGATCATAAACCGTAAATCTAAGATACCAAAGGCGTAATCATAAACCGTAAATCTAAGATACCAAAGGGGTAATCATAAACCGTAAATCTAAGATACCAAAGGCGTAATCATAAACCGTAAATGTAAGATACCAAAGGGGTAATCATAAACCGTAAATCTAAGATACCAAAGGCGTAATCATAAACCGTAAATCTAAGATACCAAAGGGGTAATCATAAACCGTAAATCTAAGATACCAAAGGAATAATCATAAACCGTAAATCTAAGATGCCAAAGGAATAATCATAAACCGTAAATCTAAGATACCAAAGGCGTAATCATAAACCGTAAATCTAAGATACCAAAGGAATAATCATAAACCGTAAATCTAAGATACCAAAGGCGTAATCATAAACCGTAAATCTAAGATACCAAAGGAATAATCATAAACCGTAAATCTAAGATACCAAAGGAATAATCATCAACCGTAAATCTAAGATACCAAAGGAATAATCATCAACCGTAAATCTAAGATATCAAAGGGGTAATCATAAACCGTAAATCTAAGATACCAAAGGGGTAATCATAAACGTAAATCTAAGATACCAAAGGGGTAATCATAAACGTAAATCTAAGATACCAAAGGGGTAATCATCAACCGTAAATCTAAGATACCAAAGGGGTAATCATCAACCGTAAATCTAAGATACCAAAGGGGTAATCATAAACCGTAAATCTAAGATACCAAAGGGGTAATCATAAACCGTAAATCTAAGATACCAAAGGGGTAATCATAAGCGTAAATCTAAGATACCAAAGGGGTAATCATCAACCGTAAATCTAAGATACCAAAGGGGTAATCATAAACGTAAATCTAAGATACCAAAGGGGTAATCATAAACCGTAAATGTAAGATACCAAAGGGGTAATCATCAACGTAAATCTAAGATACCAAAGGGGTAATCATAAACCGTAAATCTAAGAAGGACAGACAACACAATGGCTAAATGAAAAAGGACAAAAGGACAAACAGCAATCAACAAAGCACTACACAGAAAACCGAGCAACACGAACCCCACTTAAAACCGGGTCAACTCCGGTGCTCCGGAGGGGAAACCAGTCTTTTCACAATTATGCCATTTTGAATATCAAGGTAATCAAAGCGCACACAATTATACATCAAATAATCACTGCTTTTGATATTTCACACACTTGGTTTGTGAGAGATTGAAACGTTATTTAATTTCAAATATATTCCGTTGTGTTTTGGTATATTCAATATGATTATCAATCTCGACATTCCTGGATACGTACACCTAATAAACAGTGACAATCAACAATTCCACCAAAATTAACACAACGAATAACTACCTCTCACTTCAAATCATATAGCATAAAAACACCACATCAGTCGATGAATATCAAGGTCTTGATTTGGGACATGCACAGAAATGTGGCGAGGTTAAACCAATTAATGTGATTCCGACACCACACCTTGATAATTGGATCGTCAGTGGTAATACTGATTATAAACAAATTATGCATATAGTAGTATTGGATTCCACTCAAAAAAAACCACACAGTATAATAATAAAGAATGACAAAATAACATCTTTGTAGGTTTCTTTATATTTTGCTTATACATTTTTGTATATGCATTGCCATTGGAGATCCATTTATAAAGAGGGTAGGGTTGGGAGCTCATTAACCGGTTTAACCCATACATATCTTTGTGTCTGTCCTAAGATCTCGTCATCATATTTGCTGTCCAATGATTTAAGATAAGAGGTGATTGTTCGTTTTGTTGATATTCTTGACCATCATTTGTTTAAACTTCCATTTCATAACCAAGAATAAACAATGCCATACATGGCCAGTGAATGCTCGTGTTTACTGACTACTAGCTAAGATGGTAACATTTGTTGGTAAAATACCTTACTTGTAAAACAAAGAAATCATAACAGATACTGCTGACAAATTTATTATCAATTAGCTAGCCATGAAAAAGCTTTCTAAGGAGGAGAATGATACTGACATCTTCTCTTTTGTGTGGTGACATTTATTTGTCCAAGCCCACGAATTTGTTTCTATTTCGTTTATTGATTGTTGCTTAACGTCAAGTTAGCAGTATTTCAACTATGTTCATGGCGAGAACAAGCTTACAAGCAACACATTCACTTAGATAAAAAAGAAATGCCACTAGGATGGGTCTGTGTCGCAAATTAAGACTTCTAAAGAAAACGGGGATAACCGACACCAGTGATAGTAGATAGGATTAGGACATTTTAGTCTGGCAAAGGGTCACTAACAACCACACTGCACAACTAGTGGATGCCCCTCTCATATGGGTGGTAACCTTGGCGGACTTCCCATTAGGATGGTTCTATCTGGCATATTGTTGAATTGTGTCTTCTAGAAATTCCTCATTGAGCTTATATTATAATGGAATTGGAGAAGCCGCTCCCCCTCCCACCCCTAAGTACCTGGTCAAAGTTTCTCTTTCTTATTTTTACCCGAGGCGTCCTATTAATAGTATATTCATTCTGACTAGAGCTTATACTTCCATTTACGGTCGCCATCATGAATGGGTTCTACTTTACGAAATATATGTGTCACAGATGACAATGCATTTTTTCCGTCTGTCGTAGTCTCAATATATCCTTCAGTCCATGGCATGATTTATCACCCGATTTTTATCATGGGTAATCCGACGGGTGCCACTTGTGGCGTAGAAACTACTTACCATTCGGCGCACCTGAGTTCACGACGGCTGTTAGTGGGGTTCGCGTTGCTCGCTCTTTAGTTTTGAAGATCATTGTTTGTCTTTTTGGTTCTTTATCTTTTGGCCATTGTATTGTGTTCTTTGATTTACGGCTTCTGTTTACCTCTTTGGTATCTTAGATTTACGGCTTCTGTTTACCTCTTTGTTATCTTAGATTTACAGCTTCTGTTTACCTCTTTGTTATCTTAGATTTACGGCTTCTGTTTACCTCTTTGGTATCTTAGATTTACGGCTTCTGTTTACCTCTTTGTTATCTTAGATGTACGGCTTCTGTTTACCTCTTTGTTATCTTAGATTTACAGCTTCTGTTTACCCCTTTGGTATCTTAGATTTTCGGCTTCTGTTTACACCTTTGGTATCTTAGATTTACGGCTTTGTTTAACTCTTTGTTATCTTAGATTTACGGCTTCTGTTTACCTGTTTGTTATCTTAGATTTACGGCTTCTGTTTACCTCTTTGTTATCTTAGATTTACGGCTTCTGTTTATCTCTTTGGTATCTTAGATTTACGGCTTCTGTTTACCTCTTTGTTATCTTAGATTTACGGCTTCTGTTTACCTCTTTGTTATCTTAGATTTACAGCTTCTGTTTACCCCTTTGGTATCTTAGATTTACGGCTTCTGTTTACACCTTTGGTATCTTAGATTTACGGCTTCTGTTTACCTCTTTGCTATCTTAGATTTACGGCTTCTGTTTACCTCTTTGTTATCTTAGATTTACGCTTCTGTTTACCTCTTTGTTATCTTAGATTTACGGCTTCTGTTTACCTCTTTGTTATCTTAGATATACGGCTTCTGTTTATCTCTTTGTTATCTTAGATTTACGGCTTCTGTTTATCTCTTTGGTATCTTTAAACTTATTCGAATAACTATTTGCATTTGAAAACTATTTTTTTAAGAGTAGCAGAATTACTAAATATTGACTATAATTCATTTTCAGCTTTAAATGTCAAATTTTCAGATTTTTGTCACGCAACGTTTATACGAGAATCTCTACATACTGTCACGGAATGTTACGGTGGTTATTTGACAATCAATTGTTCAAACAACGAACAAATATTCGTTAAAACTGTGATTGCTGGTGCTAAAGGAATATCAGATAATTGCCAGGGAAGTGTGAATGTTACGTATTCAGGGGAATGCTGTACAAGAAATGAAACGGATGACTGCCATGGTGATTTTATTGGAGGTGACTTAGACCCAACTATCTTTAAGTCGGAATGTATTGGACGGCAAACATGTTCAAACAATTCCGTTTATCGTATGCGTACATCTCTTCTGGATTGTGCAAATACCTCTTCGTATGCCGAATACACAAACTATATGGGAATGGAGTACTACTGTATCAAACGTAAGTTATAACGATTAGCTGACATGTGCTACTAAAATAAGTGACCATTTATATATCATTTATATATTAGGGATTATATCTTTGTTCGATACAGATTTTTTTCACACGGAACAAAAATCAGGTTTTACTTACATGAAAAATAGGTATTCTTTTTTCAACTTAAACCAAAATTTAACACGCATATATATACACAGTCGCTCACACTTGTGGTGTGGTTCATGCCTGCAATTCAATAAAAAATGTTGATTTACGGGTCAAAACCTTGGTAGAATAATCTTGGATTCTATTTGATCAGTTAAAGTTCTTTTAATAGTTGTACACCATTTTACGATGGGGATGTATATGTTATATATACATTCGGCCGTTCGTTGAAAACCTTCCATCACACATCAAAGATACTACCGACTACTTGAAGAAAATTGAAAATTTAACCATTCCAGAAAATACCACGCTTGATACCATGTATGTCACTTCCCTTTACACGAACATTCCCCATGATGACGGAATTGCCGCATGCAGAATAATATGGGAACAACGAACAGTTCAAGAACCTCCGACAGAATGTTTAGTGAAGATGCTTACACTGGTTCTAAAAAACAACATTTTACTTTTGACGGAAACCACTATCTTCAAATAAATGGGACAGCTATGGGAACTAAAATGGCACCCTCCTATGCCAACATTTTTATGGGGGACCTAGAAGAAAGATTACTCTTCTCGTCACTTAAGCAACCTCTTTCATGGTTTTGATTTATAAATGACGTTGACATAAAGTGGATACATAGCGATAAAGGGCTTGATGAATTTTTCGAACATGCCAACAGTATCCATCCGTCTATAAAATTCACACACGAAGTGTCGAAAACCAAAATGTCCTCCCTTGATACTAAATGTACCACCACGATCAAGGAGTGCAACATGACAACTGATTTATACTCTAAACCCACAGACAAACATCAATACCTTTCACCCAGTAGTTCTATCTTAAGCACTGTTTTCAGAGTATCCCATTCAGCCAAGCCATTAGGATAAAACAAATATGTCCTACTGTTAAAACCACCAAACAAAGACTAGGAGATTTACACCATCATTTGAAGAGACGGGGATATGACAAAGTTATAGAGAGTGGGTTTTCAAAAGCCAGTTAAATTAACAGAAATGACCTCCTGGAGTACAAAGAAAGAAAGATCAACAAACGGGTTCCCCTTGTTCTCACTTACCATCCCTCGTTAGAGGAAATTTCAGGCATTGGAAAGAAATTGAAAAAAGTGAAACGCTGGCCAAGTTGTTCCCTGAACCACCCGTTGTAGCGTTCTCTGGCGACCTAAAAGCAGTAAGGATACACTGGTCAGAGCTGCGGTATCTAGATCTTCATCGACGGTCGGCCAGTGTAAACCATGTGGTGACAAGCGTTGCAAGTGCTGTCTCCAATTGCAACACACACAAGTGTTCCATAGCAAGACGACAGGAAAGGAGTATATGATCTTTTGCAATGTCAATTTCAAAACACCTAATGTGGTTTACCTCCTTCACTGTCACGTCTGCGGGTCGCAATACGTAGGAGAAAGTGTCCAACCATTCAACAAAAGAATGAATGGACACAGAAGTGACCTTACGACCTTACGAAAAAGACGCTCTTGGCCGTGAGTCAACACTTTGTGTCGCCGGGGCACTCATTGGATGACTTTGGTAGATCCAAAATTTATATCATTGACCACAATCCAAGTTGGAAAGAGAATCAAAGACAAAAAAGAGAGAGTTTTTGGATCCGCGAGTTACGAACATTACATCCGGAGAGCATAAACAAAATGGCCTAAATCTTTTGTTTTTCTAAACTTTTTAACCAGTGCCCGGTCCTTAGCTAGTTGGTAACTTTCATCATTATATTTACTCATTGTTTTCATATTGTTTATACATTAGTGTACATATATATTTGAATAATATAAAGTTCAAGATTATGATTTTTACGTCACGACAACTGATGGTCACGTGGCAATCTGATCCTCAGATCATCTTTCAGATCAGATTACAGACGCTGATGAAGCTTGTCGATCAAGCGAAATATCCGTCTATTTGATTATAAGTATAGTCTTTTTGTAGACTTATATTTATTTTTGTTATATTTTAACATCTTTTTTTATGTTGTTGAGCTGCATTTCTGACGCTTATATACATATATATATTGTTGTTTTAATTGTATACATGTTACTGTGAAATAATGTAAGTTTTCAAAATGTTGTTTTATGAACATGTCCCATGAGGAGAGGACCCCTTATTAGTAAATACATTATCATATATCTAATCGTCCATATTGGAATTTATCACACAGATTTCTGTCTTCATGGTGTGATACATGTACTTTGAATTTATTTTCAGTTGATACTATGGACACTCTATCCGGTGCTAACAACGAGAACACAAACAACGATTCTATAGTCTACCTTCTGGGGCACATTGAAGCAGGTTTATACAGCTCTATACCACCGATTCAGTACTCGTGTTCTGTTGAGACTGAGTGTTGGCAAACTATAAATATTCTTAGTCTTGATTTTCGTTTTCCAATGGACAATGGAAGTTGTTCAAGTGACAATACACTGACCATAAAAGACGACACATTGGTTAACTTTACATGTACATCTAATAATAACTATCTAATTACGCCACTTTACCATAGTGTCCGCAACTACATTTCACTGACATACGATGGACAAGTGTCGGGTGGATATTTGTGGTTGGCTTTCAAACGTAAGTAGTTTTATATCTGCACATTCAAATACTCTAAGACTCAGAAAATTTAGGTCTATTTCAGCACAGTAACATATACATACAACAAGGACATTATTTTCTTTTATAAATATGTTAGTAAGAATGAGTCGAAATACAACTTTACATGAACGAAGAAAATAACTCTAATAATACCTACAAGTATTAGCTCCTTTGATACAAACACCTTGAGTGCATTGATAGAAACAGAATGATACAACAATAAATAATTGTATAACAGGAGACATATAATTTATATATACATAGTACATAACAAGAAATCTTGATTTCACTGCTTTTGGACACTTTATAAAAAAAAGTTAGAATTATAATAAACTGTGGTTAATCAACTTTAAACAGTATATCATTTACATCATTGAATTTTACAGTTCCTAAATGATTTGTAATTATTATTAAGGTTCTCCTTCCTCATGCATATGTTACCCAGCTTAGTCGATTTAGACTTTTTAGTTTCCATGCTCCCAAAACTTTTTAATTATTTGGCTTTCCAACTCGTTGTGCGGGCTAAATTATATATCTAGGTTTTTATTAAAACAGCTTATAAGGGTAATAACAAAATTACCGAACTCCGAGCAATCTTACAAAGGGAAAGTCAAAACTCATAAGTATATAAACAGACAAAATCAGTCAACAACAGGAAAACTGTAAAAACCGTAATGACCCTGACTTGGTACAGGCATTTCTAAAGAAATGGGGGGTTGAATCAGATTTTAAAGCGCCAAACCCCCCCCCCCCTTTTATTGATATTCAGTAAATCCTGCATGCTATCGCTGTGTATTCATGGTTTTGTGACAACATGAATTGATTCCATATGTGAAAATCCTACCTGTTTAAAATTAATTAACTGAAGTGATTTTTGTGTTACGTAACTATACGATATATCTTTTTAAATAGCAACTGGAAGCCTCTCATTAAACTGTCCACCCAAAGATCCAGCGCACGAGTGTTTGTCGTATCCTATCACAGTTGTCGACGAGCAGACGACAATACCAGACACATTTGCAAGGGTGAATCTAAATACCACAACGACGGAAGAAACCACCACTATGACCTATGATGTGACAACAACTAATGAAGATTCGACCTATAATGATAACAAGACTAACAATAAAGGGAGAAATTCGCCCACTGGTAACCAGACGACTATAGAAGGAGAGCATGTAACAAAGGAGATGAAGCTAACTACCACAAATAAATGTCTGACGACGGCAACTACGATAACAACGACGATCCAAGATGGGCTGTCGAGTGTTACAAGGGAGAAGACAAATTCCACAGAAAGAACAACATATGGACAGGTGAATACTACGGCAAAGACATATTCCACAGAAAGAATGACAGGTGAACAGATGAATACTACGGCAAAGACATATTCCACAGAAAGAACAACATATGGACAGATGAATACTACGGCAAAAACATATTCCACAGAAAGAATGACAGATGGACAGATGAATACTACGACAAAACTTCCAACTACGACCAATGCAAATTCGACCATCGTGGAAGAATCCACACCATGCATCGAATACGAAACAATGGCAAACGATGAAAATGGCAATGAATCAACGACCTTGAATGAGACTCCTGCTAGAAATACTACAAAACAATTAGTGACCACACGAGAGACTGTTTTTGATATTAGCACAACAGAAGGATACCGTGATGAAGATTCGACAGTCAATTTTAATATAGGAAGTGAGTATTAAATCTCACGTGTAAATAAATGTGTACGTGTTGATACACATGTTACAATACAAATATGGGAAACAGTATACGTTTTGATACGGAGGTTTCGATACAAATAATTGAAGCTGTATATACGTGTTGATACACATGGCACAATACAAATAATTGAAGCCGCATATACGTGTTGATACACATATGGCACAATGCAAATAATTGAAACCGTATATACGTGTTGATACGGATGTTTCAATACAAATAATTGAAACCATATATACGTGTTGATACACATGGCACAATACAAATAATTGAAACCATATATATATACGTGTTGATGCGGATGTTTCAATACAAATAATTGAAATCGTATATACGTGTTAATACACATGGCACAATACAAATAATTGAAACCGTATATACGTGTTGTTACACATGGTACAATACAAATAATTGAAACCGTGTATACCTGGTTGATACGCATGACACAATACAAATAATTGAAACCTTATATATGAGTTGATACAAACTCAATACCGGAATTTTCTCCCCCCATAAGAATGGTAATCATGACACAGTTGAAAAAAAATACTGAAAGTGACAATAACAACTTATTATCCCACCATAATATGCCTCTTATTTATGACATATTGATTGGACATGCTAACCTTTTTTGGGGCGAAGAACCATATATCAGATAAATATGATTCAAATGAAATTTTATGAATTTTTCCTATTGGGAAGAAAAAACTATAAAAAAAGAAAGATTTTACATGTAATTTGTTGAATTAATGTTTACAAAATGACACCATGGAACGATTTAAAACTTAAGACAATTTGGATGATATGATACATTGCAATAGAGAAAACTGTAATCATGTGACTCAATATAAAAATAATAAGGAATGTCTAATAAGACCCTTCTTATTGATATCGTTTTTATAATAAAAAAATAATGTATCCCGATTTTCTACTGGATATGAAATAGTATACAATTATTGACTTTGGAATAGGTTGCTATCTGGATTTATCAACCTGAAAAAATGTAATATTCACCGAGCCGCAGGCGAGGTGAATATACATTTTTAAAGGTTGATAAACCAGATAGCAACCTATTCCAAAGTCAATGATTGCTTTATTTCATGAAAATGTTTTATTGTTATCTACTTACAAATGCATCGCCATACCAATCAAATATCGCAATTTTGGAGTGTTTGTTTATGATTCAGCCGAAAAACAAATGTTAAACGCAATCCCATTGGTTATTGAACAACGAAAGAACGAATTTGATAGGATAGCAAAAGTCTGGATTTTCCCCATCTATTTTTATGCCTTTCGAGGGTGATATCACTTTCCGGACATCTGCCAGGATATATGTGTAGCCTAGAGGGTAATATCGCAAGTACTCAAAACCTCTTAATCAGTTTTACGCCAACCATATGCAAGCTAAATTACAGTCATGTAATAATACACCTTAACATATGAAACAAATATTTCAGCTAAGTGATAAAAGGAAAAGCAAAACATACCACAGTCAGAACAGGTTGAAAATCTAATTGGAAAATCATGGGAACAAAGACAAAATAGATAGCCCATAACACACATATACATGACTGCTCTCATTCTTCGGGCTTGATACAGGCACCTCAACCATTTTTATTGTAAGATTTAGTTAATCAATGTAATTGCACAATATGTAGAATGTTGAAAAATTTAGCATAAATGTAAAACCTTCTTTTTCTGAATCATTTATATATAACATAAGAACTTAATTTCGTGGATCCTAATTTCCGTGGATACAGAATTTACAATAACTAAATAATAAAAATATCAAATTATAAAGAAATTGTGTTATTATTATCAGTGATGTGCCTGTCAATGAAAAGAAAATATTATAATATATATCAATTCTAAAATTCATGGATTGGTTTTGCCAGAAAATCCAAAACATTTTGTTTGCCACGATTAAAGGATATTTTACAGTACACCATTATGATTAGACGCAATCTGATTTATAACTTATTCGTTTCAGTGATATTAGGGATAGTTGCTGGACTGGTAGTTGTGTTATTAATTCTATTATTAACAGTTACATATATGTACTACACAAAGTTTGTAAAGAAGAAAGAAGAAGATCATGGGGTAACGTATTTGCCAGAAGAAGGTCATGGGGTAACGTATTTGCCAGAAGAAGGTCATGGGGTAACGTATTTGCCAGAAGAATGTCATTGGGCAACGTATTTGCCAGAAGAAGATCATGGGGTAACGTATTTGCCAGAAGAAGGTCATGGGGTAACGTATTTGTCAGAAGAAGATCATGGGGTAACGTATTTGCCAGAGGAAGGTCATGGGGTAACGTATTTGCCAGAAGAAGATCATGCGGTAACGTATTTGCCAGAAGAAGATCATGGGGTAACGTATTTGGCAGAAGAAGATCATGGGGTAACGTATTTGCCAGAAGAAGATCATGGGGTAACGTATTTGCCAGAAGAAGGTCATGGGGTAACGTATTTGCCAGAAGACGGTCATGGGGTAACGTATTTGCCAATTGCTAAATAGTGAAACATATCTAAATTGAACCTCCTTGTGACCAGCTTTTGTGTTCGGTATAGACAGGCGTTCGGTTTATACAGATTTAAGTTAACAAATATTTCCTACATTTTGACTTCATTTAATGTTTGGTCTATACAGAATTCTGATTTATTCATGGTTTGGTTTAGACAGGTTTGACTATATATTTATGAAAACCCTGCTTAAGCATTGTAATGAGTATTGCTGACTGGTATTCTTATAATTGATCTCTGATAAAGCACTTTGACTCTACTTTCTCTCTGCTAAACGTTTAAGATATAAAAAAAAGTAGATCTCTGATTTTGTGGACACGACGCCTTTCTGGAATAAGCCAACACATGGCATAAACAGCGGCTAAGTTTACCTATGTCTGATGGATACTTATCATAGTTTTAGTAACAATTACATCAGTTAGAAACTATCAATTTCAATAATAAATATATCTTATACAGTTTGATAATTCATGTCAATGTCGAAACACTGCTTATTGGGTGGATGATATCATCGGGAAATAATAGTCCACCAGCAGAGATATAGAATAGTACTAAATATGTAGATATCTAACATTTGGTGAAAAACGTTTGTCTGGAATGCCTCATTGTGTACTCTCAGATTCAAAAGATTTTGAAATGCAAGCCATTTACGTGTTTGGTAGCAAGCAAACTAAATGACATAAGAGAAGAGTCAAAATGTCTGCTAAAAGAGGTTTTCTTGTTGATGGGGTTATCTGTGAATAACATTGTATACACCAAATGACATCAGAACGATAAACCTTCACAGAAGTAGCGTTTATCGACGGAAGTACCTCAACTGCAGGCAAGGGACCATTTCACCCTATTTTTTTTAACTTATTCTCATTGTTGAAGACACTGGGGTGACTGTGGAATGTAGAACAGCAATAAACGCACTGTTTTGCTGCTTGATTGTGTGTCTAGGTGTAAAATTGGAAGGTCTCTCATGTTCATTTACATCCATATCCTATCTTAATAATCTATAGTATTGATTTGTGGAGACATTTACAATTCATTGCAGTGAAACAACAGCCAATCTCAAACACAAATCAGATTTCGCAATATCTATGCTTAATTGCAAAATATATGCGAGACATTTTAATGTTTTTAAGATTTCAATGTTTCCAATTTAGCAATTTTGCAAAAGACATAATTTATATAACATTATTTATGTCTGATTTCAATTGTCCTCGTTTTCCTATATCTAAGGGCTATTGTTATAAATATGTATATTACGAAATGTCAACATTGTAACTCAAGACACATGACAATTTGAGGTAGGAGTATGGTGTTGTAAGCCACTTTCAACAATATTTCAGTTATATTGTGTAGGTAAGTTTTATTGGTGGAGGAAACCGAAGTGCCTGGGGAAAACCACCGACCTGATGCAATTCTGTGGTCATCTGATTTTTTAATGCACAATAATAGTCACAGCATGTATATCGTGTAGCTTCTATTTTTTATAATATTGTGAATGTATTCATTTTTATCATTTTAGCAAAATAGCGACGTAGAAGGACAACACAGTATTCAGAATACAAATTCAAAACTTGATACCAAAAATACAGAATGTCCTGCAACAACTGTCCATGCTATTGGTATAAAGCTACCACCGATAACAAGTGAACACGAAAATAGGACTAGCGGATTTCCAGCTCCTCCTGGAAATGACTTGCAGGCTACATCTGCTTTTCTATATGGAAATACATTATCAAAAGTGTCTGGTCAGAATCTTATCTTAACAACGGAAGTTAATAAATGTGAAAAATGTGAGCGAAAGAAAATGAAAAGGAAAAGAAGAAAACATATAATTGAAGATCATGGTCATGTAGAAGACGAAAATACAGAGGAGAAAGGGAAGAAAGGGAAGAGAAAAAAGAGAAAGAAAAGCAAAGTTTATCTCTCTGATGATGGTATGGTAGAGGACACAGGATCTTTACATCCTAGTGATACTATTGTACTCAAGACGTTGGTTACAGAACCAGGAGACACAGAACACCACAAAAAGGCGAAAAAAACATATATCGACGACAAAGACAATGAAACGATGAATAGAAGCATTTACGACAATATATCATATGTAGATGATAATAGAGAGAAAAGAAAAAAGAAAAAGAAGAAGAATAAAACAGGAGGAAATGACTAAATGTTTTTGTGCTAATTATTGTGCATGACGGTTAATGTGTAGTCAGTCTACTGACACAGGAAATTAACATAATCGGCAAATAATTGATTTCAGGATAACAATTCGAAAAATTGTAGTTTTATATGAAAGTTGGAATCGTGTGAATATTTTGTCTACTGTCTGTACTTAATCTACTTTATAGAAATATTGTTACATTAAGCGAAGTGATGCCTTGTCACCTATGGTACGTGAGATTTAAGGCCGACATTGTACAGTTGTTTTAGACGTGTGGCGATGGTGCATTGTATATCAACATATATTTTTTCTAGTTAATGCTTGCCAGTAATTTAACCCGGCATTTTAAAATATACATAAACACTGTAGCTAAGGATCAATTTTTCATATCAGAAAGTCATTGAGCATTGTCAAAGAAATATAGGTGGGTCATGGTATTTAACGCTATTTTCAACAATATTTCAGTTATATCGTGACGGTCAGTTTTATTGGTGGATGAAACCGTAGTACCCGGAGAAAACCACCGACCTGTCGCAAGTCACGGATAAACTTTATCTCATAATGTTGTATCAAGTACACCTCGCATGAGCGGGATTTGAACTCGCTATGTCAGTGGTGATATGCACTGGTTGCATAGTAGTTGTAAATCCAACTACGATACGATCACGACCACGACGCCCTCTCAAAGAAATATTTATATTTGTTTTAAATATCTTAAATCTATATAATACATGTATTAAGCTCATTTGCTAGATTACAGTAAATGAACATATTTTCATTTCAGCTGTTTTTCTGTTTAAATAGATTTTTTTCTTCCTTTTTAATAATAATATATTGTACTGAAGCTGTTACATCACCAAATCCCTCTGCTCGGTTAATGCACTTTTATTATTGAAAAGTATTTTTATATCGATTATATTGATTTTGTTTTACCCCTGTCTCTGGATTCCCCATTCTTAGTTGCCCATTCGGTTTTCTCATAGGTGTATGTAAAGAGTAGCCATTTCTGGAATGAGAATGAAAATTTACGCCTTTCTGAAACATGTAGCAAAAACGTTCTTTGGATAGATTAAGCAATTTATTTATTTGTATTATTTGACATTTAAACGAGAGCGCAGTACTTTAAACTTAATCCGTTTTATTCTTAACTTGAGATATTTGTTTATTATACAACATCCGGATTATCTTTGTCAAGTAGGATGCTCACTGATTTACACGATTTGATTTATTTTAGTGGTATTTTTCTAATCATTTAACTCTTAAAGATGGAGATCAAATTTGATATTAGATGCATGGTTTATTCTTAATGTCTTATTTGTCAATATCTGAAGGTAAGCAATATAAATAAATGTAAGTTGAAAAAAATATTTTAAAATAAAATTCTAATTGGGTGTTCCATAAATTGCAAGTAATTTTATTTCCTTCCCTTAATGAAGAAAAGAAGAGGAGTCTTACTAAAAAAACTTTGGGCACAAAGCGTAATTTCACGAAACTAACTAAATATATACATGCACAGAATATAAAAATCTTGATTTTTTAATATACATTTTTTGTGTTAGGCTTAATCAGTAGCAGGTAGGAATTCAAGAATTGAAGAACATTTCTCACTAGTTCCAAGCCGAGTACAATATACTAAAACAATAGGTGGATCATGTTCATATCTAAGGTGGTGACACCGCGATTTCTGAATTTCTTATATATTTCTTTATTGCATACATGTAATTTGCTTTAATTAAAAATGAACATTAAATCAAGCCAAATGATTTAATGAAATTAAAATTAAATACGATCATGAAATATTTCAGGTTCCTTCACAAAATGAAAAACTGGCCTTAAATGTCTATGTAATATTGTCTGAAATATATGAATTTGGCAGAGTTTGATACACAATTCAATAATGAATGACTTCTGGCCATGGTGGTAAATGACAATACGTGCCGGAGTCGTTCAGGATTCCTAATCTATAAATACAATTCTACTGACAAACCTTTTAAGTTGATGTTTCCACATTAAATACAAAACGAACATTGTTGCATGCACTCTATTTCATTCAATGGTTCAAAATCGTTATAAAACAAGTAAATTTAAATTTTCTGAGTACTGGTGAAGATTCCCAGGGCTCAAACCCACAGAGCTGATCTGCACGTCCCCGGGTGGAGGATGGGGGAAATTATAATTCGGAAAGCCCGACTGTGGATCATAGTGCAACCTGAAGACTTCTTTTGTGGACTTCGAAAAAGAGTAAGCGTAAAAGATTAAAATAATAACACCTATCCAACTCTCCGTACTTTTTCAGCGGCAGTCAAAAGTCGTTGACCAAGTTGACCCATTTCTTCGCTCATTTCTATATAGTTTTTTTTTTATGTATTATTGAACTTGTTCTCGTCTTGAATATAGCTGAAATACTGCTCTAATCAATCAGTCAATCTATTTGAATTTTGACAGATGAAAACTTGAACTTTGTGAAGGTCAAACATGACTTATAATTATCAGATCGTTGACGGAGACATTACATTTCCGTATTGTATACGATTATTTGACAAATATATTGAAAAATTCATCCAGCTTAAAAATGCAGTCAAGTAATTCAATTATAATTAAAATATCATGAATATTTATAAGGAAAATTACCACCAATTTCTCGATATGAATAAATTTTAAATTCATAGAGAAAGCATATATTATTCTTTTTATGGTGCAACACCAAGAATTCCATCAATATCAACAAAATGGACATTTACATCTCACCTAAAAAAGTAATATATATGCCAATAAATCTATGTCCTGGCATGGGACAGGTACCGGCAGTGGCGTAGCTTCCAATGAGGCAATTGCCTCACTAGATTTTTTTGCAGAAAAAAATTTAATGTGATTAATATTATAAAAGTTGATTAAAATACGAGAAATAAAAACCTTTGTCAAAGTTTGTAATAAAAATATATTATACATCATTAATTGAAATCGTTTCCGCTTCATTTACCGTTTACGGAAACTTTTGGCTCCGTCATGTTACATAATTTAGTATATAGTTTGTTGCCGTGTGTCAAAGTTTGAAAGTGGAAATGGAAAAGTTCCTAATTGAAAAAAGGAAGACTACAGAGTCCACGGACACTAGGACAGCACCAGGTAAAATTGAACTAGTCTACAGTGGGTTACCTCATAATGACATGTAGAAGTGTTGATATAATACGAACAGTATTTGACGATATTAACCAACTTACATGGTTTCTTGGTGACAGTCCAAAGAGAACTGCAATTCTGAAACGACACTTGCCCGATGCAAAGCAAGTTGACTATTTAGTTGGTGATACGATGACGAGAAAGTGGAAAGTAACATTAATATTTCCAACGCCTTTTCTAAGAATTTGTTACCTAAGTTGTGCGAAACGAGATGGTCTGCCAGAGTTGACACATTGTCCGTGATTTTGGCTAAGTACAAGGCGATTCTTGCAGCACTTGACGTTAAAACGGAGAGTACGACAACTGAAGCACGCACGAAGGCTAATGCATTCATACATTTGATGGAGTGAAGCACTTTCATTGTTGCATTAGTTATTGCTCATCATATTTTAAGTTGTACAAAACCCCTAAGCCTTGCTCTTCAGAACTCTAAATGCGATGTGTACAAGGCTTTCGTTGATGCTCAGAATTGTAAGAAAGTCATTGCCGCTCAAAGGTCGGACACAGTTTTCAACAGATGAAGACAACTGCGATCGCCGACAGCATCGGTATCGAGCTGTCTAAGCCAAGAACAGTCAGATGAATGACAAATCGGGCTAACGCTGAATTTGCCGAAGATTCCGTACCTAGTTATTATAGGATAAATGCTTTCTTTCCTTTCGTCGATCACTGTATGAGTGAGCTAGACGAGAGGTTTCCTGAACAAACACGTCCGTCCTTGTTAGCGTTTCAATTGCTACCTAGTCGCGTTCAAACATATCTGCAGAACATGTAGAAGATATACACACCAGTTATGAAGATGATTTGCCAGATTCTATAGGATTTATCGCAGAAATGGAAAGATGGAAAATGTTCTGTGCAGGGCTTCAAAAACAGGATTCTAATCAGTCTTTGGAAGAAGCAATTGAACTTGCAGACCCTAACTATTATCCAAATTTGCATGCTGTTTTTAGGGTTCTGCTCACAATGCCTCAAGGGTTCGTGCTCTGTGAGAGGTCTTTTTCTGCTATTAGACGCTTGAAACACTGGAGCAGATCTACAATGACATGATTGTTTATTGGTTGTTATAATGTATACTAAGTGAAATGTTTAACTGAAAGCACTATCACTTATTTAAATGTGCATTTAAAAACCATGTAAAATATAAGACATACACGCTTTCGACACGAATGATTAGTAATCTCTTATAGTAAATATAATTCCCCCCAAAGTTGTCTTGATGTACCAAAAAATGTCACTAGACGCATATCAAAATAGTTTTCTGCGTGTTATTTCGGTTATTATTGAAATCATAAATTATCCATTTAAACTCGGGGAAAATGCGATTCAAGCGCCCATTTTTTAATGGACCCCCCTAGCATTGTTTCACCTCGCTGCACTCGGCGAGTTGCCTCACTAGAAAAAAGACCCAAGCTACGCGAATGGGTACAAAAGCTCGGAGGAGTCAACCCGTTTAATGTGATCCCAAGCATCCCTCTCGATAATTGTATTGTATCTCTAACAGCAAATTGAACAATACAGATATAAATAAACAATACGAAACCTGCACACATTCGGTTCCATTTAAAAAGGGCACACACTACCACATGGGAGTAGGAACCCATATGCATTACCCTTTCGGATAACCTGAGTTCACCCCCGTGGTGTTCGTGTTGCCGATCTTTGATTTTCTGTGTAATATTTTGTCGACCATTGTTTGTCTATTTGTCATGTTTTCTTTTGGCCATTGTATTGTATATCCTTGGAATTACGGATTCTGATTTTCCCTCTAATATCTTCAAATTTATTTCCTACACTTTTTTCAATCTTTAATTTTTCTAATGATGCGGAAGTGACTTGTTTTTCATACAGTGCATAATTTTTATACCAATCCGTGAGCTTTTCATCTTTTGAAAACATCTTAATTTCATAATTTTATAAAAAGCACGTTATATTGACGTCAGTGTGATATCCTCTTCGTTAATACCATAGTGCAAATAAAGATACTCGGAAATTGTAAAATTTCTTTTTGTGTTTTGTTTCAACATCTCAATATCTTTAACCAAATGAAGATTAAAAAAAAATGTTCTTAGTCTTAAATGTTGTACATAGTCTACTAGAGGGTGTCATGATCGTATAATAGTTGAATTTACAACTACTTATGCAATCAGAGCATATCACCACTAATGTTGTGAGTTCGAATTCCGCTCAGGCGAGGTGTACTCGATACAACATTATGTGATAAAGTTTGTCAGTGACCTTTCTCTGGGTACTCCGGTCTCCTCCACCAATAAAACCAACTACCATGATATAGCTATAATATGGGTTGAGAGTTGTGTTAAACACCATAACACTAACACAGCAACTGTATAATTGACCTTTTAATTTTGAACAATTGAATCATCCTTACATACACCACGGCAGGACAGTTCCAAAATCTAATAGAAAAACAAAAAACTTACTACACCGTCAGGACAGTTCCAAAATCTAATAGAAATACAAAAAACTTACCACACCGTCAGGACAGTTCCAAAATCTAATAGAAAAACAAAAAACTTACCACACCGTCAGGACAGTTCCAAAATGTAATAGAAAAACAAACAAATTACCACACCGTCAGGACAGTTCCAAAATCTAATAGAAAAACAAAAAACTTACCACACCGTCAGGACAGTTCCAAAATCTAATAGAAATACAAAAAACTTACCACACCGTCAGGACAGTTCCAAAATCTAATAGAAAAACAAAAAACTTACCACACCGTCAGGACAGTTCCAAAATGTAATAGAAAAACAAAAAAATTGCCACACCGTCAGGACAGTTCCAAAATCTAATAGAAAAACAAAAAACTTACTACACCGTCAGGACAGTTCCAAAATCCAATCAATAAATCGTAGAAATGGAGACAAAATACATATGGATACCTCTAGCACACATGACACTCTCTTGGCTCGATACAGGGATTTATAATAAAAAGTGACTGTGTTAAGCACCTCTTAGGAGCCCAATCTTTCCCGTTTTTGGGGGAGGTTCATTCCTACATACACCACGGCGGTTAATATTAAACTGTTGTTATGGATTAGATAGCCCTTCTTTTTTTGCCAATAAAATGCTATGTACATGTTGAATTTGCAAAATTGGTTTCTTATTGTTTATTTTCGAACCTTCATGTCTGTAGCTCTGAGTCTAGTAATCTTCATAGATATAACTTGAAGTGTAATATGTTCCGTCTGTTTAAGGTATGTTTGTTAGCTCCAAAATTCGGGAAATAAGAAGTAAAATCGTAGGTCCGATCGACTTCTACATAACAATATTCGATTAATCCAAAGGTGGTGCAAACTGAAATAGGCAAATTCGAAGTGTTTCAAAATTATAAACACCAACAGCGAAGCATACACAAACTGGTACTTTCCAATCACTTCAATCGCAAGCGCAGAAACAAATATTGGCTAAATGCACAAAGGCCATTAGATTGGCCCTTCATACGTGATAGGACGTATCATGCTCTCTCACTTTCCGTTACTGAAATACAAGAAATAGAAAATACAACGTACCTACATTGGTATAGAAGCATATTACCATGTAACAAGAAATTTCTAAGGAATAAGAAAAATACACAAACCAGTCCAAATAAAAACAAAAAACTTACCACACCGTCAGGACAGTTCCAAAATCTAATAGAAAAACAAGAAACTTACCACACCGTCAGGACAGTTCCAAAATCTAATAGAAAAACAAAAAACTTACCACACCGTCAGGACAGTTCCAAAATCTAATAGAAAAACAAAAAACTTACCACACCGTCAGGACAGTTCCAAAATCTAATAGAAAAACAAAAAACTTACTACACCGACAGGACAGTTCCAAAATCTAATAGAAAAACAAAAAACTTACCACACCGTCAGGACAGTTCCAAAATCTAATAGAAAAACAAAAAACTTACTACACCGTCAGGACAGTTCCAAAATCCAATCAATAAATCGTAGAAATGGAGACAAAATACATATGGATACCTCTAGCACACATGACACTCTCTTGGCTCGATACAGGGATTTATAATAAAAAGTGACTGTGTTAAGCACCTCTTAGGAGCCCAATCTTTCCCGTTTTTGGGGGAGGTTCATTCCTCAAAATGTCAACTTGTAATTTAAAATGAAGACGAAAAATTGACAGACAACACAACGTAAGACAAGCAAACATCAAATATGTCTGAACATAAACAGAAGTCTGCTATTAAAGATGTAGATATCAAAATTAACGAAGGGGGGAAAACAAGTTGCGATTCCATTAGAAACAAAACTGTAACGTCAAATATCCGCACAGAAAGTCAAGAACGTATTCATCAATCCCAGCTGTCAATAAAGAACATCAAACCTGGACCATATATCTTGTGGTGAATAAAGCATTTAATTTACAATGTTGGTGGAACTCATGATAGAAATCGGAATTGCTGCTCTGCATCTTGCAGTCAAAATAAACTCGCTAATAATGACCACCTGAAAATGAGCATGAGTAAGCCTTTTAGCTCCCAGATTATGCACTTTTTAGAGGATGGTTTTTTTTGTCATCACATAAGCCGGCTACTAGAAAGACATTAGATTCTGGTAAAGTATTATTTAAAACAAACCCAATGAACTGCATCATTAAAGAACAGCAGAATAAAGGTATGCAATGCAACACCAGTAAAACTTAAAAAGACCACTAGTTAAATATACCAAAAACAAAACCAGATAAACATAAGACAAGCACTTCTGAAATGTAATAAAAATATAACCAGCCAAGCACTTCTGAAACATAAAAACAACACAAGCGAAACATAAAAGCAGTACCATTAAAACATGAAGCCAGCACTAATCAAAAACAACAAACATAACCAAGACATCAATGCATCGGACAATACAAGCTCGCTCGAAAACTAGTAAGGGGGGATCTGCATCGCCTGCTTCATGTCATAATGTCAAGAATGACGATAATATAAAATTTATTCCGGAAACGACACTATAAACACACGAAACATACAGTTCATATACCTTTACATGCAATTAAACTGATTATGCAAAAAGTAACCAATCATAACTATTAGGGCCGGTCGTGACACTGCTTAAGACAATAAAGTTTTTAAAGCATGAAAGTGTTGAAGATACCAAAGGAGTAATTGGAAATCGTAAGTAGAAGAACAGATACTTCAATGACTAAAAAGACTACACAGAAGACCAAAGACCGAGCAACACGAATCTCCAATCTGAACAAATGTTTCGTATAGTTGTTATATTTGTGAAACTCAAAGATTAACTCTGCCTCAAAAGAATACAAAAGAATCACAGAAGCTACCTTCCTTCATGACATCAATTGCCATAGCAATAATGAGGACGTGAAACAGGATGCCACTAGGACAGTAATCTCATAACAAGCAAAACATATCTGTTTTAAGAAGAGTTTGAAGATACCAAAGGGGTATTCATAATCCGTATATCGAAGGACAAACAACATAATGACCAAAAGGAAAGGTACAAAAGGATAAACAACGATCTACAAGACATAAACATAAAACTAAAGATATCTTAATTTTGCTCCACTTTTCAGAAGTTAAGGATGCCAAACCTTCTTGTTGCTGTACTACTAATATTTTCCAGTTCACCAATCTACGGAAAGACCAGTGCATGTAGGTATTCAACATAAAATCGGTATTGGCATATATATTAATTTTAGAGTCACATGTCATTTTATACGTTTTTTTATTGGTTTAAAAAGTTGAGGTTATTTGTCAATGTACGGAATCGAAAAATAGACGTCGATTTCAAGGCGTCGCGTGCCGTTGTCATCAGGTGATTTTCTTTAAATGAGGCACCTTTGGGGTTATTTAAATTTATTTCCGATCATTTGCCTTATTTTGAAAAAATAAATATATTTTTCAATATCATAACAAAAAAAGTTTGAATTAATTTATAAGGATTGATCGAAATAATTTGTTCGGTTAATTCGAAATAACCTCAATCAGCTTGTACACACCCTTGCGTAACCCGGTGTGTACAACCTGATTGAGGTTATTTCTTCATCAACCGAACAAAAATTGCGATCAATCCTCAAGTATTTACCTTTATCTTAATTTTCAATAAATGCACAATTCGAAACTGAAACTTGTGTATTTTAAAATGGAACACAGTGACAGTAAAAAGCAAAATTTAATCAGTAGAAATAGACATACTATGTGCAATGGTTTTGAAATATTTTAATTTTCTGTAGCGTGGGCTTTCTTCAATTGAGTTTGGGTGGTCTTTGGTTGAGAGTGGGCGTTCTTCAATTGAAAGTGGCGTTCTTCTGTTGAGAGTGTGAGCTCTATTGAGCGTGGGCGGTTTTAGGTTGAAAATGGGCCTTCTTCAATCGAAAGTGGGTATTCTTCAATTGAAAGTGTGAGTGCTTCTATTGAGCATGTGCGTTCTTCGGTCAAGGGTGGACCTATCTAAATTTAAACAGTGTTAATTTGTTTTATGTTGCAGCTGATGCATATGTTAGAGTTGAAGAAGGGGAGGTGGCGAATTTAGCATGTGACCAGAATATAATAGAAACTCGTATTAAGCTGGAAAAAGTAACATTTGGTGACGATTACAGAAGTCAAACATGCAGTGACCCATCCTCAAAGGATAAACTTATACCTTATTGTGAAAAACAAAAGAGCTGTTCCGTCACCGCCGATAGGAATGTGTTTAATGATAGTACTTGTCCTGCATCAATAACAGAAAAATTCCAAGCCACATGGTTTTGTGTTAATAGTATGTATATCTTAACTTAAAAAATATATGTTGTATCTTTTACCTCGCTTTAGAAGAGTTTGGAGATATCAAAGGGGTAATCAGAATCCGTATATCGAAACAGAACAGACAACACAGTGGCCAAAAGAAAAAGTACAAAAGGACCAACAACGATCTACAAAACATACACATAAAACTAAATATCGAGTAACGCGAACTCCACTAAAAGCCGGGGGTGAACTCAGGTGCTCCGTAGGTTTTGGCGATACATAAACATCTAACAACATCCTGTTTGGTGTCACATCAGGGTTCTTATTTTCAATTCTAAAATATCGACCGCCGATCATTGCTGTTAAATTAGACATTACTA
This sequence comes from Bathymodiolus septemdierum, assembly GCA_963383655.1. Lineage (NCBI taxonomy): Eukaryota > Metazoa > Mollusca > Bivalvia > Mytilida > Modiolidae > Bathymodiolus > Bathymodiolus septemdierum. Next base: position 132,762,062 of record OY726517.1, read on the forward strand.
TTTTCTTTATAGTCATTTGCATCGTCTTATAGCGAATTCTCAAGAGAGGATAAAGGGAGGGGGGGTTACCCCATTGTCACTTCCCTGGATTCCATGGTGTCCTTAGAATCCTTATCTACAAAATATGCAGCCATTCTAATATAAAATCCTGTATCCACATTAACTCTAGTTAACTTTCGGTTATAATTTATCTGAATTTATATATACAAATAGTGGATATAAAATATTGATTTAATTAACAGTGGATGGATATAGCAGAGCATTGGAGGGAGAGACAGCAGCGTTGTCATGCGACCAAGGTTTTCTTATACAACTTGTTCAAGTAACGTTTGGTGACGGCTACAGGAGCCAAACATGCAGTGACCCTACCGCCATAGACAGGCTAATACCCTATTGTGACAAACAACAGACCTGTAATGTAACTATTGATAGTAACATTTTCCCAAACAGTAGTTGTTCTGCATTAATAACAGAAAAATTTCAAGCAGTATGGTTTTGCAGATACGGTATGTTGATCCTTGAAACAATAATTCAATAAAGACATCATTAGTATTGTAATGATTTCGTATGCTCTCCACAAGTACGAGTCAAATTGAAAATCAAGAATTATCAAATTGGAGTGAGTGAGTGATTGTTGTTTACCGCAAACTCTGCAAATTTTCAGCTATTTCAATGCGAGAACAAGTTAATTTTCAATGAGATGATGATGAGGTCCGCTTTGAACTAGACCAACACGCTTATTTGGATTTGTATAGTGCTAGCTAACTGAAACAACAGTCCAAGGATAGAAATGTCGACTCACTCGGGCACATTCTCCTGATTCCGAGCTCTTCTTTGCTCTTTCTCCTTAATGCAACGAATATCAATTTTATAGTCGTTGGTTTGACCAGATCGGGGCTTGAACCAAAGACCTACCGCACTCAAGGCGAACACATTAACCATTACACCACTAATGTGGTTACTGTAAAATTGGTGTTTGTTTCTTATCCATAAAGCAAGCAGTATAAATGTGAAAGAGCAAATATACTGATTGTCTACAATCCACGATAGTATGTCCTCCTCGTGGAGCTACATGTCTATCTTTGGACGTTATCTTCAGTAAACGTACCTCCTTAAAAATAAGCTCAATGTGCTTGTCTGGAACTAATTAGGGAACATTTTCTTTTTTATGAAAAACAAGTAACTTGTTCTCGCCATGATTTATCTTTCAAAATGACTCAATCATTTGTATATTAGCAAAAAAGTACATGCAAATGATGACCTCTGATCGCATAGTACAGGTGACTGCTGTATCGAATTAAGATAAATAATTAATCGCATTAGGAGAGTACGAAAATGACCGCTAGGAGCAGCTGACCATTATACATAGCTGACCATTAATGCAGGTTTGATCGTATTTTTGAGAGTGCACTGGAGATGATTGCATAACTCGATAAAAATAGAAAGAATTAATTATGCCTCTATGTATATAGTCAAACCTGTTTTAAGAGACCAACTAAGGGAACTTTAAAACATTGTCATAGAAGACAGGTGATCTCTAAGCACAAGCTAACTTAATATGAAATGCACTGCAAAGGGAAATACAATTTATGGACAAACAAGACAAATGATTGTTTAATAGAGGTGGTCGCTTAGGTATGTTTAACTGTATATGCAATTTTGCATGCCTGTGTGGGCAAAATATGACGACTCTTAAACGACATATTTTGTTTGATAAGACGTTATGAGATTCTTATTTTTTACAGATTCTTGCACGATTAAAGAATGTGCAAACGGTGGTACGTGTGTCATCGATGATAATTATATAGCCAGCTGTATTTGTAAGGGAGAATGGAATGGTACAAACTGTGAAAGTAAGATCAAAATAAAAACGTTTACAAATATTAATTAATGCAAGGTATTTTTCTATTTATGAAATGAAAGTTTAAACAATGATGATGGTCATCAATTCCACCAATATCAACAACACGAACAACAACCTCTCAACTAACTTCACTGAACACTAAAAAAATCACGAAAAGTGACGTTGGAAATGCAGGTCTTTTCGTACTTGTTGTTGAGAAGATATGCATCACTTATGAAATCTATTTTTGTCATTTTGAACCATCACGAGTTGCATGTTCGCCATGTCAATCAAAATTAATTATTAAAATATCAAGAGTATTCATGAATACTTCTATTGTAGTTTCACCATGTGATAGTATTAAATCATGTAAAAACAACGGTACGTGTCACGTCAACCTTGAGTCTGGTTTAGCTGTCTGCTCTTGTTCTGCAGGATATTCTGGAGAAACGTGTGAAGGTACTATGCTATGTTGAAACAATGTCAATGATATTATTTCCTCAAATGTGAGACAGGATACATATACATTGTAATCGCATGCTTGCTAGTGTGTGAGATCAGCTTTTCTTAACTTTAGTTTGTAACTAAAAGAACAAGACGGGTGTCACTAGTGGAGCAGGAACTGCTTACCATTCCGGAGCACATGAGTGCAACTCAGGTTTTTAGTGGGGTTCGTGTTACTCGATCTTTAGTTTTATGTGTATGTTTTGTTGATCGTTGTTTGTCCTTTTGTACTGTTTCTTTTTCGCCATTGTGTTGTCTGTTTGTCTTCGATATACGGATTCTGATTACCCCGTTGGTATCTTCAAGCTCTTCTTAAAATATTGTCCTTACTCAAGACAGGTGTTATACCACTATTCGCACACAAACACAAATAACATACAAAACATGTTAATAAGACATGAGCCTTCCTACAAAGAACTGGCGGTAAAGACAAACCGAACATCCTTTATGCGGAAATCATAATGTAAGGATTCTGATTACTCCTTTGGTAACTTCCAACTGCTACATGTCAGAAAGAGTATTAATCACTGTTCTTTTGTTGAGACTTTGCTATATCATATCCTCAGATTCAAATATTGGCAATTCTTGGGTCACTGACAAACGTTATCACATAAAGTTATCTCGAGTACATCTCGCCGGGATTCGAAACGTCTTATGACGTATTCACTTTTTATACCTTTTGATTATCATATACTTATGTATAGGAGAATGTCCAGGTAACTCTCTATTCCTTAAAAATAATGGAGCCGGGGCCCCGAAGGGACCGAAGCCCATTGTTTTTAAGGAATGGAGAGATACGAGGACATTCTATAACTTAAAATCCACCCATTGTACTTTATTAATTTTATTAATTATTAATCTTGTAGCAAAAAAAAGTTTGTGTGTAGTATCTTAAGTACAAAGCGAACAATAACTCTCCATTGTTCATAACTCTCCATTCCTTAAAAATAATGGAGAGTTTAGACAATAGATTTACATCACAGGTGGATTTTAAACACTTCTTTTGTAGTTTCTGCATGTGATAGTAGACCATGTGAAAACAACGGTACGTGTCACGTTGATCCCGGGTCAGGTTTAGCTGTCTGCTCTTGTTCTGCAGGATATTCTGGAGAAACGTGTGAAGGTATTATGCTATGTTGAGACAATGTCAAGGATATTTTTTCTCAAATTTGAGACGGGTTGCATTATATATCGTATGATCACTAGTGTGTGAGATCAGCTAATCTTAGATTCCTGTCCTTAGCAGCCTTTTTATTACAAACCGTTACATGTGAGAAAAGGGACCAATCATTGTTCTTTTGGAGAGATTATTATTATTTATCGATCCTGAAAAGCCTTACTTTAGACAAACAAGTTTGAACACTCGGGGATTGCGATATCATTGTCTCACTTTCATAAGAATATCAGAGTGGTTCACTTATTAAACGTGTTGATCGTTGTGTCTTTATATACAATATACTTATTTTGATGTTTGGTACGATTTCCACATAAAAACGATGTTCGTTTCGTCTTTACATCCAGTTGTTTGTAAAAGGGCGCACGTCTTACTTACGTTGTTTGTGTTTGTTTGCGCATAGTGGTGTCCAACACTTATTGTGTTGTGTTTTTGTTTTGCTTTGCTTCGTCTTGTGTACCCTAGGTTGCCAGTTTTGTCTGGATTGTTCTTCGGTATTCTCTAGCATTTATTCACCATGTGATAGTATTAAACCATGCAATAACAACAATAAGTGACGCGTCAGTCTTATTCTCATTACTCCTTTGGTAGCTTCCATCTGTTACATTGGTCAAAAAATACCAATCAATGTTCTTTTCGTGAGACTTTGCCGTATCATATCCTCGGACTCGAATATTATTTCTCGATCCCTGCAATCCTCGGGTAGTGAGATAGCATTGTCTCATATTTCTAAGAAGTATTCACTTTTTTTACGCCCGTCTCGAGACGGGACCGTATTATGTGATTGGGCATGGCTGGCGGGAGGCGGCCGTGCGGGCGTCCACACAGGTTTCCGCACAATAACTTTAGTTCTGTATATCGGATCTTTACCAATCTTAGTCACATGATTCCCATGTGGAAGCGGAAGAACCCTATTTATTTTGGGGTCATTAGGTCAAAGGTCAAGGTCACAGTTACTATAAATATAATTTTTGACAACAGGGTCGTTTCCGCACGATAACTTTAGTTCTGTATATTGGATCTTTAACAAACTTAGCCACATGATTTCCCTGTGAAAGGGAAAGAACCCTATTTTTTTTGGGGTCATTAGGTCAAAGGTCAAGTTCACCGTTACTATAAATAGAATGTTTGACAACAGGATCGTTTCCCGTTTCCGCACGATAACTTTATTTCTGTATATTGGATCTTTAACAAACTTGGCCACATGATTTCCCTCTGGAAGGGGAAGAACCCTATTTTTTTGGGGGTCATTACCATTATACCGTTTGATAATTGATATAGACGGGCGTATTTTGTGATACACACATTTCTTGTTTAACGTTTAGATCCTCATCTGCTTATATATACTTCTTTTGTAGTTTCTGCATGTGATAGTAGACCATGTAAAAACAACGGTACGTGTCACGTCAACCTTGAGTCTGGTTTAGCTATCTGCTCTTGTTCTGTGGGATATTCTGGAGAAACGTGTGAAGGTATTATGCTATGTTGAGACAATGTCAAGGATATTTTTTCTCCAATGTGAGACAGGTTACATTATATATCGTATGCTCGCTAGTGTGTGAGATCAGCTTATCTTAGATTCCTGTCCTTAGCAGCCTTTTTATTACAAACCGTTACATGTGAGAAAAGGGACCAATCATTGTTCTTTTGGAGAGATTATTATTATTTCTCGATCCTGAAAAGCCTTGTTTTAGACAAAACAAGTTTGAACACTCGGGGATTGCGATATCATTGTCTCACTTTCATAAGAATATCAGAGTGGCTCATTTATTAAACGTGTAGATCGTTGTGTCTTTATATACAATATACTTATTTTGATGTCTGGTACGATTTCCACATAAAAACGATGTTCGTTTCGTCTTTACTTCCAGTTGTTTGTAAAAGGGCGCACGTCTTGTTTACGTTGTTTGTGTTTGTTTGCGCATAATGGTGTCCAACACTTATTGTGTTGTGTTTTTGTTTTGTTTTTCTTCGTCTTGTGTACCCTAGGTTGCCAGTTTTGTCTGGATTGTCCTTCGGTATTCTCTAGCATTTATTCACCATGTGATAGTATTAAACCATGCAATAACAACGGTAAGTGACGCGTCAGTCTGATGCTCATTACTCCTTTGGTAGTTTCCAACTGTTACATTGGTGAAAAAATGTCAATCAATGTTCTTTCGGTGAGACTTTGCCGTATCATATCCTCGGGCTCGAATATTATTTCTCGATCTCTGCAATCCTCGGGTAGTGAGATAGCATTGTCTCATATTTCTAAGAAGTATTCACTTTTTATACGCCCGTCTCGAGACGGGGCCGCATTATGTGATTGGGCATGGCGGGCGGGCGAGTGGGCGGGCGTCCACACAGGTTTCCGCACAATAACTTTAGTTCTGTATATCGGATCTTTAACAAACTTAGCCACATGATTCCCCTATGGAAGGGACAGACCCTATTTATTTTGGGGTAATTAGGTCAAAGGTCAAGGTCACCATTACTATAAATATAATTTTTGACAACAGGGTCGTTTCTGCATGATAACTTTCGTTCTTTATATTGGATCTTTAACAAACTTCACCATATGATTCCCCTGTGAAAGGGAAAGAACCCTATTTATTTTTGGGTCATTAGGTCAAAGGTCAAATTCACGTTACTATAAATAGAATTTTTGACAACAGGATCGTTTCCCGTTTCGCACGATAACTTTAAATCTGTATATTGGATCTTTAACAAACTTGGCCACATGATTCCCCTCTGGAAATGGTAGAACCCTATTTATTTTGGGGTCATCACCATTATACCGTTTGATAATTGATATAGACGGGCGTATTTTGTGATGCACACATTTCTTGTTAAACGTTTAGATCCTTATCTGCCTATATATACTTCTTTTGTAGTTTCTGCATGTGATAGTAGACCATGTAAAAACAACAGTACGTGTCACGTTGATCCTGAGTCAGGTTTAGCTGTCTGCTCTTGTTCTGTGGGATATTCTGGAGAAACGTGTGAAGGTATTATGCTATGTTGAGATAATGTCAAGGATATTTTTTCTCCAATGTGAGACAGGTTACATTATATATCATATGCTCGCTAGTGTGTGAGATCAGCTTGTCTTTATATACAATATACTTATTTTGATGTCTGGTACGATTTCCGCATAAAAACGATGTTCGTTTCGTCTTTACATCCAGTTGTTTGTAAAAGGGCGCACGTCTTATTTACGTTGTTTGTGTTTGTTTGCGCATAGTGGTGTCCAACACTTATTGTGTTGTGTTTTTGTTTTGTTTTTCTTCGTCTTGTGTACCCTAGGTTGCCAGTTTTGTCTGGATTGTCCTTCGGTATTCTCTAGCATTTATTCACCATGTAATAGTATAAAACCATGCAATAACAACGGTAAGTGACGCGTCAGTCTTATTCTCATTACTCCTTTGGTATCTTCCAACTTACATTGGTGAAAAAATATCAATCACTGTTCTTTTGATGAGACTTTGCCGTATCATATCCTCGGACTCAAATATTATTTCTCGATTCCTGCAATCCTCGGGTAGTGAGATAGCATTGTCTCATATTTTTAAGAAGTATTCACTTTTTAAACGTTTAGATCCTCATATACTTCTTTTGTAGTTTCCGCATGTGATAGTAGACCATGTAAAAACAACGGTACGTGTCACGTTGATCCTGAGTCAGGTTTAGCTGACTGCTCTTGTTCTGTGGGATATTATGGAGAAACATGTGAAGGTATTATGTTATGCTATGTTATGTTATGTTGACACAATGTCAAGGATATTGTTTTCTCAATTATGAAACCGAATAATTTCATGGTTGCTAGTTATCTGCAGAACCGTAGCTCTTAACAGTAATATTTTTTTTCACCGTAGAACTACGGATTTCACCCGTTTGGAGAATACGACTCCAACTGAGGTCGGGACTTGTAAAAGACCGTAAAGAGCTACGGGTCTGTGCTAGACCTATCGTTAACAACGTTTGTATTACAACTAGTACATGTGAGAAAACGTATCAATTACTGTTTGTTTGATTAGACTATGCTCTCTCACATTCCCATGCTTATATATTTCTCTATGCTTCCTTTTAGACAAAACAAGTTTGCACCCTCGGGGATTGAGATATAAAGGATCTAACACTGGTAAGAGGGCAACACGGATAAATCTCAGACACCCAAGGGAAAGATTTCTGGTCTCCAACGAAGCTCGGCCGAATTGGAGACCAATATAAATCTTTCCTGCGGGTCTCTGCGATTTTTCCGTCTTGCCCTCTTACCGGTGTTTGATTCTTTTTCTCACTAATTTCCCTATCTTGTACGTTTTCCGGTGTTTGATTTTATTACTCACTGAGCATGTTTGTTTTGCTTACATTCCATCGAGCGTTTTCCCGCAAAATTGCTTTCCGTTGGTGAAGTTAATTGTCGATTTATCGATATACATCCGTGTATTGGCAGTATTTTAATTGTATTTCATAATAAAATACAATGTATTTAATAAATATATTATATATGCTACTACAACAGCGATAAATACATGTAAACATTATTTGACTTTGGTCAAAGGGACGTAATTTCTTTCTTTACGTTAGTTACTAACAAGGGAGAGCACTCTATTTTTGGAAACAAACATTGACACGGTAGAAAGGGGTGAGAAAAAGTCAAACGCAGTGAAAGGTGCAATATCGTTAAACCGTTAGAAAGCAGAATAGTATACATAGATTAATAAAAAAATACTTATGTGGTAGAATCGTGGTTTTATTGTTGAGAATAAAGACGGGACCGCGGTGAAGAGCTATTTTGCGAAACGTAACATTTTTACAGGAAAAGTAGCGTGAATTGTTATCTCACCCACGGGTTGAGACATATAGAATCTAACACCGGCAAAAGTGCAAGACAGGGAAATCTCCGACACCCGAGGGAGTCGGGGATTTCCCTATCTTGCACTTTTTGCCGGTGTTTGATTTTATTTCTCACTTTTATCAGCTGTAGTTGTGTATTGTTTGACAGCTATGTACTTTTAGCAGACGATCATATAAACATTGTGAGCTATTCCCCCTTCATGTCAATCAAAAAAGTAGTTCCGTATGTTTGTGTTTTGCGTGAAGGTTATTATGTAATAATATGGCTGATTGTTAGGATTTGCGTGTTTATAAAAGATTGAAAACATATATACAGTGAATTGTTTATTTTAAGAAGGAAAAGCATGGAGAATTGGGGGGAGGGGGGGGGGGGTGACAGTTGACATAAACTGTACAGCATGCATTTGCCGGTAAAACGCACGTGATTTTTTTGTCTTGCACTAGTGCAAGATAAGAAAATCTCACATCGCTAAAAATAAGAACTGGTCTTTCTCAAAAGTGAGAAAAGGATATCTCATACGGCTAAAAATAGGAACTGTGCTGTCTCATTAGTGAGAAAACATTGCCTCACCCCGGTTTTTAGTGGGGTTCGTGTTACTCGATCTTTAGTTTTATATGTATGTTTTGTTGATTCGTTGTTTGTCCTTTTGTCTTTTTTCTTTTGATTATAGTGTTGTCTGTTCGTCTTCGATTTAAGGATTCTGATTACCCCTTTGGTATCTTTAAACTCTTCTTCATCTTCAAAAGAGTGAACGATATAATTTTGTAGATAACATTTACGATAGTAATTTGCGAATTTCTATTTTTGAAAAAAGTACATATGTAAAAATCAGACAACGTCACAACAGTGAAACAGATAGATAGAAAATAAAATTGTTGCTGGAGTGATTCTTGTATAAGACAAAAAGAACATTTTCTGAGCTACTTCATACTAGTAGTGTTAGCTCACCGCAACAAGAATTCGCGGACAGACATGTCGCCCCACTCGGACACATTATCCTAATTCCGAGCCAACCATGTTTTGCTCTTACTAGTTAATTCTGCGTGCTTGGCAGTGAAGCAACAAATACAAATGTTATAGTCTTTGGTATCACCAGACCGGATTTCGAACCCACGACCTACCGCATTTGATGCGAGCACGCTATCCATTTCAACACCGATGCGGTCTTTTATATCAATTGAACAATTGTAGATAGGTCTACATCCGTGAGTTCATAATACGGATTAGGATTAGTTTATAGATGTTTGACGTCACTTTCGACATTCATTGAAGTTGTGGCGGCAGTCATTTTTATTGACTAGAAAAAACGGGATATTCGGAGAAAAAAACTACCTTTCACAACTCGATCAAGCTATATTATTTAAAACTTTGCGAGTATATCTGGGCAAGTGTTGGTGAACATCGAACTCATTTCCCTTTGATGGTGGTTGGCACCAATTGCATAGGTTGTTGCAAATCCAACTATTATATGACTGTGACCTATGTGGCCACAGTTCGTACGAAAGACTTAATTATATGCCCACAGAACATTTATTGCATGCCAAAAGCTTCATGTTATCATTGCACCTTTTCAGATCTGTCTGTATCCATGTATAATTCCAAGTACAGTGTCTTTAGTGGCGAAACAGTTACTCTAGGATGTAAAATCGATGGTTCACCGTCAGCTATCGTTGTTTACTGGACGAAAACACGTGACAATGTAGTTGAAAAAATTCTCACCAACAACACCAAGTACAGTGGGTCAGCTGTTAATACGCCATCGCTGACAATCTATAATGTAGATCAGGATGACGATGGCATTTATATCTGTTACGCAATTAGTACAGTTGGATCCTTTAACAGTTCAGAAATGTTTTTAGATGTCATTCCCTGTAAGTTTTACATATTTTATTGACAAAAGCAAGCTCTAATCATTTGTAAATGCATGCCTTCAAGGACAAACTTTTCTGATAAAAAGAAGTTTTTTTCAAAAATGTTTTTCTTATTTATTTATTTATTTATTTATTTATTTATTTATTTATTCATTTCTTGATTCAGATAACAAAAAAGTATAGTACCATGATTTAATGATGGATACAATAAACATTTCTAAAATAACTTCAAAGATATATCTGGTATTGATTCTGCAAATTGTTATCATAAAATGTTGTTTTTTGTTGTTGTTTTTGTTTGTTTGTTTGTTTGTGTGGTTTTTTTTGGGGGGGGGGGGGGGGGGGGGGGTTTGGATGCCATGCATCTTACAATACTGTACAAGCTCAAACCATTATAAGCCTCTCGAGTTTAATATCAGTCTAATATGTATGATAACCTTAGCTAGTTAATAGATTAGGCCTTTATACAGTCTTTATTTTGTAACTGTTGAATTTTGATAGACATGTATAAACTTTAACTATGTAAACATCACTTGACTGAGATTAAGCAAGGAAACATGCATATGTCTGTAAAATCTCAAAATTAACTGTTAATTAATTAATTAAGGGCGAATATTCAGTGTTATCCTGTCTACCCATGACATGGCGATGGGCAAGGAAGTACAAAATAACAAATGATTTTTTTTAAACAACACACACACACACACACACACACACACACACCTGTCAATGGATTGATATACAATCAAACCTGTAATAAGAGGCCACCCTTGTGACAAAGAAAGAGTTGCCTTATAAGACAGGTGACCTCTACAAGGGGTTCAAATCATACGAAATTTCGTATGAAAGGACAATAAAATAGTGACCTTTTAATACAGGTGACTGCTTAATAGAGGTGACCGCATTGGCAGGTTTCACTGTATTTATAGAAAACGGCTGAAAATTAACATACTTTACCTTCATTCCATTTCAACATCAGATAATTCATTATTTTGCAAGATGAATTGTCTTTGCAGATAGAAACATTTCAATAACTGGAATTGCCGTTCATGGAAAATATCACGAAGATTCTACCGTTAGGTTTATATGTACAGCTGAATTGGTAGGACAGTTCGGTCCTGTCACGGCAATATGGAAGCTTAATAATGCGACGATCAACCCAACTTCTAGTTCAAGATGGAAGACAGAAGTACGTCCAGAAGATGTCTATACAAGGAGACGATATCAATTAACAGTTAATCCTCTATATTCAGGAGATTCTGGTATGATATGTTGTAACATATTTGATATATACGTTAGAGAAAACCAAAAGGGTCCATCAAAAAAGGACAATCCAGTGCAATGTCTTACAATATAAAGTTTATGGGTATGAGGCTAAGAGATTGGGAGAAATGAGAAATTTGCCGAGCCTTTCGCCAATTTTGCGTCTAATACACACGAAATGTATAGTTGAAGAGACACCTTGATACTGTGTTCATCTTGCAGAAATTCATCCTCATCTAAACATACCAAATACAAAAACGTAGATATGTAATTTGGCTGGGACGTAGAGTTACTGGAATCATCTTCATTAGGTTAGCGTAGTGCTCACTACATTAGATATTTACGTATCTATTCTTGTCATGTTTTGATAAGTATAATGACTACTACGTTTTAAATATTTCACATTCATTCATTGTAATCAATTTATTTAAAATGATATGTTCACTTTGTCGTAAATAACCTCTGGTTCCTTCCTCATTCATGATTGTCACTGTATTTGGTTTTTTTTTGGGCCAATGTGTTGTATGTCCTTCTTCGATTTACGGAGTCTGATTACCCCTTTGGTATCTTCAAGCTCTTCTTTGTTCTGTTATTTCATTTTTCTATGGCTTATGTTTTGTAGTCTCATTGTTCCCACAGCATCCCTTTATTCATACAAATCTGCGTCGATTTCAAATTTGAATCCAAGGCTAAGCTACTAAATTGTATAGATATATACATGTATTGCATGAATGTATATTTGTACAGGTATAATCAGTTGTCCTCTCACTAATGGGTCCTTGCACACAGAAAGGCAGAAAACCGCTCGTAGCCATTGGCAGTCGACAATCCTCGTTAGATATTAAAATCCAACACTAAGCTACTAAATATATATTATTGTAAATATATATATTGCATAACTGTATATTTGTATAGGTACAATCACTTGTCATCTCACTGATGGGTCCTTACACGCAGAAGGGAAGATAACAGTAGATGTGATTGGTAAGCCAGTTGTTACTATAACACCGATGACAGTAACAGTCAACCAGGGTGATACAGTTACCATCCAGTGTACAGTTGTCAAATCGTATTCTGATGCAATAAATATCACATGGTACAAGAATGGTGTCGTCTACAAATCACACAAAGGTATTTAATTTGCATATTATCTTATTTTCGACTAAAATATATCACAATATTAAAAATGCTCTATATGTGTAAAAGTTTAAAATTAGGAAGGAAACACAAATGAGTGGGTTAGGGTTCTTGTAATGCTGTTTAGTGCCTCTTTCAACAGTATTTCAGCTATATCGTGGCGGTCATTGTTTTATTGGTGGAGGAGGAAACCACAGACATATCATGTTGTATCACACCAATGAGCGAGGTATGAAATGGGATGATATCTGATTATATTAAAATATACAGTGTCTTAGCTAGGGAATTTTTTTTGCATGATTTGTCTTTCTCCGTTCTATTTTTATAACAATGTTAAGAGCAGTATATTATACCCATTATTATTTTTACGTAAATTAGATGATTGCACTTCTATACACTAAACATGTTTTTTTAGTTAATTCGTGAATGCATTGTTCAGTCATTCCTTGAGTTATATTTTCATTCAATTCTTTTTTAGTGTATTTTGTGGATATAGTTATTATCAATTTCTTTTCTAGGAGACGGAACAAGCGAATTAATTATTGATGACATCCAGAAGAGCGTTCTGTATGAGTGCTCTGCTCAAAACATCGCTGGAGAAGGACACCGGTCTCGGGCAAATATTACGGTTAAGATGACAGGAGGTATGGTTCTACAGGTGTATTAATATCAAATTGTCAAATGGCCGAATTATGTTTTCATATATTTTTTATCTAACATTAAGTATGTGTATATAGTTTATTGAAAGACAGGATTTTAAACATGAAATACAACACATCAGATACAAACCCTTGTATCATATATGTATGTGACATACGAGTTCTACATCATCAGCTTGGAATGCGAGAAAACTTCTATGACATATTCATAAATAAATGCAAATGCTATTGGCGAATACGTCAAAGTAACGTACGTTTAATATGCTGGTTTCATATTACAGAGAATTGTAACATTAACAATTACATAAATGTTTGAGAATATTGCAGGGGCAATCAAAAATGGACAATACAGAATATCTTGCAACAAGACGAAGAAAAACACAACACAATATGTGTTCGACACCGCTTTACGGAAACCAACACAAATAACATAAATAATACAAACATCTCTGCCAAAAAAGACTGGTTTGTGCAATCGTTGTATATTCGGACAGTACACCGGTATTCCGTTGAGGTTGCATATTACACGTCGTATTCCTCATACCTAGCAATTATGTGTGTAAACAATAGATATCATTTCATCTTTGAAGTTGAACTCAATATTTCGTATTTCAGAATCTTACAAATACTGTCCTGATAATGTCGACTTCTACAACAACAAATGGAACCGGACAATTGATACAAATATTGTCGTAATACAGTGCTCTGACAACTATGCTGGTATTTTAAGAATTGTATACATTAGGGTTAGGGGGTTATGGTGTTTACCGCCACTTTCAACAATATTTCAGTTATATCGTGATTTTCACATAATGTTGCATCGAGTACACCTTGCGATGAGCGAGATTCGAATTCACAACTTAAGTGGTGATAAGCACTGATAATTTGACACATTCATTGCATGATATCTTCACATGCAATATATACGAAGCATTTTGTCAGTCGAAAGGTAAAAGTTCAAAACAATCGCATCTCGTTTTTCATAAAGAACTCGAATTTGGTCCATTCGTAGTATTATTTTAGATACATTTGTCATTGTAACTCGCATGCTCTGTCAGATCGAACTTAAGCTGTAGTCTCGACGTCGACACAATAAATTCGAAAATTCCTTTTTTTATCGTTACCATAGAAATTATTTTAGATGGGTAAATTAATAACATGTTTGTGCCTGTCTCAAGCCAGGACCTGGATTTCCAACGCCATATATATGTCGTGGTATGTTTCTCTATGTGTATTCGGTGGTTTGAAGTTGGGGGTGTTTGTTTGTTGTGTTGATACTGTGGAATTGTTAACCTTCACTATTTAAACTTTATTTACCTAATTCCAAATGGCAATTTACGTAGCGATACCAATGACTCGTTCAACCAAATGGCAATTTGTCTCTACCAAAGCAAATCTTGTTTTTTACCGTACACTTTTATGGATATCGAAAACCAGCACCTGATCGTATTTCAGAATTACTGAAAAGAAAAACATATACATATATAAATAATAATATATGTTGTTGTTATTATAAAACAAAAGTATGGATGCAACCCAGTATATGATTATGATGCATATTGTAATTGTCTCTGAATTCTTAATTTAGGTTTTGCATCAAGATTTTGTAACAGTGATGGTATCTGGGAAGAACCTGACTATAGTACATGTGTTAGATTAGATCTTCAAGCTGTTAATGACGAGGTTATATATTTGAATAAACATTATAGAATACCGAAGAGGCAATCACAAATGGACAATCCAGAGAAACTGCCAACATAGGGCACACAAGACGAAGAAAAACAAAACAAAAAACACAACACAATATGCGTTGGACACCACTCTATGCCAAAAAAAACACAAATAACGTAAATAAGACATGAGCCCTCCTAAAAACAACTGGAGGTAAAGACGAACCGAACATAGTTTTTATGCGGAAATCGTAACAGACATCACAACACGCCCCTCAGAACATAAAGACATAAGATATGACAAAATACTGGACATCACAATACAAAAACAAACACAAACAACACAATACGACATAAGTCCTCCTACAAACAACTGGGGGTAAAGATGAAGATTGCCTGTACAAGCCATATTCTTGATTTTGCGTCCATTCGTATTGATTGCGCATAATTTAGAGGTGTTAAATAAGCTAAAATGATTTTTTTTTTTTTTGTAAATTCTTGCAAATTCAGAAATATGCGTGAATTATCTACACACATTGTGTTTGAAATATTCTAGATTTTTTTTATTTCTTGAGTTTTCCCGAGATGAAAGAATGACAATTGCAACGTAAGTTCTGAACACATTTGATCAGACTAGATAGAACATCTTCTTATCAGCTATATAATATTATATTGACATGAAAATTATATGCATAGGTTTGGTTTGGTTTGATTAGGTTTATAGTACTTAACGCCACTTTCAACACTATTTCAGTTATTTTGAGGCGGTCAGTTTTATTGGTGGAGGAAAGCGGAGTATTCGGAGAAAACCGCTGACCTGTCGCACGTCACTAACAAACTTTATCACATAATCTTGTACCGAGTACACCTCGCCATGAACGGGATTCGAACTCACAACTTTAGTGGTGATAGGTACTGATTGCACAGGTAGTTGTTAATTTAACTATCATACGATCATGACCACCACGACTCCAATAATATTCATAATTGGCTTAATGACCTATGGATTAAGCAACTATGATAGTTTAGAATATTTCCCGAGGGAACCTTGCTTAATAGAAATGGACTTACACGAAAACGATAAGGTGTCTACTGCTTGTGTGGGATTATATAAATGCACAATGTGTCATTAGGATGGACGCAAATGAAACCCACCCACTGCCTCCTCACAGTGCCACGTTTTACCTACGTCTATGAGTTTTTTAAGCTAGTCCACTTCTTGGATATAGTACACAAAACTTCTCACGTGATATTTAAAAGCAATCAGATTATATAAATTATTTAATGTCCTCAAAATGTTTTCTCTAGTCTGACTATTTAAAGCATGGAGTAGAATTGAATGACGTAGATAAAATTCTCCAGCACCAACAAGAACTGACAGAGGAAAATAATGGTGACCTAACCCCAGGGGATTTAGAAATATCCTCATCTACACTAAATAACATTGCTTTCCATGCTGACGAAAGGACGGATTCTTTAACAACAGATCAACTTGAGGTATGTGATTGTTTTTATAATTATGATTAACAAATTATTAAGCGCCCTTAATTTAAGATTTTTTCGGCTTTCATGGAAATTTGTGTCTGAAATCATTTTCACGATTTTTCATTTTTAATATCGATATGTTTTATTTTAAAAGACACAAAGGTTGGATATAGATGGTCGACAGATTGCGGTAGATTAGATTTTCAATTTAAGGCACATATTGTTATAGTTTAAATAGAATGGAGGGGACTAAAAATACAACACTGTCAGAACAGTTCCAAAATCCAATTGAAAAATTGCAAAACGAGGTAAAATCGATATCCCTAACACACATTTCTGGTGAAAATGTATTAAGAAAAACATAAAACTCTTCATAAAGATATATTTTACAGACCTATTTTAATATGTTGTATTTCTGTTTGCAGATATTTGTATCTTCTTGCAACAACCTCCTAGAAGAAAGACATAGACAACACTGGAAACACCTTAAACGTCTGGTAATATCACGAACATTGTCCTTTATTAATTTTATTCAAATTTTATTATATCTCCCAAGATGATGTGCATGGAGTTACAACACAATACACATATGTTCCATTATACAATTATAGAACAAAGATGGGGTAATAGAAATTGTTGTGTGGTGATAATTTTACTCCCTGTTAAACCGTCTTCTTTATATCGAAACGAAAAATGTTAGTATGCGTTTAATATGTCTTATCCCTATCATTCACGAAAATTAAATTATGAAAGATTAAATGGGTCCGTATTACTCACCTTGTTAGTTGTTTGTGTTGTCCTATTATGTGTCTACGTTCTGAGTTCCGTGTTGTGATGTCCTTTACGATATCCGCATAAAAACGATTTTCAGATCGTCTTTACCTCCAGTCGTTTTTTGGAGGGCTCGTGTCTTATTTACGTTATTTGTGTTTGCTTGCGTATAGTGGTGTCCATCATACATTGTATTATGTTTATGTTTTGTTTTTCGTCGTCTTGCTTACCTTACATTTTTGCATGTTGCCAGTTTCTCTAAATTGTCCATTTTGGATTTTTGACATATTCGTTTATTTTAATCAACATTTTTCAATTTCAGAATTTAAATGGGATTTCCGGAGTCGCGAAAGCTGTAACTACATATACCAAAGCATACTCTAACGTTAAAACTAGTGAATTCAACAGACGTGTGCAGAAGGAAAATTTAGGTTAGCGTACAATGTAAGGTATTCTAAGCTCCTTGGTGAATAAGTGGTATTTAGTTACGTAATAAAATTTAATATAACACGCTCCAGTATATAAAAATAAGATTGTATTATTTTGTATTTTTTGCTGCAAATAAAAACGTTGATATCTAATTTAGACAACTATTTTACCTATTTTGTTCCTGTATTGTTATAAATACTGTTATAGTGACAGCCGGAACCTTTGAACCGTTATGAAAGCGGGAGGTTTGGCGCTTTAAAATCTGATTCAATCCACCATTTCTTTAGAAATGCCTGTACCAAGTCAGGGTCATTACGGTTTTCACAGTTTTCCGGTTGTTGACTGATTTTGTCTGTTTATATAATTATGAGTTTTGACTTTCCCATTGTAAAATTGTTCGGAGTTCGGTAATTTTGTTATTACCCTTATTTATTAGACAGCCCGATACGTTTCTGTATTAGTCTCCATCAGGTATGCTCAATATCAAAATATTGGAAAGCCAAATAATGTCAAACTTGTTGATAGCAAGTAAACCAAACGGGCCTGAACGTGATAGCCAACATCGGCTCTATGCCTGAGGGAGGAGAACATTATTTTTAATAATAATTACATTTTCATTAGTATTTTATTTGATTTAACATTTGTATTAGTATTTCCTTGTATCTATAGTGCTTTAGTGTTATTTAAGTTGAGTAGCAACTTCTGTTTTTGTTTTGTAGGAGGTTAATGTTTTATTTATATGTATTTATTTACGTATACTGGCGTTCAACACGCTTTCCATATCATATGATGTTGGTGTGGTTTAACAGTAACACGACGGGTTTCACATGTGGAGCAAGAACTGCTAACCCTTTCGTAGCACTTGATTTTTTTGTGAGTTCGTGATTTGGCCATTTTATTGTCTCTCCTTCTTCGATTTACGGCATTTGATTACCATTTTGGTATCTTCAATTATTTCTTTTTCTTACTTACATCGTGTTCAATAAATTTAGCATTTATTATATACCAGTAATGATAATATATCCATATCATACTATTAATAAACTATCCTCCATCGGGAACTTTTTAGAACACATATTTTAGACTCAGCGAATGCCACATGCATGAAGCAACTCTCTTCCTCTCAAATTTTCACCAATAAAACTGACAGCCACGATATAAATGAAATATTGTTTTTAAAGTGACGTTAAACACCATCAACCAATGAACCAAACCTTAAGCGTTTTTTCAGTTGTACAGGTTGGGAGAATTCAGTCAAAAGATGTGATTTTCCCAGACAGATCTAAAGCCTTACCTTCATGGATATTGGAATCTGGTACTGCAATCAAATTGAATAAAGCGAATCTGAATGGTACGTATATGTGTTTGCTATGCATAGTTGTTTAACCATTATGTGATACGAACAGATTAGTCGTTGTTTCACAAGATCATTGAAAATGGAGAATCGGTTCCATTCAGATTACTAGCATGCTCATATTGCCTCAATGAATCAAAAGTCATTACTGGTTGTCGTTTGTAAAATAAAAACTCAAATGCCTGCGCGAATTAGGATAGTTATTATAGAATTACTTGTAACAGAGGACATGTACGATGGATTGTATGATAAGCCAGGAGAATCTTGACCTTTCAAATTACCTGTTTCACTTAGGTACGGTGACGTTTCTGAAAGTTTAACACGAAGAGCTGCCCAGTGTTAAAGTTCTCTTTTGTATATTTTGAAAAGGTGTAGGCGTATTGTAGGCGCAACAGAAGTCTCAATGTTTCGTTATTAACCAACTCTTCCCGCATTTCTATCTGCTTTCGATATATTGTTTAGCATCTATTCGTCCAGCATATGCATGCAACATTTGCCACTGGAAGCTAAATAACAATTAACCAACGAACGGTCATCAGCAGGTCAAACCAAATAGAAATTAAAACACATGACGGTTTTGATAACATATTTATCTAATTACGAACTCGTTACTTTGAATATCAAATGAATAAATTTAAGAAAAGTTGAAAATACGAAAGTGATAATCAGAAGCCGTAAATCGAAGAAGGAATGTCAATACAATGGCCACAGAAACGCTACAAGAGAAGACAAAAGATCGAGCAACTCAAACCCAACTAAAAATTACATTTATATTTCAAGGCAAATAAACCATGTCGATTGTAATTTGTTTTATTAGGATCAAGACCAGTAGGATATAGCAGTACCTATTATAGGAACATATCCGACCTCTTCAACGACCGTGTAACATCTATGAGGTAAGTTTGCTTTTTCACAATTATTTTTTAAGACAAAGAAAACATATAAACACTGTATTTATCTTACCTTGTAACTTATATTGTAAAATGTAAAAGAATTAAAGAACGTTCAATAAAATACACATATTCTGCTGTTTAAAATGCTAGTTCGATATATTGTTTTTCAAAAGCATTTCCGTCTTAAAATTACTCGTCGCTTAAAATTAAACTAAATATGTGATTTAAACTAAATTGAAATAAAATTGTAGTCAAATTAGAATTATTTCTTTTATTGAATTTCTTACAGTGATAGAAATTATGAAAGTTATGTCAACTCTGATATCGTAGAATTTTCCATAGAAGATCTAACGACAAAACTAGACCCACCGTTGATTGTAGAGTTCCAACATTTGTTAGTAAGTAATTTTGTCATTAATGCTTACTGTGGTTTTCAACCCTTCAAATTGTAATATAGCGACTTGGATCATTGCTAATCAAAAGGAAATTGAATTTCTGAAAAAAATAGGAAACAGTCAAATATCATGGGGTCAATTTTAAACTATCTGAATGCTCATGAATTGTCTACTTTACTGCGTGAAATCAGTGTCGCATTACAATACGAAGAGCAAACCATCTTCTGATTATCCTTGCGTGGATAACGGTATGATTTGGTCATGTGTTTTCGTCAATAATGTTATGAAAGTAAGTTAAACAGTGGTGATCAAAACGAACAATCACCTTTCACCTCAAATCATTGCACACAAGATATATAGCGTTGGAAATATTGTGGCGGGATAAGTCGTCAGTCAGGAGGATTCCACCCTTCCATTCTTGATGATATCTCTAATGTCAATACAGATATAAACAAACAATCAATAAATCTATAAACAGATTTGTTTTCATCCCAACACACTACAGTTTCACAAAAAATGAAAGACAAGACAAAAATTGGGGTCAGTGAATATTCGGAGTAAACTGACCAAAATACTTAAAATTTCATTTCATATTATTTATTTTGTATATCAAATAAATATCTGCATTTTTTGAAAATTACCTTATTTTATCACAGAGCAATTTTTCAAGACCCATTTGTGGTTTCTGGAACTTTAGTACACCGTAAGTATATCTTAAAAAGACCTGCATGTAACAACGTACATTATCTCACATTTAACAAACACAGTTTGATTAAAGGAAAGAGAGTTTTGACAATAATAAGAACAAATCTGGTTGGTAACCTTAAGAAAACACTAGTATATAGTTATATGTCCGAATATTTTGTTCGAAATAAGCTACATTTAGAACTAAAATGAAAAGATGCAAAATGAGTAATCAAATGTATATCAAAACACCTATGCAATCAGTGCCTATCACCACTAACGTTGTGAGTTCCAATACCACTCAGGAGAAGGTGTACTCGATACAATATTTTGTGATAAAGTTTGTTAGTGACTTGTGGCAGGTTTGTTGTTTTCTCCCGTTTCCTCCACCAATAAAACTGACCACCACGATATAGCTGAAATATTGTTGAAAGTGGCGTTAAACACCATAACTGTAAGCCCTAATCCTGTAAAATAACTTATTTCAGACATCTGATAATTATTCTGACAGAGGTTTGAAATATAATCGACAAGCTTTAGAAAACAAACGATGGCATTTTATTTATATCTACGATATCACTTTCCTCATTATAATATCGATATATCGATATATCTGATGAAGGTTATTCCAGAAACTCGTCGTGTGTACTACATTATATATATATGTTTTTATTGCTATATACAAGTCATTATTTCAAATGTATGCTTGTTGTATCTCTTTGTTTTGCCGATAAACAACTAACAACCTCTCGTATGGATTGACATCAGAACTAATATTTTTAACCAGCCAATCAACGATAAGATTACATAATCTTGTAGCATTAAATCCAAACTCAACTTTCTTACATAAGATTGTATTTTCAAATATGAATGAAAGGCTAACTAACATTACTCCAAAAAGGGAGGTGTTGTGTGATAGAAGTTATAGAAGTTTATCTCCCAAAAATAACTAACAAAGATGCAACAAACTTTTAATTTTAATTAAATTGTATATAAGTACACTTATTTAGAAGGTAATAGTAGTATTTTATTACAAGATGTCACATAACATGTGGACAGTTCTCTTATATTTTCTAACGTTTAAATTTGTTTCTGTAATGCAGTTTTTATTAAGCATTTAGTATTCAAATGGAAAAAAATAACACACTGTCGGGACAACTCCAAAATAAAATATCAAGATCATAGGAAGAGGCAACATCAAATATCATATAGCTAGCATACAAATACATGACGACACACTTTCCTGGCCTTGCACAGGCACTTCAATAAAAAGTAGCCAATCCAACTCCCAGTGAAAGGATGCGACAATGCAAGTGTTTCCCTAGATGCTTGAACTTATTTTTACTGTTTATAGTAACACGACCAATGGTGCCTGGTCCACTGTAGGATCTAGAATGGTCAACAGTACAGAAATATCTACAATATGTGAATATGACCACACAACCAACTTTGCTCTTCTAATGAGTCCAGGAAAAACAGTAAGAATATAACATACGTGTATGTTCTTATGATAAAGAATAAGTATGGAATTCAAGATTATTGAAATTGTCCCATTTTATAGGAAAACTAGGAATTGTATTATGGATGGCATGTCAACACAAAATTTATAGAAATGATACAACCATAAGCCAAAAAAAAAGAAGAGAAGATCAGAAAAGATCCACACTGTTAAGAAAAAAAACTACATATTTGGTATTCGAAATAATAATTTTCAGCTTGCTTATGCTGAGCAATTATGTCATATCTAAAACTTTACAATAATGATACCAGACCTATGTCAACAATATGATACAATACAATCAGTGCATATCACCACTAACGTTGTGAATTCGAATCTCGCTCATGGCGAGGTGTATTCGATTTAACATTATGTGATAAAAGTTTGTCAGTGACTTGCGGCAGGTTGGTAGTTTTCTCTGAGTACTTCGGTTTCCTTTACCAATAAAACTGAAATAACTCTAACCCCTAATTCATTGAACACAAACAAGACCAGGACATATCAATTGTTCAGATTGTTACTTTTTTCATAAGCGGTTTAAAAAACAATCCAACTCAACATACATTTATTTGAAACAATATATGTTTCCTGAGCAATTTTAATATTTAGTCTGGCTTTCGGAACATTATGCATCTCAAAACCATTATGTTGAAAAACAATATCAAATAACAATGCAAGATATAAATTCACTGATGACATATTTCCTAAAATACGGAAAACAAATAAATGTGCAAGTATGGTTATGAAATAACATGGGTGATTACAATTGGAAGAGCTGACCATAGTGGTTGATGTTATTAAGACATAGACATGATTATCGAAGCTTTTATTTTGAACTTAAAAGTAGCTTAAGGACAATTTGTCTTTCTTTTTATTTTGTATTCTTATCATAGAAACAGTTTGAATAATATGGAGACATCAACCTGAATATATACGCTTTTATTTTGAAAAATTAATATAGTTTAAGGACTGCTTGTTTTTTTTTTGTATTGTATTCCTACCTTATAAAAGAATTTGAATGATATCTTTAACCAAAGATATCTGGAAATATTATATTGATGATTACACCTTCAGTTTTATGGCTGATACTATTTGCTTTCAGCCTTCCAGACATGCGCTAGCACTGAGCATCATATCAACACTTGGATGTGGAATTTCTATTTTATTTTTGATAGTCACAGTAACATTGTATGTTACCCTATGGAGGTGAGATATTGATTCATTGTTGATTTATATTTGAAAAAAACCCACTTTAAAATGGTTTTGATTGTGTGGGTTAAGGTTAGAATTATGGTGATTAATGCCACTTTCAACAATATTTCACTTATATTGTGGCGGTCAGTTTTATTAATGATAGAGGGAACCGGAATACCCGGAGAAAACCACCGGTCTGCTGCAAGTCACTGACAAACTTTATCACTTGCATCGAATGCACCTCGTCTGAATGGGATTCGTCCTCTCAACTTTAGGCTTTGATTGTGTGCTCGTAATGTTTATTAATGTAATCAACGTATAATCATCAGCGTCATAGTGTGAAATCATTTTTATTCGTTGAATCCCAATTTTCGTAGTTTACCTTTATATCATCAAACCACGACAATTAGTGCACCACGAAAATCATAGGTAGCACGATAAATTATGGAATTTGAATTTGAATTTTGGTGTTTAACGCCACTTTCAGCAATATTTCAGCTATAGCATGGCGACCAGTTTTAGTGGTGGAGTACCCGGAGAAAACCACCCACCCTGGGCAAGCAACTGATAAACTTTCTCACTTGCGGCTGCGAGTCGAGTGCACCCATTTTTGTAATTTACAAAGCTGGGTGCAAACCCACGCCGTATTGGTGATAGGCTTGTATGAGCTTTTAGATCCAACGACCTAACTCATTAAGCCATCCGGGCCCCCAAGAAGCTATAAGTGATTAGTATCAATACCACGAGTTCAACAATACATGAACATTTCGCTGTCTGGTTATTTAAGAAATTAAAATGAAACCACAATATCTTAAGTTCATAGAAATATCAATCCATTTAATGCATTAAGGAGCATGAATAAAAACTGACTGGATCGAAGTCTGCTAAATTTGTTCGAATACATGTCTTTCAATTCTATCACTATCACTATGACGTGTTGGCTTGGCACAAATGAGGTATGAACATCATCTCATTTATGCAAACGTAATTTTGTTCTTTCCATAATATAACTACACTTGGTGTTAGAATACCAATAATGTTTTTAATCTTAGCAAACACGATGAAGGCTAATTCAGAAACAAGACTTGTGCACTAAATAAGATATCTAGGTTTTTATTACCAACTCAATTACCAATATTTATTTTAAAGCTTTTTTTATTATATAGATATCGATGAAATACCGTGATTTCCGAGTTAAATAAAAACGATAATTTCACTAGTGAAATTACCATTTTTATTTTCACTCTCGCTATATTTCACGCCATTTCGTTATCGACGTCATATGAAGACTTCCAGTTTGAAACGTACAATTTAGACGTTATTTGGCTTTGTGTAAGCTTCAATTTGGATCAAATTTAACTAAAATAATATTTCAAGGTAAGCATTTTAATTATTTTATTGTCGTGGGTGGGTGGCGCCATGTTTTTTGAAGCGATACGCATTATATTATATCCCTTCGCTACACACGTAATATAGTGCAATTAAACTCATTTTATATTAAATTCGATTCGAAACATTTCTTTTTATCTATATAATAAATACTATAAGTAATTATGCTTTATTTGATTTTCAGACTCGTGAAGAGCGACAGATCAACGATATTAGTGAATCTGTGCATCGCGTTGATATTGTCTTACACATTGTTTTTGATAGGGGTGAACAGAACTGAAAATAAGGTAAAAAAAGGTGTTGTCATTATTTCTTAACATTTGATTATGAAATAGATTCATTACAGATAATTTTGAAATAAACCTTTGAGATAACAGAAGCGGTACTCAAGAATGGACAAACCGTAGACACCGGCAACATTGGATATACAAGACACTGGCTGAAAACAAACACAACAAAAAACACAACAAGGGTAAGCAGTTCCTGATTCTTATAAGACACCGCCATGTTAATCATATATACAGTCAAGTAGGGTAAAGGTCTTGTACAAGACACAGGCTGAAAACAAACAAAACAAAAAACACAGCTCAGAAAACTAAAGAGATGGCAAAACGGACCCAACCTGGCAGCCAATAACCGGGGGTGATCACAGGTGCTCGAGGCGGGTAAGCAGTTCCTGATTCTTATAAGATACCGCCATGTTAATCATATATACAGTCAAGTCGGGTAAAGGTCTTGGCAGTGATAGAGGAATTAAAAATTAAAGAATGTACATGTTTTTATTTAGAGGTTGATTTTAAACAGTGAAGGTCCACAATTCCACCAATATCAACAAAACGCACAATCTCCTCTCATCTGCATTCACTGGAAACAAATGCGGGGAACCACGACATAGGATGTTGGAAATACAGATCGTGGCTTGGAACAGGCACAACCATGTGGCGGTGTCAAACCGATTTATGGGATCCTACCCCTCCCCCTCTTGATAAGTAGATCTCCAACGGCAATACAAATATAAAGAAACGATGGATAAAAAAACCTGCACAGATTCTCTTCTTCTCAAAAATACTAATTACTATCACAAAAGTGATTGACAACATTACCATAGACAATACAATAGCGGGGTCAATGAATGATCATAGTTACCTGACTACTAGCTAGGAAGGTGAAAGACAATTGCTGTTAGGACAAAAAAGTTACTTAGATGTACATTAAAATACTTATATATTTTTTTCTAGGTATTCATCTAATTTAGGTTTTAATACATTTGTGCCACGATGTCGTAGAATGCAACAATTTACTCCAAGTTAAGGACAAATTCCTCCAATACCATAATGTTAAAGACTATCATTGCGCATAAATAAAACAAAATCGTGATACAAGTCCTCCTTCATAGCTGTAATTTCTCTGATATACATTAAATAGTATACTATTATGTAGGTAATTATCTAAGTTGGGTTATAGTGTTAGGAGATTGGTGTTCAACGTCACTTTCAAAAATATTTCAGTTATATCGTGTGTGTCAGTTTTATAATGGGGAAAACCGGAGAACCCGCAGAAAACCACTAACCTGCCGCAAGTCACTGACAAACTTTATCACACAATGTTGTATCGAGTGCACCTCGCCATGAGCGGGATTCCAACTCACAATATTAGTAATTTGTGTTATAAATGCATATACTTGTCCAATGTCTTTAATTTTAAAATTAGATTGGTGAAAAGGAAAGATGACGATTTATCCAGTAATTATTTTTGTAACGTTCTCCACGCTACAATCTTACTAGATTCCCCAAGAGAAAATAGAATGGAGATACCATATCATTAAATGGCTGTATTTCACAGTCATCCTACAGTTCTATTAAAGATATATATGTTTATAAATTACTTTATATCTAATCTCAGTAAAGCAACGAAAATGTGTTAAACCAATTAAAAAAAAAGTATAGTATTTTGATGTTATACACGAACGCCATTAGTGTATTTAAATCCCAATTAAACTCTGCACTAGTCAAATAGAACCTTTCAGTAATGGGTGTTAATATTCACAGAGCAAAGACTGTTGATGAAGCAGACAAATAATATTAATTAGATGTTGTTCTATAGTGATAACATTACTATTATTATAAATTAGTTGCTACACAGTACATTTTTGTTTAGAATATATTGTCATGACAAACACTGTATGCTGTTAATCAAGTTGACTTTAAAGTTTGTTAAATATAACGATGACGGAATACATTTCTGTTTGTAAATGTTATTCACTTTGGTCCCCATGAGTGTCCACTACCGCAATTGAATATTAGGATATAAACAAATTGCTCACAGATGAGCAAGACATAGGAAAAGCTCAAAGCATGTATTTATCTCGGGCTCCACTATCGACTCTACAAACATGTTACTCACCATGATCCATGGTCAGGCTTTCTGAAGATTAACATGAAAACCCCCATCTAGAGGGAACTCATATCCTCTAGTAGTGATGTGCTGGACAAAGGATGAGCAATGCCTCGGTAAAACTCAAATCACGCATCTATCAAATTCGCGGGCTCCGCTATCGATTTTGATAGACGTTCGTAGTATAGTATCTACTTGTTGTGTCTACTTATTAAATCACATGTTATTCTTTTCTTTTTACTTACTATAGTATATATGTACAGCTGTTGCCGCATTGCTTCATTACATTTTCCTGGTAGATTTCGCCATTATGTTAGCAGAGGGGGTTAACATAGCATTCTCCCTGCAGTTTGTATTCGCTAGAAAATCTAAAATTCACTGGATATTGCCAGCATGCTGGAGTAAGTTATATATAGCATAAGTGAGCGAGTGTGTGAGTGATTTGTTGTTTAGCGCAAAAAGAACAATTTTGCAGCTATATCGTCGATATCTAGAATGAGTGGTCAAATTGTATCCTTCATATTTCGTTTAAAGACAGACACATTTTCAAAATCAATTCGAACGATAGTTCAGTGTTAAATACGAAGCAAAGTTGTATTGAATCCTGGAGTCCTTTATTTTTTTTATTTTGTTGTAAGTAGAAAAACATGTTTTCAAAGCATTTGATATTAAAATGAACAACAAAAAATAATTCACTCTTAGAACGGTTCCAAAATCGAATAGAAAACTCGCAGAAACAGAGGGAAAATCGATACATCTCACACACATCTCCTTCCTTGATACATACACTTAAATAACAAAAAAGGCGGGCTGAATTAGTTTTACGGGACCAAATCTTCCTTCTCAGTGAAGAGTCTTTCACCTTTGAGTGCTGACCTTTAGATATAAGAAGAACTTGAAGATATATACCAAAGGGTAATTAGAATCCGTAAATCGAAGGACAGACAACACAGAAAAAGGACAAAAGGACAAACAACGATCTACAAAACACACAAAAAACTAAAACTGGAACAACCCGTCCCTCACTAATAGCTGGGGCTGAACTCTGATGCTCCGGGAATGTAATCAGTTCCTGCTCCACTAGTGGCATACGTCGTGTTGCTGCAGTTACAAACCCGGTGATAAGTCATGAATGAGGAACGGACCGGGAAATGCTTACCACAAGTGGAACATATCGGTGGTCATTTGTGAAACAGATATTCCATACCGGTTAACCACATCGTGATGGCGACCGTAAGCTTATCGAAGTGATTACTTCAACTTCAACCAGTAGGAACCCTTTGTTCAGTAGCTTCCTCGTTAGGAGCAACCCTCTATCAAGGAATATGCATGAATTACGTTACTGCAATATTCTTTACTTTCCATTACATTTCAGTTGTTCCTGCCATTATTGTTGCTGTTTCTGCCGGTGTAAGACAGTTTGACGGATATGGGAATACAAGTGCGTAAGTAACATTATTCTGTTTTTTCTTATCTTCAGTTATTCTTTGCCGGTGAGTTTGATTGGTAAAGGAAGACGAGCACACATAGAAAGCTAGCAATCTTCTGCAAGTTACTAACATACTTTATCACATAAAGTTGTATCGAGTACACTTCTGTATTGGTGGAATCGAGCTCACACTTTTAGTAGTTGTAGACGCCGATTGCATTATTCTTTTTTTAAATTATAATTAAAATTAATTTATAATATGTAGATAAGACATTAATTTATAGTGTTTTCTCCTAAAATGCAGTCAGGCATGGAATTTGTGCAACAAAAGGGCACATCCGTGTCGTTATAAAAACAAATCAGAGGGCACTTTTGATTAATTGTCAGATATTACCAATGTGCACACTATTAATATTGATTCTAATATTGTTGTTTTTACCACTATGGCTATAATCGTGATAATATTGTGATGTTAAGTTGATAAATGTTATAATTTAGCTAGGTACAGGAGATATGTACTTCAATTGTGAGGGAAGAATGCTGCTTGGAAGGTAAGGCATGGTGATGTGGCATGCTAATATTTGTCTAAAGAAAATACTAATCTATAACTTATCGTGTTAATCTATTTATAAGCCAATTCTTACTTTCAGTTGCTGGCTTTCTTCTGAATCAGGATTAATATGGGCATTCATAGGGCCTGCTTTGCTGGTTATTCTGGTATGTAAAGTTTAAGTAATATATATCATATTGGATGGTTCAAATCTCTTGTTTTAACACCGATATCACTGTTGGCAATATAATTATCTTGGTACTAATTGTCTTGTTGTCCTTGTCAAGAAAATCTGCAAAATTGAAAGTGGGAAATGATTAATGAATAGAAATAAAAAGGAATTGTGTGATAGAAGGTTTCTTCTCGTAATTATATAGCATTATTTGATAATACAAGACGACGCAAAATGGCAACAGACGACAAGACAACACTAATGATAAGGTATAGCATAATAAAAATAATGAACACAAAATCCTGCAATCGTGTGATTTTGAGTTCATATACCAATAAGGCTAAAACCAACTTCAGTTTTTTTTAAATTATGGACCAAAATGAAACTTTTCCTGTAATTGATTCACGTAGAGCGAACGGTAAGAAACAGTAACAGTAACACCGTAGACGTAGCAGAGGACATCATTGCAAAACTATTAGAACGATACATGCTTAGTGTATGCCCTCTTTATTCAAATGTGGAAATTGTTTTTGGACTTTTTTACATTAAAGCATAAACATAATAAGCTCGTACAATTACATTATATATTGTATGTACTATCGAAAATTCTTGTTTTTAATTAGACGAGACCAATGATTATATCTTAAAATATGTGAATAGTTGAGTTAACTTGAATAAAATAAATTAAAAGACACTGCAAACGAACCAACTGCTTACTTTGAGCTATCAGATGTAATGATTTAAATGTGTTCAAGAAAACAAGGTTGGGATATATTCATTAAGAAAAGTAGACTTACTTTAGACAAACACAGCACACAAATTAATGTGCTACAGAATATCCAAACAATACAATTCAACAAAACAATGTTACCAATGACAATACAAACTAAGATTTTGACAATCATATTTTTTGGATTTCTTGCTTCCTTCCAATCTCGATTTAGAACGTACATGATGGAAGATTATAATAAATCAGATATCTACGTTTTTCTTTGAAATTAACGAAAGTCGCCTGTCTGATACAAGGTGTCTGATACAAGATGTTGTATCACCACATTGTGGTGATAAAAGAATGGCACGACGTTGCACGAGACGTTCTCTGCTGAACTGCTTTGACATGACGTCATACCATTGGAATGTGAGACAAAACACAGTAACCTGACGTTGGTGAATGAACGGAAAAAATAACGTGACGTCATACACAAAATGTAGTCTCCCTCAGAGTATTGTACACATTTTAATTTAATCCTTGCTATTTGTTTAAAATTCGTTTTTATTGAAATGTTAGATAAATTTATTACATACATAGTGTGGTGGTACAAGACTGTGTATCAGGTCTTGTCTGTTACGTGAACTAACCGCATCACAACTCGTCGCTATCGCGACTCGTAGTGATACTGGTTCACACAACAGACTCGACCTGATACAAAGTTTTGTACCACCACACTATGTATGTAATGGGTATTTGTCACTCTCCTGACTAACCTTAAACTAATAACGGTTGAAGTAGATAGAAATCTCGGCCTTGCCTTGGGATCGTACAGACACAACAATGTGGCGATTTTTAGCGGTCAACTGGGTTCCTATCATCCCTTCTAGATAAATAGATTTTCAGAGACCAAACTGTAATATATTTAAAAAAAAACTTATCATGGAATAATGATCATGTAATTTTTTCAGATAAATTTCGTTATTCTTATCTTCGTGATTAGAACAATGCTAAACAGTCATTTAATGTTGAAAAAGACAGCAAGGGAAAACGGAATGTAAGTGTTTACATTTTCTGTGTATACTTACAAATATTGTTGTCTAACAGGGTTCAATTTAAAAAGGTTTCATTTTATTAAATTTATATTTTATTAAAGGCACACAGGCCGTTATTTTAATAAAAAAAATGTTTCCTATATAATACCTAAACTTTGATTTAAAAAACCATAAAGGTATATTGCAGTTGAAATTTTTCATAATATCATACGTAAATAGCCTAGAACGATGGAAATACGTCGCTATTTGATATTCTTCCATCCAGGAAAGAATTCAATGTTGACCCACCCAATGCTAAGCATTCGAATTTTTTTCACTAATTACCACATCATAACAGATTAAGCCTGGCTTTTTGTTCAGAACATTTTATTAGTATAAAATATCGAATATTGGCAACTTTTAATATAAGCAAAAAATTCAATTCTGACAGCTTGTGTGCCTTTAATGTTCTAATTTAGACAACCTTACTATGTGACACGTTTTGGCAATGCCTAGTGCCATTGGATTTTTGTATTACAGTACACAAATGGTTATTTATATTATTAAAAATATAGGACTATCTTAGCTTGTGAAAAATTGATGATGAACGAAATTAATATATAGATTTGACAAACTGAACAGACATATAAACAGAAACACAAAATACATGATCAACAATTTACCATATGATAATGAAGTGTTTGCTATATGTTTTTTACAGAGCAGGTATCAGAAGTATATGCGTCATTTTACCATTGTTTGGCGTCACGTGGGTGTTTGGTGTGTTCTCCATTACCGACGACATGATTATTTTTCAGTATCTTTTTGCAATATTCAACTCTCTCCAGGTATTAATTATTTTATGTTCGGAATGTTGTTAACATATTTTCAAAATGTCTAATGAAGGATCCTGCAAATAATTGTTTATTTTATATGTTAATAAGAATTATTATATGACTGAATATTTTTTTTATCTTATTGGTTAAAAGCATGAGATTTTTTCTTGATAAAACTTTATGAATACTGTTTAAGCCTTCAATTTCCGCAACGTTTAATTTAGATCGTTCCAGAGGAGCCTTTGCAACGTTATATTAACCTCACGTGACGCTAAAATCGGAAAACCCTACTTTTTAATTTGAGCGTAACGTGAGGTTATTACAACGTGCCAAATGCTCCTCTGGAACGATCTAAATTAATCTTTGCAGTATTCATAAATATTTCTTGTTACTATTAAAATTTACAAAAAACACATGAAGTGTTTAATGCCAATTTATAAAACATGACCCAGAGGGCATTAATATAAGTTTCATATAATAAAACAATTACTGACTTTCATTTCGATTAATATAAGGATCTCTCGTTCCAAGATATATAGTATTTACCTCGGCTTCGGCCTCGGAAATTATCAGTTATCTTGGAACGATATATCATTATATTAACCTCAACAAAAGTCAATAATTGTATAGTATATGTAATTATGAAACTGTGGTGATTAAACTACAATGTAAACAGAGGGCGTCATGTTCGGATATCGTTCGTTTGTTTCAATCAATTCTCCTATCACCACAAAATATTGAGCTGTATTCTCGATCCTGTCGAATTGTACTCAATACAACATTATGTAATAAAGACTTAAGCAGGTTGTTGGTTTTCACTGGATACTCTTGTTTCCATCGCCAGTAAAATTCGCGTGCAGGATATAGCAGAAATATTGAAAACATTGGGTATATAAATTAAAATTTACATGCAACTAAAGTTGAAGGTTATGCTATACGAAAACACTGATTCATGTACAAGATACACCACAAACGACATTTGTAATCATGTTTTATTGACCACATATTTGTTGAGTTGTTGTCCAGTTATACAATAAGACTATCGACATTCCAATGGGTACAAATTGTGTGTGCAACAATGATTCCAAATTTGATTTTATAATCCAATAAAGTTAAAATTTCTAAAATGCTCCTGACAGACAAAAGATAAATTCTAGATACAATGTATATCCTTAAATTTCTTTATTTTGTTATTGTTCTATAGTTACTAGTATGTCTTCTCTTTGATCAATTCTAAAACAAAAAACCTGATGATTTTTTCCCGTATCAAATAGCAATAATATCCTTTTCATATAGAGTTTTATCCTGATTGACATGGAATTCTAGCGTCTCCATTCATTGCAAGCATGTTTCCAATATCAGTTTACTTAACTGACTTTGAGAATCAGCACTGCACGACGCGTGCAGCTTATGGAACAGGATATGCTAACTCTTTGGGACCAACTAGTATCATTTTGGGTTTCGTTCTCTTGTTTGTCGTCTTCGTTTTTCTGTTATTGTCGACACTTGACTCAGACCTTCATCCCCTGTTGTCCTAAAGACTGTTTTATTTACAATGACTTTCTGAAAGAGGAACTGCATCTATATAATAAATAACTTATTCAGAAATACTTAAGCATTGCTCAAAAGGTATATTAGTCGTCCCCGGCCCATTACTATCGACATTAGTAGCACCTGGCCATATGGTCATTCAGTTCTTTTATACATTTGTTTGTATTGAATCCTGTGTTCTGATACGTTTTGTTTTCGAGTAGGAGTCCAAAATGTCATTTTTTTATTAGAGTTCATGTCGCTAGTTATTTTATTATATTACTTCCTATTAAGTTGTATGTTTCATTGATATTTCCTCTATATGGTGTGTTACATGTAGTTCCCCAAATATGTATGAATATGTTCTACATTATAATAATTTGTTCACATTGTGTTTTAACATTTTGATATTTGCAGGGGTTTTTCATATTTCTGTTTCATGGACTGTATAATAGACAGGTAAGTATTGCGTAATTGAAAATTATATATATGACCTCAAGTAAACCACATCTCATTAATGAATCTTATTGGAATTTTATTCCAAGATATTTGCATTGAAAGTCATAATCTAGCAATATTTTGTTTCTTCAAGAAGTCAATTACACAACAGCTATACCGAAGTACAGTTCACCCCAGGTGTTAGTAGGGTTCGTGTTGCACACGTTCCCTAGTAAACTTATACACTAAGACAACTTAGAACATGAACTTATACACCTAGTCGATACCTTAGTTTTATAATTATTTGATTTTTCAAGCAATGTCTAATGGCAGTTCACATTGTATACCTTGTACTTTTACTGGCTTTTAATTACTACTATTGAGTCGATACTTCTGCTGCTATAAATTCGAATACTTAATTCAAAATGCGACAGATCGGTTGTTTTCTCCGGATGCTCCAGTTTCCTCCACCAATGATACTGATCGCCACGATAAAGCTGAAATACTGTTGAAAGTTGCGTTAAGCACCATAGCTCATCCCATGAATTCAATATATGTATTTTGCAGATCAGAGAAGGACTAAGACACAATAAAAACAGACAAAGAAGTGTTCGATTTAAATATTCAAAATCGAACTCACAACGCTCTATGATGGTAAATAACTTCCCGTTCAGCATAATATACAATTTTAAGTTATTTTCTATGTCATGTACTACTAATTTCAAAATTATTATTTGAAAGTTTAATATTATAATTAGAATACTTGAAGTGAATTCTGGACGATTCCATTTTGATATGCTTGTTTTCATTTTATGTTTAACTAACGATTTGTTCAAGACATCCCACGAATTACATGTAACTTATGTGTATCTATATGTTATTGTATGCTTACATTGGTTTTGACCATATACATCGTAAAATCATGTTTATTCGTTGAATACCAGTTTTCGTTTGAATCATCAAACAACTAAACTATCGTGGTCTTTTATGTGTTCAGTGAGTTCAGTTAAGATGGCAGATATGATTGTACCCTTTGTTTACATGTGATGGTATTGATGACCATCACTGTTTAAATTTTTCTTTAATAACTTAAAAACTAGCAAATGAATGGTCAGAATCAACATGTAAATCACACAAAAAATGGTAGAAAAAATAAAATCTCAGTAACGTAATAACAAAATGATAGCAACCGAAAAATATGTTCTTATATACAGGTATTTTAGTCTAATAATTTGTTTTTGTATTGTAATTTTAGCAAAGTTCAACAAAAGAGACGTATACCAGTTATAACAATAGTATTGACAACTCTACAAGTAAGTATTCTTACCACGCCACGATATAGCTGATCAATATATTCATACAAATGTCCTGTACACACAGAGAGAGAGAGAGAGATGCTTTGTTGATTGTAATTTAATTTCAGTCATGTTTCTCTTAAAACATTTTAATAAAGCTATTTTTTATTGAATTGCCTGTACCAAGCTCGGATAGTAAGCTGCTATGTATTTTTGCGTTGAGGTTATTGATGTTGCACTCCCATGATGTAAATGGAATAAAAAAGTGCCCTCTTTGGCTGGTGTACATGTACATTTTGTTTGTTTGCTGTTATTTCTCTTTTTTCATCTTTCTTTATTCTATTCAAATATAATGTGAGAAGAAATAGAAGATGCCAAATAGGTAATCAGAATCCGTAAATTGAAGGAGAACAGATAGCACAATGGCCAAAAGAAAAGGACATAAGAACAAACAACGATCTACAAAACATACACATAAAACTAAAGATCGAGTAAATTAGTTTATTTAGAGTTTAACATTTATTTGTCTTAATTAATACTTGTTTCTTTTATTGTATTAACAGATAACACCTTATCACATGACAAGAGCCTATCACGTGAGAGGTGTCTATCAAGTGAGAACAGTTCACATCTTTAAGTATAGTCAACGAGTATATATGACAAGAGACTGCACAGAGTGAAATGATCTGGAGACGTGTTCATATAGCTAAGCGATACTTCAATACATAAAGTACTGTGGTATAACAATTCTATAATGGTTCTTTGAACTACAACTTATGACTTCAAAGACTACACTCTTATGTTTTTGCATGAATAGAGTTGTTGATATATTATTAGTAATAAATAAAATATTATATATAATTTCCATAAAAAAATATATTTCTTTCTTTTTGAAGTTGTACAAAGCAATATGATGGATCACAATAACTACAATTCGACTGTTGTTTATCAACGTTTGTATTGTTATCACTAGATCGATACCTCTGCCGGTGAATTAATTAGTCCTCGGGATTATCACCCGCCTAGTCGTCAATGTTCCAACACTCATGGTTTATTAGATATATTTATTGTTGAAATTTACAGATATTAAACAATGTAGTTATTATCAAATCTAAGATTCTCACCTTCCCAAATATAGGTGACCTTAGCCGATTTTGGATCTCTTGTTCGGGTCCTTTAGTTTTTCTGCTGCCATAGACTTTTAGGTAATCATATGGCATAATTTGTCTCATCAAGAACTGCGCATGCTCCAATTATCGAAGATATGATATGGTACTAGCTCAGAGGATACGCGACACGATGGTGTCGTGTGCAACAATATTCATCATGTGCAACCGGAAGTCAGCATCAATTATCGTAATCTGATGAAAGTGGCATCATCGATTTTTCAGTGTTTTGCAAAGCCGATTGCAGCGTTCACAGATGATTAATGGTGAGTTCCTTTGGGTATATTATTG
Organism: Bathymodiolus septemdierum; assembly: GCA_963383655.1. Classification (NCBI taxonomy): domain Eukaryota; kingdom Metazoa; phylum Mollusca; class Bivalvia; order Mytilida; family Modiolidae; genus Bathymodiolus; species Bathymodiolus septemdierum. Next base: position 132,798,959 of record OY726517.1, read on the forward strand.
ATAGACATCTATATATGAATGGAATTTACATAAAAATGTTTGGGTTGAATGTTAAATGTGATCATCTGCAATTTTCGAGAGGGACATTTTGTCGCCATCTTGTTTTTCATTCGCAGCTTCCTCAACCGATCGACATAAAAATGAAAATTTGTAAAATCTGTTGGAGACTTTTCCTATCTTTTGTAGTATGACATAGATTAATCATTACGCTTCCAAGATTTTCTTATGTCTCCTTAAGTTTCCATCCGTTACGCCACCATTGACCTTGAAAAACCACCCAATTTTTCGTGATTTGTTGTTGCATCAAACATCTACTGTGAGAATTTTAATCCATAGAATATCACATTTTATCCATTTTATAGTGATTATGCGATTTCACAGTAAGTCATATTGAAAACAAATTTAGACAGCCAGATAAATTCACGTTTTAAGTTGGGTTTTTTTTAACAATTTTAACAGACTTTCATTAAAAAGTGAGACTGCATCATTCCAATATATGATTGACATGAAGGTGATCAGACATTATCCTCTTAATAACTGTATTTTTTTTAATTTCTCATTGTATGTATTATTATGTAAACATTTGCCCCTTGAGGGTATCTCTTTATGGAAATAAAAGATATTCTATTCTATATTATATTATTTGTAAAACAATGGTAGTTTAGAGCATGTGAGATCCTCAGACCCCTTTTAAGGCTTATTATTATATGTTCTCATAGGTGGCCGCATGGGAGGGGGAGAATGTCCTGACCCTCCCTGGAATGTTTCAGGTAAATGTTCAGATCACCTAATATTTTTAGGTAAGTGTTCATTACAGTTCCTGGATCCACTGCTGGTCCTCATTCATGCTTTTGTGCAATATTATAAACAACCCTTGTGCTGATGCGGACCAAACAGACATTTGTACCATTTAATTATGTCCTCTAGTTCAAAGTGTCCACCGGACACTTTTACATATGTCAGTGTCCAGCAGACATTTTCACAACCCTAACCACAATTTCATAGCACCGGACACTATTTCATATCACAATCTCTATAAAATATTGTTCGCGGGATACTTTAACATAGGATACTATTATGTCTTGCACATTTACGTTGTTTTTGAAACTACATAACAAATTACATTGCACTGTTTCAGCATCATCTTAAAATGCATTTTAGAATTTATTTATCAAAGATGTCACAAACAATAATGTTCTCATACATTAATGCAATACAATTTCTGAGAATGCCAGACAACTCGGCCCACGGACAACTCGGACTGTAGTAAGGGACTAATCGGCGGACCGTAGTCCAAAACTGCTCAGACCGTATTATTGATATTTAATTGTAAATAATAAACAGTGAATTTCAGATATATATTTCTTCTGGAAAAAATATATTTTTATTATAAATGTTTAGAATTATCAATTGACTTAATTTACTAGTATAGTATAGGAATCATCAATCTTTTAATTTTGAAAAATTTCGGTCCAGTTAAAAAAACAGCTATTTACTCCGATATGATATCTTACCACGGTTTAATCCTGGTTTGCCCACATTTAATTACACCAATTATCAATCAGTTAAATAAACAAAAAAGACAAAGGGTTTACAATTGAATAGTCTGTTCCAAATATATAGGTGTCAAATATGTATAGAAGATTTCTTTTCACTGTGTAGTTTCTTTTTAATATATAAATGTGCAAAAAAAAATGAATAATATATCTTTATCTACTTTAATATTACTTCATTGAAGTCAATTACAATTAATTTGAACAATAAATATAACAACATTGAAAGTAATCTTAAAACTTTACGGTGACCTCCTAGGACCAAATTGTCTCTGTCAAACTTGTTCTGGACGTACTGAAGTGCTTGAAGTTGAGCGTTTGCCATACTTGGTTTGAATGATTCAAAACTAATATCGTTTATCCCACAATTCATGTTCCGTGAAAAGGTGAAGGTCATAGGAAATCTACGCTTAAAAAAATAGTGCAAATTAGAAAAATATTTTTTTGTGACGAAGAATCTAGACAACACGAATAATATATTAATGATCAAACAGTCAAGGATAAAGTGAGGTTACAGGATGCTTGAAACAGGACGACTTAATTATTCATTATCACTGCTTACTTACTATACCAGAATTAAATAATGATGCACTTCTTACAGTGAGTGGTGACTCGAAAATCATAAGTTACGTCCATATTAGATTAAATACTATAAAAAAAAAAAAAAATATCACGTTTACTCACAGGGGTTCGCAGTTATATTTTCACATCACCAGGTATGTATTAAAAAGAAGAAGGGAGGACACTTTTTGAGGGACCAAAAGTGAAAGTAGATTTTCGGCACCTTTTTTGTTTCAAAAACGGTTTAGTCTTTGTTCTTCCCATGAAATTAATGCAAATATCGGTGTTTTTTGCTGATTGACTGGTTTACAGTGGAATAACTGTTTTTTTCAAATTCCAAGCGGTTTGGACAATTTCTTATCATACTCAATTCCGGTTTATACGGACTTAATAATATTGATAGAAATAAAAAAAAATCGAAATATAATTTTAAAAAGTAGGAAAAAATAAAACTTAAATCTCTTGCATTAATATTTATATAGTAAGACAGCATTTTAAGAATATCTTTTGACAAGATGAGTAAATAATTTCCCGCAAAAATGTCAGTTTAAATCCTTCGATCAATGAAAACTTACCTTGATATTTAGTCCGTATAAACCGGAATTGAGTATGATAAGAAGTTGTCCAAACTGCTTGGAATTTAAAAACGAGTGTTATTCCACTGTAAACCAGTCAATCAGCAAAACATATCGATATTTGCATTAATTTTATGGGAAGAACAAAGATTAAACCGTTTTTGAAGCGAATAAAGGTGCTGAAGCTCTACTTTCACGTTTGACCCCTCAAAAAGTATCCTCAGTAGTATATGGGCACAGCTCAGTTATTATTTGTGGAGGATCCAGAGGATCTGACCATTGCGCATGCTTGATCGGAAGTGACGTCACCTGAAGTGACGTGACTTTTCCCCTTACTTTTTTTCCGTATTTTCCCGTACTTGTATTCCCGTACTTTTTTTCTCACTTTTTTCCCGTACTTTTTTCCGTAATTTTATTTTCAGTTTTTTGCGTACTTATTTCCCCATATTTTTTTTCCTACTTTTTTCCCGTACTTTTTTATCCCGTATTTTGTTTCCATACTTTTTTCTCCCGTACTATTTTTTTCCCCGTATTTTTTCCCGTACTCTTTTTTTTTCGCATTTTTTTCCCGTACTTTTTTATCCCGTATTTTGTTTCCATACTTTTTTCTCCCGTACTATTTTTTACCCGTATTTTTTTCCCGTACTTTTTTCCAATATTTTTTTCTTAGTAGTAGTACAAAAATGTTGGTTGGGTGTTCTCTACGACGTCCGCGTCCTATAACCATAGGAAACTGCCCCCTCCCCTTTTATTTTCATATATTAGGTGTTCTATACGACGTCCGCGTCCTATGAACATAGGAAATTACCCCTCCCATTTTTCCACATATTTGGTGTTCTCTACGACGTCCGCGTCCTATAACCGACGAACTATCCCTTATCATTATCTGCCCTTTTCCTACCATTTTATTTTCGTTATCTGCCAGCCCTTTCACTGGTTATCTGCTCCTTCCCCGCCATTTTATTTTCATAATTACATTATTTATTTCAATAATGGTTTTCACCTACGGTGTTTTTGGATATAGACTATGTTGTGTAGTACTCCAAGTAGTCTATCACGTCCGCAAATGCGCGCATGCGCGATCTGAAGGGATCAAAAATGAATTTATTTAACCTAAAAGAGGATTGAAATGTTTTATAGTACCAACCAATCATATCACTGGAAATTGAACCAATCAGAAGTTTGCTATTTCCGGCCGATTAGCCAATCAGATTGTAAGAATTGATTTTATTTTCTTTATGCGCGTCATATAACCTTATTATTTTCTACGAACTAGCCCTTTTACTGGTTATCTGCCTCTTCCCCGCCATTTTATTTTCATTATGCGCGTCCTATAACCTTATTATGTTCTACAAACTAGCCCTTTCATTGGTTATCTGCCCCTTCTCTGTCATTTTATTTTCATATTTACATTATTTATTTCAATAATTACATTTCTTACAAAAGTTTGCCACCACCACCACCTTTACCTCCACCACCACCACCACCAACTTTACCTCCACCACCACCACCACCACCACCACCCATTTCCCTATCTTTTCACTATTCAACTTACTTTTTCTCTGTATTTTCCATCTCTTCACTATTCAATTTACTTTTCTTCCATATTTTCCACATCATTTCACTATTCAACTTGCCTTTCTTCTGTATTTTACAAATCTTTTCACTATTCAACTTGGGTTTCTTCCATAATTTCCAAATCTTTTTCACTGTTCAGCTTACCTTTCTTCCGTATTTTCCCTATCTTATCACTATTCAACTTGGCTTTCTTCCATATTTTCCATATCATTTCACATTTCATCCATATTTTTCATATCTTTTCACAATTGTCTTCTATATTTTCCAAATCTTTTCACTTTTCAACTTCCATATTTTTCGTATCTTTTCACTTTTCAACTTACTTTTCTTCCCTATTTTTCATATCTTTTCACTATTCAACTTGCCTTTCTTCCATTTTGTCCATATCTTTTCATTATTCAACTTGCCTTTCTTCCATATTTTCCATATCTTTTCACTTTTCAACTTACTTTTCTTTCATATTTTCCATATCATTTCACATTTCATCTATATTTTTCATATCTTCTCACAATTTTCTTCTGTATTTTCCATATCTTTTCACTATTCAACTTACTTTTCTTCCATATTTTCCATATCATTTCACATTTCATCCATATTTTTCCTATCTTTTCACAATTTTCTTCTGTATTTTCCAAATATTATCACTATTCAACTTGGGTTTCTTCCTTATTTTTTATATCATTTCACAATTCAACCTACTTTTCTTCCGCATTTTCCAAATCTTTTCACTTTTCAACATACTTTTCTTCTGTATTTTCCAAAATCATTTCACTATTCAACTTGACTTTCTTCCATATTTTCCCTATCATTTCACACTTTTCTTCCATATTTTTCCTATCTTTTCACAATTTGCTTCCATATTTTTCATATCTTTTCACAATTCAACCTACTTTTCTTCCAAATTTTCCCTATCATTTCACAATTTTCTTCTCTATTTTCCAAATCTTATCACTGTTCAACTTGGGTTTCTTCCATATTTTCAATATCATTTCACTATTCAACCTACTTTTCTTCCATATTTTTCATATCTTTTCACAATTTTCTTCTGTATTTTCCAAATCTTTTCACTATTCAACTTGGGTTTCTTCCATATTTTCCCTATCATTTCACAATTTTCTTCTGTATTTTCCAAATCTTATCACTATTCAACTTGGGTTTCTTCCATATTTTTCCTATCTTTTCACAATTTGCTTCCATATTTTTCATATCTTTTCACAATTCAACCTACTTTTCTTCCAAATTTTCCCTATCATTTCACAATTTTCTTCTCTATTTTCAAAATCTTATCACTATTCAACTTGGGTTTCATCCATATTTTCCATATCATTTCACATTTCAACTTGCCTTTCTTCCATGTTGTCCATATCTTATCACTATTCGGCTTACTTTTCTTCGATATTTTCCAAATCATTTCACTATTCAACTTATCTTTCTTCCATATTTTCAAATGTTTTCCAGTTATCATAAACAAGCACCAACAGTTATGATATCTCCTTTATGTACAAACGGCCATGATATAACTGTAATGTTGTTGAATGTGGCATTAAACACCATCAACCTAATCCTTTATTTACAAAGACATATACCTACCTATCTATCTACATTTTTTATCAGAATTATAGATTTTATTCAATTTTTGCTAGTTATTTTCCTATCTTGATGAGTTTCAAATTTCCAAAATCAAATTTATTTTACATATAAGCCTAACACAGTGTTCTATTTTTAGAGCAGTAAGAAAACTTACTTCCTGAACAGGGTTTTAGTATATATTTACCTGCCAAAGGCAAGCAAACATCTGTATATAAGTCTAAATATATATATTTTCATGCCAAGGGCAAGTAACTCTCTGTATATAAGTGTCCCTACGGCAGTGTTATTCCAACATAAATAGCTATGTCCCCTACTGCAGTGTTAAACCTCCACATAAAGAGTTATCTCCCTACTTTAATATTATCCTTGCACATACAGAGTTGTAACTTATATCCCACATAAAGATTTGTCCCCTATTGCAGAGTTATCCCTTCAGATACAGAGTTATTCCCCCTTATTGTAGGGCATAATGTAAACTTAATTAAATTACATGCAGTATTAATTGTTTTTGTAAAAAAAAAAACTTTTCTTCCATATTTTCCATATTTTTCATATTTTTTCCACAATTTTCATCTGTATTTTCCAAATCTTTTCACTATTCAACTTGGCTTTCTTCCATATTTTCGATATCATTTCACTATTCAACCTATTTTTCTTACATATTTTTCATATCTTTTTACAATTTTCTTCTGTATTTTCCAAATTTTTCACTTTTCAACTTCCATATTTTCCGTATCTTTTCACTTTTCAACTAACTTTCTTCCGTATATTTCATATCTTTTCGCTATTCAACTTGCCATTCTTCCATATTGTTCATTTCTTATCACTATTCAACTTACTTTTCTTCCATATTTTTCATATCTTTTCACTATTCAACTTGCCTTTCTTCCATATTTTCCATATCATTTCACAATTCAACCTACTTTTCTTCCGCATTTTCCATATCGTTTCACTATTCAGCTGTCCTTTCTTCTGTATTTTCCATATCTTTTCACTATTCAACTTACTTTTCTTCCATATGTTCCCTATCTTTTTTTCATTGTTTCTAATGATTCTATCAAATCAGAATTTTCTTCTCTCCATGTTTGCTGATTTTCCAGGATTAATTCTGTTTTGCTAAAGCCTTTCTTCCATATTTTCCGTATCATTTAAAAAGTCAACCTACTTTTCTTCCGCTTTTTCCATATCTTTTCACTATTCAGCTGTCCTTTCTTCTGTATTTTCCCTATCTTTTCACTATTCAACTTACGTTTCATCCATATGTTTCATATCTTTTTTTTCCTTGTTTCTAATGATTCTTTCAAATCAGAATTTTTTTCTCTCCATGTTTGCTGATTTTCCAAGATTAATTCTGTTTTGCTAATTCTGGAAAAATAGAAGAATGATTAAAATCCTAACTTCATACGCCATGGCTATGATATTACGGTGTTTACTCTCAGAACAGTGAAATCTATATAAGCATATTGAAACTCTGTAATACAAATATAACTTGCAACGTTACTAGTTTTCCGCGTATGGAAGAAAAATAAGCTAAATAGTGAAAAAGATATGGTAAATATGGACGAAAACTCAGTTGTTTAGTGAAATGATTTGGAAAATATGGTAGAAAGGTAAGTTGAATAGTAGAAAGATTTGGAAAATATGAAAGAAAAGTAAGTTGAATAGTGAACAGATATGCAAAATATGGAAGAAAAGTAAGTTGAATAGTGAAATGATTTGGAAAATGCGGAAGAAAAGTAAGTTGAAGAGTGACAAGATATCGAAACTATGGAAGAAAAGAAAGTTGAATAGTGATAAAATTTGGAAAGTATGCAAGAAAAATAAGTTGAACAATGAAAAGATATGGAAAATATGAAAGACAAGTCAGTTGAATAGTGAAATGATTTGGAAAATATGGAAGAAAGGTAAGTTAAATAGTTGAAAGATTTGGAAAATATGGAAGAAAAGTCAGTTGAATAGTGAAATATTTTGGAAAATATGGAAGAAAGGTAAGTTGAATAGTGGAAAGATTTGGAAAATATGGAAGAAAAGTAAGTTGAATAGCGAAAAGATATGGAAAATATGGAAGAAAGGCAAGTCGAATTGTGATAAGATATGTAGAATATGGAAGAAAGGCAAGTTGAATAGTGAAAAGAAATGGACAATATGGAAGAAATGCAAGTTGAATAGTGAAAAAAATATGAAAAAATAAGGAAGAAACCCAAGTTGAATAGTGAAACCATTTGGAAAATACAGAAGAAAATTGTGAAATGATATGGAAAATATGGACGAAAAGTAAGTCGAATAGCGATAAGATATGAACAATATGGAAGAAAGGCAAGTTAAATAGTGAAAAGATATGAAAAATATGGAAGAAACCCAAGTTGATTAGTGAAAAGATTTGGAAAATACAGAAGAAAATTGTGAAATGATATGGAAAATATGGAAGAAAGTCAAGTTGAAATGTGAAATTATATGGAAAATATGGAAGAAAGATAAGTTGAATAGTGAAATGGTTTGGACAATATGGAAGAAAGGCAAGTCGAATAGTTATAAGATATGGACAATACAGAAGAAAAGTAAGTCGAATAATGAAAAGATATGGAAAATATGGAAGAAAGGCAAGATGAATAGTGAAAAGATTTGGAAAATACAGAAGAAAATTGTGAAATGATATGAAAATTTTGGAAGAAAAGTAAGTTGAATAGTGAAAAGATATGGAAAATGCAGCAGAAAAGTAGGTTGAATTGTGAAGTGATATGGAAAATATGGAAGAAAAGTAAGTTGAATAGTGAAAAGATTTGGAATATACAGAAGTAAAGTAAGTTGAATAGTGAAAAGATATGAAAAATATTGAAGACAAGTAAGTTGATTAGTGATAAGATTTGGAAAATATGGAAGAAAAGTAAGTTGAATAGTGATAAGATTTGGAAAATACAGAAGAAAATTGTGAGAAGATAGGGAAAGTGTGGAAGAAAATAGTGAAATAATTTGGAAAATATGGAAGAAAGATAGGTTGAATAGTGAAATAATTTGGAAAATATGGAAAAAAAGTGAGTCGAATAGTGAGAATACATAAGAAATTTGTGAAAAGATAAGGAAAATACAGAAGGAAATTGTGAAATGATATGGAAAATATGGAAGAAAACTAAGTCGAATAATGAAAAGATATGGACATTATGGAAGAAAGTCGAAATGTGAAATGATACGGAAAATGTTGAAGAAAGATCAGTTGAATAGTGAATAGAATTGGAAAATACATAAGAAATTTGTGAAAAGATAAGGAAAATACAGAAGGAAATTGTGAAATGATAGGGAAAATATGGAAGAAAAGTAAGTTGAATAGTGAAAAGATAGGGAAAATATGGAAGAAATGTAAGTTGGATAGTGAAAAGATATGAAAAATATGGAAGAAATCCAAGTTGAATAGTGATAAGAATTGGAAAATACAGAAGAAAATTGTGAAAAGATATGGAAAATATGGAAGAAAGGCAAGTCGAACAGTGATAATATATGAACAAAATTGAAGAAAGGCAAGTTGAATAGTGAAAAGATATGAAAAATATGCAAGAAACCTTGTTGAATAGTGAAAAGATATGAAAAATATGGAAGAAAGGTAGGTTGAATAGTGAAATGATATGGAAAATATGGAAGAAAAGTAAGTTGAAATGTGAAATGATATGGAAAATATGGAAGAAAGGCAAGTCGAATAGTGACAAGATATGAAAAATATGGAAGAAACCCAAGTTGAATAGTGAAAAGATATGGAAAATACAGAAGGAAATAGTGAAAAGATATGGAAAATACAGAAGGAAATAGTGAAAAGATATGGAAATTATGAAAGAAAGATCAGTTGAATAGTGAAAAGATTTGGAAAATACAGATGAAAATTGTGAAATGATATGGAAAATATGGATGAAATGTGAAATGATATGGAAAATATGGAAGAAAGGTAAGTTGAATAGTGAAAAGATATGAAAAATATGGAGGAAAAGTAAGTTGAATAGTGAAAAGATATGGAAGATATGGAAAAAAGGCAAGTTGAATAGTGAAATGATATGGAAAATATGGAAGATTTCTGTGTTAGTCATAATTACACCCAAAGTGACCTCCTCCTCCTCCTCCTCTTCCGACGACGACGACCACCTACCGTATGTCACATTAAATGTTTTGTTTCAATGTCCAATGTTTAATTGTTATACACTGATTTGCAGTTCTTTTTGAAATATTTGTTTGCCCCTTAAAAGGGCCCTTAACATACGATGGTTGGATTCACGATGTAACTTCATGATTACTGTAACGTCATCGATGAAAGAGGTTTTACGCAAAGCCTATAAATATAACGTTGGCAGTCGAGTGGGGTGGTATGAAAAACCCCAAAATAGGCTCTTTGGACATGTAAGAAGTAATTCATTAATATATACAGGTCACAATACAAGTATTTCAAATCTGGTATAATTTATGTTCAGAACTAACAACGAAGATAGGAAAAAGACCATACCTTTATTTGAAGACAGAGAGCCAGAACTGAGAACAATGGACAATAAAATGTCTGGAGAAGATTAAATGAAAGAAACTGAGAAACAGAACTTGATCTTAAAGTGAAGAATAAAATATGAAACTTGATATCTGTGTTAGTCATAATTACACCCAAAAAGACCTCCTCCTCCTCTTGCCCCACCGCCGCCGCCTCCGCCGCCACCCCCTCCTCCTCCCTCATACATGTATATACATTGTTTTTCAGAATTGAGAAGAATCATCCTGAAATAGTTTTTTTGCTAGACTATGCAAGTAGGGATCAAATTTACCATTTCATTGATTTGACTCTTAGGTTATTTAGTAACCCCACAGTGAGAACGGGGACGTGGCAGACTGCTTGGAGTACATATCGAACATATCCGAAAACACTGTAGGTGAAAACCATTATTGAAATATTATATGAAAATGAAATGGCGGAAAAGGGGCAGATAACCACGACTAGAAAACGATATACGCGGACGTTCTAGAGAGCACACAAATGGCACTTCCGTTCGCGCATACGCGCTCCCATATTTTCCAGGTGAAACCCTATGAGTGACGTCATTTCCGGTTAAAACTCCCCAGTAGGAGAGTTATTGTGCAACTTTCGGTTGCGCATGAGCACACCCCTTTCACCCCCTTCGGGTGACATTTGGTCACTACGGGGTGACGTTTCATAACGTTACTTCCTGTCAAAAGTCCCCACTAGGGCGGATATTGCGCAACTTCCGGTTGCGCATGCACACATCCCTTCTACCTCCTTCGGGTGACCTTCGGTTACTACAGGGTGACGTTTCATAACGTCACTTCCGGTCAAAAGGCCCTACTAGGGCAAGTATTGCGCAATATCTGGTTGCGCATGCGTAAACCCAAGAGAACCCCGAAGGGGTCACGTCCTTCGGTCACATGTAGCCATGGTACTTGCACTACTGCTATATTTAAAAAAAAGCGCGGGAAAAAAACCGGCCATGCGCAGAACATACTTCTTGGCAACTTCCGGTCATGGCCTCTTCCGGTCTCGCGACTAACGTCACTTCCGGTCACGTGACTTCCGGTCATGCACAATGGTCAGATACCCATCGATCCCTCACAAATGCGGCTTTGTCCGTACCCATATGCTACTCATATCTGTATATATGCTTAACGCATACACTTCTTTTATCATACTATTACAACTTTAATGTTTTATAAATGAAAACGTGAACATGTCCGACCACTTGTCACCATACAATGAATTGAAATTCAAAAGCGCTGTTAGCTTAGGATCGCAATCTCCCGCCTTAAAAAATTATTTTCTATCAGAGAATAAAATATCTTTGACAATTGACATAACATATTCTTTTTTTCGTGAACTTCAGAAGGCAAAGTGTGATTTTCCAGAAGTCGCAATTAAAACCAGTACATCGCAGACAGTGTAAGCGACTTGAGGATAGACTGCTAAAAATTTGTAATGAAGTGTCAACAAAATACAAACGAGAAGGCGGTGGTCGACAGAAACGAAAACTCAACGATAAAATGAAAAAACTTGCTGTTTACGAAACAGAAACTGTGTCAAACATATATGCAACTGTATCCAAGTTTGAAAAAGATAAGATCGAACTGACTGAAAAATGTCGCTTACTGCTAAACGAAATAAATGAAGGAAATAAAAAGATTGCAGAAACTGAAAAAGTACTGTCTAATAATGTGACTGAATTATCTGAGATCACAAAAGAAAAAGAATTGTTGCTTAATTGTTTAGGTAACTATAATTTAAAATGATCTGATTAGTAACTTATTAGTTTAACGGTGCAAATAAAAACTTCAAATGGATAAACTCGGACTCGTAAACTTTTAGAGCTTTGCTACCAAAGTATTTCTATTTTAAATATCAAATCTATTTAGTAACATCTTGTGCTTATCCTGATCTATCAATATTTAAAATTACCCGTACATAAAATCAATATTCATCCTGCATCAATCAATTAATCAATCAATCAATCAATCAATCAACCAATCAGTCAATCAATCAATCAATCAATCAATCAATCAATCAATCAATCAATCAATCAATCAATCAATCAATTAATCAATCAACCAATCAATCAATCAATCAATCAATCAATCAATCAATCAATCATGCAAGCAAGCAAGCAAGCAATCAATCAATCAATCTCTTTTGTCTGCCAAGTCTGTTTTTCAGTATACATGTACGTTAATCTTCACTACGCCTTAGTTTGTTATGTGACAAATATCGTCTTGGGGTTTCTTTTCAAATGAATATGTATGTTTTGAACAAATAAGTTTTCTCCCTGTCCAAACCTATATCTTATATATAATAATGTGTGATGTAGAATGTTGCCACATCCCAAGCTGTTCATCTTCGGTAACCCAAGACTAATCATACTTTCTCTGCCCTCCACTCATCTTTCGTAACCCACGACTGACCATACTTTGTCTGCCCTCCACTCATCTTCAGTAACACACGACTGATCATACTTTCTCTGCCCTCCACTCATCTACGGTAACCCACGACTGATCAGACTTTCTCTGCCCTCCACTCATCTTCGGTAACCCACGACTGTTCATACTTTCTCTGCCCTCCACTCATCTTCGGTAACCCATGACTCATCATGCTTTCTCTGCCCTCCACTCATCTTCGGTAACACACGACTGATCACACTTTCTCTGCCCTCCACTCATCTTTGGTAGCCCAAGACTGATCATACTTTCTCTGCCCTCCACTCATCTTCGGTAACCCACGATTGATCATGCTTTCTCTGCCCTCCACTCATCTTCGGTATCCCACGACTCACCATACTTTCTCTGCCCTCCACTCATCTTCGGTAACCCATGACTGATCACACTTTCTCTACCCTCCTCTTATCTTCGGTAACCCACGACTGATCATACTTTTTCTAACCTCCACTCATCTACGGTAACCCACGAATGATCACACTTTATCTCCCATCCACTCATCTTTGGTAGCCCACGACTGATCATACTTTCTCCGCCCTCCACTCATCTTCGGTAACCCACGACTGATCACATTTTCTCTGCCCTCCACTCATCTACGGTAACCCATGACTGATCACACTTTATCTGCCCTCCACTCATCTTTGGTAGCCCACGACTGATCATACTTTCTCTGCCCTCCACTCATCTTCGGTAACCCACGACTGATCATGCTTTCTCTGCCCTCCACTCATCTTCGGTATCCCACGACTGACCATACTTTCTCTGCCCTCCACTCATCTTCGTTAACCCACTACTGATCACACTTTCTCTACCCTCCTCTTATCTTCGGTAACCCACGACTGATCATACTTTTTCTAATCTCCACTCATCTACGGTAACCCACGACTGATCACACTTTATCTCCCATCCTCTCATCTTTGGTAGCCCACGACTGATCATACTTTTTCCGTCCTCCACTCATCTTCGGTAACCCACGACTGATCACATTTTCTCTGCCCTCCACTCATCTACGGTAACCCACGACTGATCACACTTTATCTGCCCTCCACTCATCTTTGGTAGCCCACGACTGATCATACTTTCTCTGCCCTCCACTCATCTTCGGTAATCCACGACTGATCATGCTTTCTCTGCCCTCCACTCATCTTCGGTAATCCACGACTGATCATACTTTTCTCTGCCCTCCACTCATCTTCGGTAATCCACGACTGATCATACTTTTCTCTGCCCTCCACTCATCTTCAGTAACCTACCACTGATCATACCTTCTCTGCCCTCCACTCATCTTCGGTAACCCACGACTGATCATACTTTCTCTGCCTTCCACTCATCTACGGTAACCCACGACTGATCAAACTTTCTCTGCCCTCCACTCATCTTCGGTAATCCACGACTGGTCATGCTTTCTCTGCCTTCCACTCATCTTCAGTAACCGACGACTGATCATACTTTCTCTGCCCTCCACTCATCTTCGGTAACCCACGATTGATCATACTTTCTCTGCCCTCCACTCATCTTCGACAACAAACGACTGATCATACTTTCTCTGTCCTCCACTCATCTTCTGTAATCTACGACTGATCATACTTTCTCTGCCCTCCACTCATCTTCGGTAACCCACGACTGATCATACTTTCTCTGCCCTCCACTCATCTTCAATAACCCACGACTGATCATACCTTCTCTGTCCACCACTCATCTTCGGTAACCCACGACTGATTGTACTTTCTCTGCCCTCCACTCATATTCGGTAACCCACGACTGATCATACTTTCTCTGCCCTCCACTCATCTTTGGGAGCCCACAACTGTTCATACTTTCTCTGTCCTCCACTCATCTTCAGTAACCCACGACTGATCATACTTTCTCTGCCCTCCACTCATCTTCGGTAACCCACGACTGATCATACTTTCTCTGCCCTCCACTCATCTTCGGTAACGCACGACTTATCATACTTTCTCTGCCCTCCACTCATCTTCGGTAATACACGACTGATCATACTTTCTCTGCCCTCCAATCATCTTCGGTAACCCACGACTGATCAGACTTTCTCTGCCCTCCACTTATCTGCGGTAACCCACGACTGATCATACTTACTCTGCCCTTCACTCATCTTTGGTAACGCACGACTGATCATACCTTCTCTGCCCTCCACTCATCTTCGGTAACCCACGACTGATCACACTTTCTTTGGCCTCCACTCATCTTCGGCAATCCACGACTGATCATACTTTTCCTGCCCTCCACTCATCTTCGGTAACACATGACTGATCATACTTTCTCTGCCCTCCACTCATCTTTGGTAGCACACGACTGATCATACTTTTCCTGCCCTCCACTCATCTTCGGTAACACATGACTGATCATACTTTCTCTGCCCTCCACTCATCTTTGGTAGCACACGACTGATCATACTTTATCTGCCCTCCGTTCATCTTCGGTAACCCACGACTGATCATACTTTCTATGCCTTCCACTCATCTTCGGTAACCCATGACTGATCATACTTTCTCTGTCCTCCACTCATCTTCGGTAACCCACGAATGATCATACTTTCTCTGCCCTCCACTCATCTTCGGTAACCCACGACTGATCATACTTTCTGTGCCCTCCACTCATCTTCGGTAACCCACGACTGATCATACTTTCTCTGCCCTCCACTCATCTTCGGTAACCCACGAATAATCATACTTTCTCTGCCCTCCACTCATCTACGGTAACCCACGCCTGATCATACTTTCTCTGCCCTCCACTCATCTACGGTAACCCCCGACTAATCATACTTTCTCTGCCCTCCACTCATTTTCGGTAACCCACGACTGATCATACTTTCTCTTCCCTCCATTCCTCTTTGGTAACCCACGACTGATCATACTTTCTCTGTCCTCCACTCATCTTCGGTAACACATGACTGATCATACTCTATCTGCCCTCCACTCATCTTTGGTAGCCCACGACTGATCATACTTTCTCTGCCCTCCACTCATCTTCGGTAACCCACGACTGATCATGCTTTCTCTGCCCTCCACTCATCTTCGGTAACCCACGACTGACCATGCTTGCTCTGCCCTCCACTTATCTGCGGTAACCCACGACTGATCATACTTACTCTGCCCTTCACTCATCTTTGGTAACCCACGACTGATCATACCTTCTCTGCCCTCCACTCATCTTCGGTAACCCACGATTGATCACACTTTCTTTGCCCTCCACTTATCTTCGGCAATCCACGACTGATCATACTTTTTCTGCCCTCCACTCATCTTCGGTAACACATGACTGATCATACTTTCTCTGCCCTACACTCATCTTTGGTAGCACACGATTGATCATACTTTATCTGCCCTCCGTTCATCTTCGGTATCCCACGACTGGTAATACTTTCTCTGCCCTCCACTCATCTTCGGTAACCCATGACTAATCATACTTACTCTGCCCTCCACTCATCTTCGGTAACCCACGAATGATCATACTTTCTCTGCCCTCCACTCATCTACGGTAACCAACGACTGATCATACTTTCTCTGCCCTTCACTCATCTACGGTAACCCACGACTAATCATACTTTCTCTGCCTTCCACTCATTCGGTAACCCACCACTGATCATTCTTTCTCTGCTGTCCATTCATCTTCGGTAACCCACGACTGATCATACTTTCTCTGCCCTCCACTCATTTTCGGTAACCCACGACTGATCATACTTTCTCTGTCCTCCACTTATCCTCGGTAACCCACGACTGATCATACTCTCTGTGCCTTCCACTCATCTTCAGTAACCCACGACTGATCATACTTTCTCTGCCCTCCACTCATCTTCGGTAACCCACATATGATCATACTTTCTCTGCCCTCCACTCCTCTACGGTAACCCACGACTGATCATACTTTCTCTGCCTTCACTCATCTACGGTAACCCACGACTAATCATACTTTCTCTGCCCTCCACTCATTTTCGGTAACCCAAGACTGGTCATACTTTCTCTGCCCTCCATTCATCTTCGGTAACCCACGACTGATCATACTTTCTCTGCCCTCCACTCATCTTCGGTAACCCACGACTGATCATACTTTCTGTGCCCTCCACTCATCTTCGGTAATTTTTGACTGATCATACTTTCTCTGCACTCCACTCATCTTCGGTAACCAATGATTGATCATACTTTCTCTGCCTTCCACTCATATTCGGTAACCCACCACTGATCATTCTTTCTCTGCCGTCCACTCATCTTCGGTAACCCACGACTGATCATACTTTCTCTGCCCTCCACTCATTTTCGGTAACCCACGACTGATCATACTTTCTCTGCCCTCCACTCATCCTCGGTAAGCCACGACTGATCATACTTTTCTCTGCCTTCCACTAATCTTCAGTAACCCACGACTGATCATACTTTCTGTGCCCTCCACTCATCTTCGGTAATTTATGACTGATCATACTTTCTCTGCACTCCACTCATCTTCGGTAACCCATGATTGATCATACTTTCTCTGCCTTCTACTCATATTCGGTAACCCACCACTGATCATTCTTTCTCTGCCGTCCACTCATCTTCGGTAACCCACGAATGATCATACTTTCTCTGCCCTCCACTCATCTTCGGTAACCCACGACTGATCATACTTTCTCTGCCGTCCACTCATCTTCGGTAACCCACGACTGATCATTCTTTCTCTGCCCTCCATTCATCTTCGGTAACCCACGACTGATCATTCTTTTTCTGCCCTCCATTCATCTTCGGTAACCCACGACTGATCATACTTTCTGTGCCCTCCACTCATCTTCGGTAATTTTTGACTGATCATACTTTCTCTGCACTCCACTCATCTTCGGTAACCCATGATTGATCATACTTTCTCTGCCTTCCACTCATATTCGGTAACCCACGACTGATCATACTTTCTCTGCCCTCCACTCATTTTCGGTAACCCACGACTGATCATACTTTCTCTGCCCTCCACTCATCCTCGGTAAGCCACGACTGATCATACTTTCTGTGCCCTCCACTCATCTTCGGTAATTTTTGACTGATCATACTTTCTCTGCACTCCACTCATCTTCGGTAACCCATGATTGATCATACTTTCTCTGCCTTCTACTCATATTCGGTAACCCACCACTGATCATTCTTTCTCTGCCGTCCACTCATCTTCGGTAACCCACGAATGATCATACTTTCTCTGCCCTCCACTCATCTTCGGTAACCCACGACTGATCATACTTTCTGTGCCCTCCACTCATCTTCGGTAACCCACGACTGATCATACTTTCTCTGCCCTCCACTCATCTTCGGTAACCCACGAATGATCATACTTTCTCTGCCCTCCACTCATTTTCGGTAACCCACGACTGATCATACTTTCTCTTCCCTCCATTCCTCTTTGGTAACCCACGACTGATCATACTTTCTCTGTCCTCAACTCATCTTCGGTAACACATGACTGATCATACTTTATCTGCCCTCCACTCATCTTTGGTAGCCCACGACTGATCATACTTTCTCTACCCTCCACTCATCTTCGGTAACCCACGGCTAATCATGCTTTCTCTGCCCTCCACTCATCTTCGGTAACCCACGACTGATCATGCTTGCTCTGCCCTCCACTTATCTGCGGTAACCCACGACTGATCATACTTACTCTGCCCTTCACTCATCTACGGCAACCCACGTCTGATCATACCTTCTCTGCCCTCCACTCATCTTCGGTAACCCACGACTGATTACACTTTCTTTGCCCTCCACTCATCTTCGGCAATCCACGACTATCATACTTTTTCTGCCCTCCACTCATCTTCGGTAACCCATGACTGATCATAATTTCTCTGCTCTCCACTCATCTTCGGTAACACATGACTGATCATACTTTATCTGCCCTCCACTCATCTTTGGTAGCCCACGACTGATCATACTTTCTCTACCCTCCACTCATCTTCGGTAACCCACGACTGATCATACTTTCTCTACCCTCCACTCATCTTCGGTAACCCACGGCTAATCATGCTTTCTCTGCCCTCCACTCATCTTCGGTAACCCACGACTGATCATGCTTGCTCTGCCCTCCACTTATCTGCGGTAACCCACGACTGATCATACTTACTCTGCCCTTCACTCATCTACGGCAACCCACGTCTGATCATACCTTCTCTGCCCTCCACTCATCTTCGGTCACCCACGACTGATTACACTTTCTTTGCCCTCCACTCATCTTCGGCAATCCACGACTATCATACTTTTTCTGCCCTCCACTCATCTTCGGTAACCCATGACTGATCATAATTTCTCTGCTCTCCACTCATCTTCGGTAACACATGACTGATCATACTTTCTCTGCCCTACACTCATCTTTGGTAGCACACGACTGATGATACTTTATCTGCCCTCCGTTCATCTTCGGTATCCCACGACTGGTCATACTTTCTCTGCCCTCCACTCATCTTCGGTAACCCATGACGCATCATACTTTCTCTGCTCTCCACTCATCTTCGGTGACCCACGAATGATCATACTTTCTCTGCCCTCCACTCATCTTCGGTAACCCACGACTGATCATACTCTCTGTGCCCTCCACTCATCTTCGGTAACCCACGACTGATCACACTTTCTCTGCCCTCCACTCATCTTCGGTATCCCACGAATGATCATACTTTCTCTGCCCTCCACTCATCTACGGTAACCCACGACTGATCATACTTTCTCTGCCCTTCACTCATCTAAGGTAACCCACGACTAATCATACTTTCTCTGCTTTCCACTCATTCGGTAACCCACCACTGATCACTCTTTCTCTGCCGTCCACTCATCTTCGGTAACCCACGACTGATCATACTTTCCCTGCCCTCCACTCATTTTCGGTAATTTTTGAATGATCATACTTTCTCTGCACTCCACTCATCTTCGGTAACCCACGACTGATCATACTTTCTGTGCCCTCCACTCATCTTCGGTAACCCATGATTGATCATACTTTCTCTGCCCTCCACTCATTTTCGGGAACCCACGACTGATCATACTTTCTCTGCTCTCCACTCATCCTCGGTAACCCATGATTGATCATACTTTCTCTGCCTTCCACTCATATTCGGTAACCCACGACTGATCATACTTTCTCTGCCCTCCACTCATTTTCGGTAACCCACGACTGATCATACTTTCTCTGCTCTCCACTCATCCTCGGTAACCCACGACTGATCATACTTTTCTCTGCCCTCCACTCATCTTCGGTAACCCACGACTGATCATACTCTCTCTGCCCTCCACTCATCTTCGGTAACCCACGACTGATCATGCTTTTTCTGCCCTCCACTCATCTTCGGTAACCCACGACTGATCATACTTTCTCTGCCCTCCACTCATCTTCGGTAACCCACGACTGATCATGCTTTTTCTGCCCTCCACTCATCTTCGGTAACCCACGACTGATCATACTTTCTCTGCTCTCCACTCATCCTCGGTAACCCACGACTGATCATGCTTTCTCTGCCCTCCATTCATCTTCAGTAACCCATGACTGATCATACTCTCTCTGCCCTCCACTCATCTTCGGTAACCCACGACTGATCATGCTTTTTCTGCCCTCCACTCATCTTCGGTAACCCACGACTGATCATACTTTCTCTGCCCTCCACTCATCTTCGGTAACCCACGACTGATCATGCTTTTTCTGCCCTCCACTCATCTTCGGTAACCCACGACTGATCATACTTTCTCTGCTCTCCACTCATCCTCGGTAACCCACGACTGATCATGCTTTCTCTGCCCTCCATTCATCTTCGGTAACCCATGACTGATCATACTCTCTCTGCCCTCCACTCATCTTCGGTAACCCACGACTGATCATGCTTTTTCTGCCCTCCACTCATCTTCGGTAACCCACGACTGATCATACTTTCTCTGCCCTCCACTCATCTTCGGTAACCCACGACTGATCATGCTTTTTCTGCCCTCCACTCATCTTCGGTAACCCACGACTGATCATACTTTCTCTGCCCTCCACTCATCTTTTGGTAACTCATCTTCGGATAAGGTTGTCCACTAGACAACTACTTATCCAGTGGACAGCTAGTCAGTGGATAAAATTGGTTGTTCAAAAGCAAATACAAGGGTTGGCTAGATATCCACTGGATAAAATTTTGTCCAGTGGACAACTCCCATAAATCTTTGCATTTCCTGTATAAAAGCAATCCAGACCACAAATTAAAAAACAAGGGTCTTCTAAGTTCAGCGACATTTCAAGTTATTTTTCAGGCAGTTCAATTTATTTGTTGCGATCTTCAAACGATTTATGACCAATCATTTTGCTATTTTGTGTTGGAGTTGGGAATTTATATCTCCATCGCATTTTTTTTTCAAGTCATATGGTAATCAAATTTTTGGTAGACATATTGTGATTAATCACACATTTGTTTTCTTATTTGTTTTATTTACACAGTGTATTAGACAAGTGTTTTTAAAGCGAAACTTTTTTTTCTTCAGATCATGAAATTATAATCCAAAGTAAATATTTGTTTAAATAAATTGAAGCTAGTTACACACCATGTAAACGGTGTCCTATGTAAAATGTTACTTCGTGTTGCGGTGTACTGTTACTTGTTTTTTTTTCGTGTGCAGCACATGGCAGATGCAATTCACATAACAGACCAAACAGATAAGATAATAAAAAATCTATATAAAAACTTTTGTTTACAACAATAACTGATCATATAAATGAACAAATACTGAGACAGGTCAAGATATTTGAACTTTTTCATCAAAAAGTTCGAAATTTGACATTTTGATATAAGCTGATGACTGAAACCCTTCCTTAAATTCATTTATCTTTAGTCGAATATAATCCTAAGTTTCCATGGAAATTATATAAAGAAGAAATAAACGAAAATATTAGACTCAGAAAATTGCAAAGTGTACTGTTACTTCTGATTAATTATAGTGTAGTATACTGTTACTTCATGTTCAAATGTTAACAAGTGTACTGTGACTTCGTGATAAGATTAATAAATAACTCCATTTCTTTGGTATTATGATCCTCTGCAGACACCAACATGATATGGATCCATATTCCTCCTGTTATTGTGGTGTCATTAAACAGACACAGAAGCAAATTGTTCAACATACAATACAGGAACGTCCAACAAATGAAGTAAAGTAAAGAAAATGTGGTTATCGTACTTTGAATTTTAAAATAATACCATCAGAACTAGAATCACTTGGTAAAAAAGTATGTGTTTATGATCATGGATGCGTCTTTACATGGGGGTGAAATAAATTTTAAAAATAATTAAAAATTCTGTAAAGGTCATATAGTTGTCAAACGACACATCTATTCCCTTCAATACTTATGGTTAATTACCTTATCAATCATCAAAAGTGGTCGCCATCATAACTAAATCTAGAAAATTAGGTCCCAGAAATAAAATAAAATCGTAATCGTGTAATGTGCCAATTGCTACACAAATTTGGGGTAAATGATATAATTAGGATCCCCTTTAAGAGGTTTGGTTGATGACCCCCAGTCGATGTCAAACATGGCCGCCAGTGCAGTATTCACGATTAAAATAGTTCTGAAAAAGATGGTTTGGGCCGTATGCACAAGCATTTATCGTGAAGACTGCAAGTCTGAAGTCCAAATTTCGATGTCTGAAATGCCAACTGTAAAGTCTGAATTTCGAAGTCTGAGGTCTGAAGTATGAAGATACCTCTTGGCCTATGAATAGAGATCACGACACACAAGCATTGATAATTATATAAGTTGATTTAAAGGTATAAGACAAAGATATGTTACAGAATATCTGAAAGTATAACAAGAAGTAACAGTACAAAACACCAGAAGTAACAGTGGCATTGTGTTGATATGAACTTGAAGTAACAGTACACTTGGCAATTTTCTGAGTCTGATATTTTCGTTTATTTCTTCTTTATATAATTTCCATGGAAACTTAGGATTATATCCGACTAAAGATAAATGAATTTAAGGAAGGGTTTCAGTCATCAGTTTAAATCAAAATGTCAAATTTCGGACTTTTTGATGAAAAGTTCAAATATCTTGACCTGCCTCAGTATTTGTTCATTAATATGATCAGTTATTGTTGTAAACAAAAGTTTTTATATAGATTTTCTATTATCAATATGACAAGAAATATATCTGAAACAAATGTGATTAACTGTCATTGGATGAAATTGTGCAACATGGTAAACATTCTTACCTGTTTCGTCTGTTGTGTGAATTGCATCTGCCATGTGCTGCACACAAAAAAAGAAGTAACAGTACACCGCAACACGAAGTAACACTTTACAGAGGACACCGTTTACATAGTGCGAGTTACTTCATTTCTTTCCTAAAAAATGTATCAGTATTGAGACAAGGACAAGAGTAGTTAAAGGGTGTGTCATTTTGTCATTCATGTCTTGTAGAATAATTCGGGGGGGGGGGGGGGGGGGGGGGGGGGGGGGGTGGTATGTATGTAGATAAAAAAATATGAAGATATGTTTATTTTACGAAAAACACAATTTTACAAAACGCTAGAAATATTTTATAATGATCCAGTTCAATTAGTATACTTAATGATGTAGTGAAATGGAATCTTACAACAATAAAATCCAAATTGTGTTCTGGAAAACATGGGATCTATTGAAGTGGGCTGGCCTGTAATAATTGACATTTTTGGGACTACGCGCTACTCCCTATATACATGTAAATATCACGGTTTACACAATATGTTGGTTGGATCTTGGGACATTTAAGGTACATGTCTTAGGATCGGATATTTTCATAGAAATCTACACACGTACACTGAATGACATTTTTCATGCTATTGTCAAAAACAAATAAAATATAAATAATATTTAAATCCAACTTTTGAGAGACAAAGAAAAAGGAATTATCAATTAAAATCAATCCCAAGTCTAAATCCAAAACAACAAACAAATCTATTAAACAATTTTCGAGTAAAAATTTCATCATTAGCCATTCTTCTAACTTTGAGGTTAAAAAAAAAAGGGGGGGGTCCTCGTCACGGTTCATCAAAAGTATTTCTTACAGTTAAATAAATTCTTCTGATCACATTTCACAAAACTATGTAACCCAATGTAATTGATAATGTATAATTGTTTACCATTTCTACATACTCACTAGTCGGGTCTATTTTGTCAACAATTGAACGGTGGATGTGTCCAGTAATTCATGTAATATTGACATTGGGTTGAGAGAAAAAAATCAACAAAGAACATGCACAGAAGACCACATTGAAAAAAAGGTTGATAAAAACGTAGACGAGATGCGTATATCATAAAGAATGTAAAATAAATTTGACTGAAAACGATTCACGGACAATGTCCCCATCAAGATTCACAGCAAAAAAAACCAGCAAAAAATATTGGGGAAGAAAAATCCACGAATACGGAAAACCAAAAACACCCACCAATCCCTTCAATTACACCTCTCTTTAATTTACTTGCACTGCGCAACACACATTTATATTTAAAATCTGTCTATTTATCTTAGTTCCTGTTATGTGTAATCTATTTCCAAAAAGGGGAAATGATATTTTTGAAATTGAATTGAGGAAAATTTCATGACGACAAACAAACAATCTACTGTAATTTCAATTGGCGATCATATTTATCCACTGGATAAAACTGTATCCGTACCAAATTAGACTGGACAAAGTTGTCCTGGATAAATCAGATTTGTCCAGTGGATAACTTCATCCATTGTTTTGAACCTCCGGGCCCTGATCAGTAACCAGTCATCTCTGAAACGACTATAATTGTTTCAATTGACACGGATGATGGGTGGTGGGATCGTGATCAGTCGTGGGCTTCCGACGATTTTAAAATAAAATCAAAGACCTGAAGGTTTTTAAGGGTCGGCTGGATTGTGCAAAAGTTATATCCATATTAATATTCTCATAACCAATTAATCAGACAAACTGGAAATTTCTCTGGTGTGTAAACGTGGGCGTGTGTCTTCCTTTTCTGTTATCGGATTACCACGTGCGTTGTGTATATACACGCAAGTAGGACGGCTGTCGCTAAAATGTGGATGCGGTTTTACAATCGACAAGAAATTGATGTCAGTTTGTCGATTAGGAGACGAAAATAAGAGTAAAACATTATATGAACAGATTTCTTTAAAAGTTATTAATCAAAAAGCCATATATATTAGCTTCTTATTCATTTATAACAGTTGTTAAAACATCGGAGCATTTAAAAAGAAATTTTACGTATATTCCACATTTTATTCAATGCCACCTCCAACTATTAATTCATAACCAATATTAAAATTAATTTATTTCAATAGAAAACAATCAATTATACGTCGTAACTTCGTAATATTTTTAATAACTCATTAATTGCCTGCATGCGACGTATAGATTATTATGATTAGCAAAAACAACAAAAACGATATGAAACTATATTGTGTTGCCCATATCGACAATCGCGGTAATTCGACAAATCCACATTTTTAATGAGCTTGCGATATGTTCATCTACGAATGTGACTGCAATGGGTCTGGCTGATAAATCAACCGACCCAAAAATGACGAATAGTAAAAAAACAATTAGATATATAAACAAAATTAAAAAGGTCGGCAATGTAGATTTAAATTAAGAGAAGAAACACACCATCAAACTTGCAGGTCAAATTAATATGAAAACGTGACAGATCAATTTAATGTCGCGTGACTTTGACAATTCAAAATAACTTGTTGCGTTTGCATTACTCTATTCTAATCCTATTTTTAAACTATTTCCTGTTCTTTGTATGCAACTTGAGTATCAGAGAACAAGGAAGACGGGTTATATTACTTTGATGTTTGGAGCTTAAATAGCATAGAAATAAAAATTCAATTCAAATACGTATTTAATACTGACTAAGCATAAACTATTACAAGGAAACCACACATATTGACAGCGTTAATATAAATTACAAGATGTTGACAGATTTATGATAACACAGATGCTGGAATTTCCCAGTCTCCAAGATCACTGCACTTAGGGAACGACCATTTACCTTGAAGGGGGGGGGTTATGGTTTTTTTCTAAAAAAATATTCTGATTTTGGTGGAGGGAAAAAAAAATAATCTGATTCAGAGTTTTTGTCATATAATCTAATGTTAAATTCTGAAAAAAAAATTATCGTGTTATCCGAAAAAAAAATTTTGAACCCCAGAATGTGATTATACGAGGATTGTTATGCCTCAACACTGTATAATAACTTCCTAACATTGTTTATATTTCGGTAATGAGTCTTTTCGTCTGTTTACGGATCCTCTCGGGGTATCGTCTCTCTTGAACAGCTGTGATTGTTCTCGGTCCGTCAATAGGTTTATTATTAATATTGTCTGTTTGAACTTCAGTCATTGTGTTTTCAGTTGTTTCAACACTTGGTTCTTCAATTAGAGGCGTGCTTTGCGTAATGTCCTCTGAAATTTTACTCGGTTTAATCTGATCAACATGTCTTCTCCAGATAGAACCTAAGTCAGTTTTCACTTTATACATTAAAGGTCCATCAGAACTTTCAATTTGTACTCCAATCCATTTGTGGTCTTTTCCCTTGTAGTCACGAGCAATAACACGGACGCCAACCTTAATGTAACGTGATCTCTCAGGTTTAGACTTTTGAAATACAGTATCCATCTGAGAGTTCATCACAGTGTCTTTTACAGACGGGCGTACTAGACTCAAGCATGAACGTAACTCTCTTCCCATAAATAACCTCGCAGGAGTCTCTTGTCACTGAATGCGGTGTGTTCCTGTAGTTCAACAAGAAGTTTGCAATTTTGTGGCTCAAGACCTTATTGTCCTGTTTCATCGCCCGCATACTATTCTTGAAAGTTTGAACGAAGCGTTCGACTAATCCATTAGTAGAAGGATGAAAAGGTGCTGACTTGTAGTGTTTAATTCCATTTTGCTTTGTAAAGTTCTCAAATTCTCCTGACGTAAATTTGAGGACCATTGTCAGAGACAATTTGCTACAAAATATCATACGTAATGCTTCGATAGTTTTTGTAGATGTAGTTGTTTTCATCTGGACGACTTCTGACCACTTCGAATGGGCACATACGAGAATTAAAAACATACTATCCATGAATGCACCAGCGAAATCCACATGGACTCTCTCACAGGGAGTAGATGGCCACTCCCATGGATGCAGTGGTGCTTTACAGTCTGCTCGATTTAGCTATCGATTCCGGGTCACCACACGTAACTACGAGCTACGGCCTTCATACGGACTACTCTCGGATGTCCTTCATGAAGCACGTCTTGAATACGGAAAGCAACTTTGAGGGCACGATTACACGAATTCCCCAAGGTAAACAACCTTGATGTAGTGTGATTTCCCTTTTGCGATTATAAAATGGCTTAAGCAGTTCATCATGTTTCCCTTCTCTCTTAAGCGGTTGATGATCGGTTACCAGCGTAAATTTACGTGCAAACAAGTAATTATAGAATTTGCGCAAACTCCAGGCAATACCGAGGGTCTCATTGTCTATTTGTGCATAATTTCGCTGGGATTTGCTTAACGAACGAGAAACAAACATAACTGGTCGCTCCGAACCGTCAGGCATCACGTGGGATAAGACTGCTCCAAGTGCGAAGGGGGGTGCGTCGCACACCAATCTTATCGAAAGCGCCGGATCGTAATGTATTAAAACCTGGTCGGACGTCACAAGCTTCTTAATGTTTTCAAATGCTGCGTCGCATTGGTCTGTCCATTTCCATTTTCGCGTTTTTTTTCTAGGAGCTCATTTAACGGACGCGCTTCTGTCGCCAGATTTTGTAAACATTTACCATAATACTGCACTAGACCTAAAAATTACCGATGTTGGGTAACATTTTTTGGCTTCTTCACCTTCAAAATTGCATCAATTTTGTCTTGGGATTTTTTTAATTCGTCTGAACCGATTTCCTGACCGCAATAAGTAACATTTTCCTTAAAAAAGTAGCACTTGTCAAGATTCGCGCGAAGTCCAAATCGCTGCTTTCTGCTAAGTACATTGTCAAGATTTTTCAAGTGTTCTTGTTCCGTCTTACCGGTCACGATCATATCATCGAGTATACATTGGACACCTTCTAGTCCTTGCAGAACCTGATCTATGGTACGCTGCCATATCGCGGGTGAACTGGCGACTCCAAACGGAAGGCGCGTAAACTGATACAACCCCATGCGGGTGTTAATCGTAAGCAATTTCATGGACTCTTCGTCCATCGACAACTGTAAGTAGGTTTGGCGCAAGTCTATCATACTGAATTTCTGACCGCCGGATAAATGTGTGACGTAAATTTGTTTTTGACATTTACTTCACTGAGCTTGGTGCTGTTATGACAGCTGTTTTACCTGTTTTGTTCAAGTATTGTTATAAATACTGTTATAGTGACAGCCGGAAACTTTGAGCCGTAATGAAAGGGGGAGGTTTGGCGCTTTAAAATCTGATTCAACCCACCATTTCTTTAGAAATGCCTGTACCAAGTCAGGGTCATTACGGTTTTCACAGTTTTCCGGTTGTTGACTGATTTTGTCTGTTTATATACTGATGAGTTTTGACTTTCCCTTTGTAAGATTGCTCGGAGTTCGGCAATTTTGTTATTACTCTTATGTTTTGCTTTTCAAGCTTGTTTATCTCTTGCTCGACTTTTGGTCTCAATGCAAATGCTACCGACCTCGCTTTCACGAATTTCGGTACCGCGTTTTGCTTAAGGTGTAACTTTGCCTTAATTCCCTTAACGCAACCGATTTCATCTTTGAAAACTTCATCACGCCGTGCTAATATGCCCTTCAGAGTCATATCGCACTTGGATTCGTCGCTCGCGATGGTCAATGATTTTATCATTTTCCAATCGAGTTGGATACTTTTCAACCACTCTCTACCGAACAAAGCTGGACCACCACGCTTAACCACGTATAAATTAAGATACGAACACTGATCATTGTACTGCACCAGAACTCGCATAACTCACAAAGAATGCAACTTCTCACCAGAATACGTATTAAGCACTAACAACGATTCTCTAGCTTTTCTCCTTTGAAATATTTCACATAATCCGCCTCTGAAATTACGGAAACACTACTAGATTACTGCCGGTATCTAATTCCATAAGAATAACATTCCCATTGACACATGGTTTAATCCAAATAGAATCATTTCCATGCGAATAAACACTGTAAATCTCAAGATCATCATTTTCTTCATGGTTGAGTGCATGTACTCTCTGATTTCTATGTTGAGGTTTCTTCTTTTGTCCTCCAGAACGACATGCTGCACGGATATGTCCTTTACGGTGGCACTGGTTACATGTACTACTCTCCTTAAATCTGCATTTATCTGCTAAATGGTCAGTTCCATTACAAAGATAACAAACCAATTTGGGCGCTTGCTGCGGCTGTGATAGTCCCTGATTTCTTCTTCTGCGGTCACCCCGCACTTTATGAACGGGAGTGTCACCATGAACATTCCGCAATTCTATTGCATCTTTCGTCGCGGTCTCCATTGCAACTGCAATTTCTAATGCTTTATCTAGTAAAAGTTCTCTGATTGTCAACAGTTTCTTCTGAGTCTGTTTATTACGTAATCCACAAACAAATCTATCAGGTAGAGTGTCATTTAAATCTGAGCTCTGCAATGTACGCATTAACACTTTCACACTGGAGCTGGTTTCGTTTGTAAAATCGGAAATGTTCCGCAATTACAATTGGCTTTGGCGTCAAATGGTCTCTAAGTAAGTTTACTAGAGTTATGTAATCCTTTTCTTTAGTCTTATTTGGGGCTGTCAAATTTTTCAGCAAGGTATAAGTTTTGCCACTCAGAAGTGTCAGTAAAGTCGGAACTTTCTTATCCTCAGCAATATCATTCACTTCTCTCTGCCCTCCACTCATCTGCGGTAGCCCACGACTGATCATATTTTCTCTGCCCTCCACTCATCTTCGGTAACCCACGACTGATCATACTTTCTGTGCCCTGCACTCATCTTCGGTAATCCACGACTGATCATACTTTCTCTGCCCTCCACTCATATTCGGTAACCCACGACTGATCATACTTTCCCTACCCTCCACTCATCTTCGGTAGCCCACGACTGATCATATTTTCTCTGCCCTTCACTCATCTTCGGTAACCCACGACTGATCATACTTTCTCTGCCCTTCACTCATCTTCGGTAATCCACGACTGATCATACTTTCTCTGCCCTCCACTCATCTTCGGTAACCCACGACTGATCATACTTTCTCTGCCCTCCTCTCATATTCGGTAACCCACGACTGATCATGCTTTCTCTGCCCTCCACTCATCTTCGGTAACCCACGACTGATCATACTTTTCGCTGCCCTCCACTCATCTTCGGTAACCCACCACTGATCATACTTTCTCTGCCCTCCAGTCATCTTCGGTAACCCACGACTGATCATGCTTTCTCTGCCCTTCACTCATCTTCGGTAACCCACGACTGATCATACTTTCTCTACCCTCCACTCATCTTCGGTAACCCACGACTGTTCATACTTTTCTCTGCTCTCCACTCATCTACGGTAACCCACGACTGATCATACCTTCTCTGCCCTCCACTCATCTTCGGTAACCCATGACTGATCATACCTTCTCTGCCCTCCACTCATCTTCGGTAACCCACGACTGATCATACTTTCTCTGCCCTCCACTTATCTTCGGTAACCCACGACTGATCATACTTTCTCTACCCTCCACTCATCTTCGGTAACCCACGACTGTTCATACTTTTCTCTGCTCTCCACTCATCTACGGTAACCCACGACTGATCATACCTTCTCTGCCCTCCACTCATCTTCGGTAACCCATGACTGATCATACCTTCTCTGCCCTCCACTCATCTTCGGTAACCCACGACTGATCATACTTTCTCTACCCTCCACTCATCTTCGGTAACCCATGACTGATCATACTTTCTCTACCCTCCACTCATCTTCGGTAACCCACGACTGTTCATACTTTTCTCTGCTCTCCACTCATCTACGGTAACCCACGACTGATCATACCTTCTCTGCCCTCCACTCATCTTCGGTAACCCATGACTGATCATACCTTCTCTGCCCTCCACTCATCTTCGGTAACCCACGACTGATCATACTTTCTCTACCCTCCACTCATTACCCGTGAGTCATTTGATGGGAACTTTGTCGTACTCGTGAATAGTTTATCTCGGATAGGATTGGTCCAGTAGCGTTTGGAGGACGGGAGTTGTATGGACTTGGTACGTTATTTGTATAGTTAACAAATAAGGGTAATAACAAAATTACCGAACTCCGAACAATCTTACAAAGGGAAAGTCAAAACTCATTATTATATAAACAGACAAAATCAGTCAACAACCGGAAAACTGTGAAAACCGTAATGACCCTGACTTGGTACAGGCATTTCTAAAGAAATGGTGGGTTGAATCAGATTTTAAAGCGCCAAACCCCCCGCTCTCATTACGGTTCAAAGGTTCCGGCTGTCACTATAACAGTATTTAAATATAGGAACAAAATAGGTAATGTAGTTGTCAAAGCAGTACCATATTCGGTGACGTAAATGTCAAAAATATTTTTACGTCACACATTGATAAAAAAATATCCTTGACATTTTGCTTGACTTCTTTATCTTTATACATTTTCACTATATGAAAATGCATCGCTTATAATCGTTTCTGCAGAGACGGAATATATTTCGACAATATCTTGGTATCGGAATATAAACTTTTTAAGAGATCGAATAAGGCGAATCTTTTCATAGCCCTGGTCCAGTAGCCTGTTTTCAGATGAAGATGACGTTTCAGGAAATCAGAATAATTGCTACTGGCCCTTGCATAGCGAATCAATTGCGAGATGTAAACACCATATGCAGGAGAAGCTGGTATATTGCTGCACATGTTTGGAAAATTTATGATTTTAAAATTGAAGTCGTCCCGTTTATCATAAATTTTAGTACTGAGTTGATCACTGTCGTCAAATTCGAGGTATAAGTCCAAAAATGATGCGGACGAAGCTGTATCTGTGGTCTCTTTAACTTCCAGCTCTGGAGGATATATCAATGGAAGAAATTCTGCAAATCTAGAATTATTGATAGATAAAACGTCATCAATATACCTGTATGTGAAATTAAAGGCTCTAGCCTCATGAATCTTCTTATCTTTTACAAGCTTTTGAAGAAACTCCGACTCATATGAGTATAAAAATAAATCGGCTAGAAGAGGGGCACAATTCGTACCCATTGGTATGCCGACGACCTGCTGAAACAGTGTCCCTCCAAAGGAGACAAATATGTTATCGACGAGGAACTCCAGCATACTGATCACTTGTTCCTCGGAGTAGCATGTTTTACCTTTTTGAATTTTGTTTGAAAAATATGTGGAATTGTAGCCTAACACAACAAATTTTGAGCCATAGTTTCTATGACTAAAAGCTTTATGAATTGTTTCTTTTAAGCGGGTTTTTAATTTGTCATGCGGTAGGGTGGTATATAGAGTTGAAAAATCAAAAGTTTTGATGGAGGATACCTGAGAGAAAGAACTTGATTTCAGGTTATCCAAAAGATCTTTAGAGTTTTTCAAAATCCACATGTGATTTATGCCACTACGCGAGTAAATAGTTTCACAATATTTCTGTTGTCCCTCTTTTACTGCAGACAGAATATTTGTCAGGTGAATAGACAATTCTTTCGTCGAACAAGTTGATGATCCCGCTATGTATCTTAGTTCCTGTTATGTGTAATCTATTTCCAAAAAGGTGAAATGATATTTTTGAAATTGAATAGAGGAAACTTTCATGACGACAAACAAACAATCTACTGTAATTTCAATTGGCGATCATATTTATCCACTGGATAAAACTTTATCCGTACCAAATTAGACTGGACAAAGTTGTCCTGGATAAATCATATTTGTCCAGTGGATAACTTTTGAACAACCACATGTATCCAGTGGACAGAAGTTGTCCAGGATAAATCAGATTTGTCCAGTGGATAACTTTATCCATTGTTTTGAACAACCGGGCCCTGATCAGTACATACAGTCATCTCTGAAACGACTATAATTGTTTTAATTGACTTACGGATGATGGGTTGTGGGTATCGCATCGTGGTCAGTCGTGGGCTTCCGACGATTTTAAAATAAAAAATGAAGAATTGTAAAAAAAAAAAAAAAATAGATATATAAACAAAATTAGAAAAGTCGGCAATGTAGATTTAAATTAATAGAAAAAACAAACCATCAAACTTGTAAGTCAAATTAATATGAAAACGTGACAGATCAATTTAATAGCGGGTGACTTTGACAATTCAAAATAACTTGTCACGTTTGCATTACTCTATTCTTAGTCCTATTTTTAAACTATTTCTTGTTGTTTGTATGCATCTTGAGTATCAGGTAACAAGGAAGACGGGTTATATTACCAATAGACTTTTCCGAAAACTATTATTAGCCCGGTGACTAGACATCATTTCCAAAATTTAATCGCCATGAATACTATACGGCTGTGTCATATATCATTCGACTCGGCAATGTTCGTACTTTCAAAATAATTTGGTCGTCAAAAGAAAATATGGTGCATTTTTTTTAGAATTCAAGGTCAAAGGTAAAAAAAAAAATTTCACACAAAAATTCATTGAAAACCAAATTTCAATTAGAATCCCGTTTTCATTAAAGAAAGACGAAAAATTGCGTATTTGATTCTCCTTATTCAATTTTCTATCTAAAACGTCGGATGTCATCAAAAAATAATTGTTATGTGAAAATGTATGTGTTTTCACAAAAAGAGGGAGGGTTTTCGCTTAAAAACCTGGCAATTTTCCAAACTGCCGATAGTAAAACCATTAAAACTTATCCAAACGTAAAGAAAATATAGAAAAATATGTATTCTACAAAATGAATATAAATAATAGCCAAATTATAATGAGGAATATAAGTTTTGTTCACATAGATTTGTGTTGGTACATGTCCTATTGGCAACATTAACTCATACACATATAGTTATATGTGGGTTAAAAACAAAAACAAAACTTCTTGTATGCAACAAAATGCATCAACAGAATATAAATCAGCAAGAAATAAGGCTAAACAACTGTACAAGGCATTCTGAGTGACTGCAACTGCCTTTGTTCATGTGGTAATTGGAGCTGTTCTAGACGAGACTTAATCGAAACAAGATCTTTGCAGAACAATGCAACAGCTCGTCAAAACAGTGTACATGATTATGTTGTTAATACATTAAACGTCTTCTGCAAGGGTATAATAATGAACGTTTTTACATGATTCTAATCCTTGGCAAGAACATAAGTCAGTACATGCAAGGTTATGCTCTGCACAAACACAGGAATTTTTACATTGCGATTTCCCCTTGCATGAACACACTAGATCACGTAGAAATTCTGCTGACATGTTTCCTTCAAAGTAGACTGGATGCAAAGAATCCTTGACAGTTCGCCATCCGTATTCCATTGGTGAAGGCGGAGGTGGTTTTGCCAGACAGGAATCATGCTAAACTTTGGTCTGGAATGAGGCACGAAGAATATGCTGATGGAACGCCGCTTCTGAAGGTGGTAATCTAACCAGACTTGCATCCCGACTTGTAACAAATTTTACTCGAAGTTTGTTAATGTTATGATGGGAGGATGCAAAAGACTTCTTCTGATCATAAAACCTAGCTACAGACCGTGAAGAGCATGAAATAGCAACATCTTTGTCGGGATCTCCCATATTGTGTAAATCATGGAAATCTGATGCTGCATCTTTCAGTATTTTGTACACTGACTGTTTGCCAATTCCAAAGACGGAAGATGTAGTATCACACCCAGAGAGAGCATGTGCGAAAGGAAGCACTCTGCATGTGATTTCTGAGAGAGAAGAACATAGTTCATGAATAAGTAAAAACCTTCGACCGTCCTTAACACTACTAACGTTTCGCATTTGGACCCACAGTTCACTGGTGTTTGTCATCTGCTTATCAAAATAAATATAGAGAACAATCACATCTGTATCAGAGGTTTCGATAATAATCCCGCCTTGCTTTCCCAATTATTTGAGCCTTTTGTCAGCATGTAAAGCCTGGAGGGTCATATGGGTGTCTGCCTTTTCTTGAGTGCTGTACAAGTCAGGACAATCAGAGACTTCCTGGTCTGAAACAACTTTCACAATTTCCGCATTTCCAAATGAACCGGCAATGCAATACAGATTTCCAGAGGGCACCCAATGGGTTACTTTGATTGAATTTGACAATGAAGTCACCAAAAAGGTTTATGGGTGCCTGTTTTTTTTCTTTGACAGATAGAAATTCCTTCCAGTCAGGAATATTTCTGCTTTCTATGACTTGGAACACCTTTGCATGGGCAGTCACTTTGGTACGACGCTCTCTTTCAGCCGACTTGATGGAGTTTTTTAACGTCATACCTGTCAAATACATCTGCTACTGTATGTGATTTTGCAAAGCATGATGCCAACTGTCTGCAGTAGTCGGTAGCAAGGTCTCCAAAGGTTCTATGCCTCTTTGCATCCATGCACTGAACTAGTGTCATATCATCTCTGATGTAAGTTGTCAACGAAGGGTCAAAATTCGGCAACGAAAGAACTGGAGAAACTTCATTTTCGAACTGCTTCACTAGATCTGATTTACAAGACTTCCTCATTGTACCATCTTCATGGAACATGGACACCGGGATAGGCCTTATAGGATGTGAAAGAATGTTGTCAATCGTGAGATCATCTCTGCTATTAGTCAAAACCAGAGCACGTCCGAAAACAATTTCTGGATTGATATGACCGGTTATGATTTCACCAGATTTGCATTTCATGTATGTTTTGGCAATCATTTGTTCAAATGTTTTCAATTTTGAATTTGAAATAGGGCTATAAAAACTCACAGACTGTCCTACAGAGAGAGCACTGTTGACAAAGTTTCTGGACTTTTTTTCACCTTCGTTGATAGCAGACAGCAAAGTATCCTGTACTTCTCTGGTAACATGCATGCCTGTAGAAATATTCATGAGACAAGGAGGATGGGCCTCTATATCAAAGGGGTCAGTCATGATTTCGTTCAAATGGTTTACTATTGCTTGGACTTGTTCCTCATCTCGCTTCAAAGCTGTGTGCTTCATTTCTTCATGTGAGGTATTGCTGGTGCTTGTAATACATGCCCTGTCGTTCATTGCACTACTAAATGACGCTAGGAAAAAATGTCTAGTGAGTGTCCATCTAACAAGGGCATATTTCTGATTCGTTATTCCCACGATACCACCTGAGCCCTACGAATCTTTTATGATGTTTTTTTCAGTGCCCATATCGCTCCAAATACCATTGAAACTGCCGGATGTTTGTCTAATGGAAAACTCGCCTTTTTCAAAAGCTGATCTACCGGGACCGGGCACAACTTTCCGAAAAATTATGTAAGGTATAGATTTGT
Source organism: Bathymodiolus septemdierum (assembly GCA_963383655.1). NCBI lineage: Eukaryota > Metazoa > Mollusca > Bivalvia > Mytilida > Modiolidae > Bathymodiolus > Bathymodiolus septemdierum. The sequence continues at coordinate 132,835,169 of OY726517.1, forward strand.
TAGTCTATATTTTGGGTGGTATATAAAATCGCATTAAAGAAACTTAGATAAAAAAAAAGGTGTCACTAAATAGGGTAGTGATTATATTTTTAATTTCTACTAGTTACTTAACTATTTATCAACTGGCGCATTATTGTACAGAATTAAAATCTGGTGAAACTACAAAATGACCCCATTTACAATATTTGTTATTGTTATCATTTTTCAATAATAGGTTTATTGTGTTAGTTTTTTCGCCTGGTGAATAAAACATTATATGTAAACTTTGAATCCAATGCGAAAGAAATACATTTCTATACAGTTTTTAAATACCGGAGCAAAACTGTTAGCCACTCGAGGTCCAAATTTAAATAAATTTAGCTAACTATGCATAGAATTTTAGAAAACTGCACCATACGACTTTTTGACGACCAGTCTAAAATCAAAGTAAAATGATTTTCCTACAAGTATGCCAATTTTTAGCCGCATAGTATGAAGTGAAATTAAACTCCGTTAATATGCGACTTTTGCGTAGTTGGTCACCGGGCTATATAGGCATACTCGTAGTCGTAGTCATACACGAAGTTATACTCGTAGAGGTAAATTTATAGTAGGGAACATTTCAAAGCGTAAAAGATAAAACCGAATATATACGACGTGTGTACTCGGATGCATTTTGGATTATTTCACATGTATAATATTTTAGGCTAAATACATTCTATATTGTTTTAAAAATGCTCAACTACCAAAAAGAAATGGATCTAGGACTTTTGAATGTGAGGGGCGGGGGGCTAATTGACTAAGACGGGACTCGCTCTGGTCACTCTCCAGTGGTTTTCTATTGTTTCAAAATATTTATATAGGTTGAAACCCGGCCATCAGCTCCCTCATTTAATCCGCCACTGACTGCATATGAACGCAATGCCGATCCGTATACGTGTTGCATAGTTACATACAATACATTCAAAATTAATGATGCATCTTCCAAACCTCACAGAAATCCAGAAATATAATTTTTCTACTTAATGTATGTTCTATTTGATTTCATTTTGTTGATTTTTGTCCCAGTCAAATTTGCTTACGGAATTCGTTCGATAGATTTTTATAGACAATTCAGATTTTTTTTTTCTAAAAGGTTACTGTGATGCATCGTCGCCCGTATTTTATATGGTAGAGTTTGTCAGTTACTCGCCGTAGGTCGGTGTTTCACTCCGACTATTCCGCCACTAAAACTGACCATCATATATATATAGCCATTGCGTGTTAAAAATGATGTTAAACACCACCAATCAATCGATCAATCAATCAATCAATCTGCCAGACGCTTTGATAGAAAAATGTTTTGGACAAAATTTTGTTCATGTGCAACTTAGTCAGATTATTTTCATGAAAAATTCACAACCACACCATTTTGTTTCAAAAAACAAATCCCCATGAAAATTAAATGATCTGTCCCTTGAAAACTTGGAGCTGAAATCATGATAGAGAAACGTCATACACTGTGACGACCCGTGCTTATCTTATGTGATATAGTTTGTCAGTTACTCGTCGAAGGACGATTTTTACTCCGGCTTCCTCCACTAGTAAAACTGACCGTCATATATACATGTAGCCAGTGCATGCTAAAAATGAAACGAAAGTTAAAGAAAATTGTTGAATTGTGTGGTGCATTTGTTCGTCGGCGTCAAACTCTGTTCTATTGATATATTAAAACGATCTATCTAACACTGTATAATGCCTTTTAAATGCCCATAAACGTCATAAACCTTAATACATGTTTTGAGATTATCGATTTTTCTTGCATAGGTATGAATAGGAGTATCACTTTAACTATAACAGTTTTCGAAAAGGTCTAATAGTATGCATACCCGATGTACTCGTGACGAACACAGACTTGATGTTTAACTAGAGGGGGAAACACTTTTGAGGTGAGAATCTTTTTTATGTAGAATGATATGATTCAAATATTATGTTTTGTGTTTACACATAGAGTCCAGTCCCCTTAATAGGTAATGTAATGCGTCGAATAATCAGATCAGATACTGAGATAGATTCTCGGATATTGTCAATTTTTATTTTAAGAAAAGCATGTATCATTGACGCTTATTTAATACTTAAATTTAGATTAAAATAATCAATTTGATCATATATTATATGTTTTATTTATTTAGTCAATACAGCAATTGTACTATAGTTTCATAATATCTAAGATTCTAGTGTATATATTTGATATTCTGGATAATGTGAAGCAGCCGGCCGCGATACTGGTATTACCAGTATTGTAATATTTACAATACTGGTATCACCAGTATCATAATATTTACAATACTGAAAATACCAGTAATGTAAATATTACAATACTGGTAATACCAGTATTGTAACACTACAATACTAGAAATACCAGTATTGTAATGTTACAATACTGGTGATACCAGTATCGTACATATACAATACTGGATGTACCAGTATCGTGCATTTACAATACTGGAATACCAGAATCGTTGATCTATGCACAATACCGGAAGCTCCAGTATTCTTCATCCAACAATACTGGTAATACTAGTATTGTAAAACACACGATACTGGAAGCTCCAGTATTCTTCATCCAGCAATACTGGTAATACTAGTATTGTAAAACACACAATACTGGAAGCTCCAGTATTCTTCATCCAACAATACTGGTAATACTAGTATTGTAAAACACACGATACTGGAAGCTCCAGTATTCTTCATCCAACAATACTGGTTTTCGCAACTTCATACCTAATCTTCCAGTATCTGCAATACTGGTATAATCAGTATTTTCCAGAATCTTCCAGTATCTGCAATACTGGTATTACCAGTATTTTCCAGAATCTTCCAGTATCTGCAATACTGGTATTACCAGTATTTCCCAGAATCCTCCAGTATCTGCAATACTGGTATTACCAGTATTTCCCAGAATCTTCCAGTATCTACAATACTCATATTTTGTCAATGACCAGTATCTTCTAGTATTGCAGATACAGGAAAATTCTGGAAGATACTGGGATACTAGTATTTACCAGTATCTGTACCAGTATTGCAGATACTGGAAGATTCTGGTAAAATACTGGTATTACCAGTATTGTGTACCAGTATTGTAATACCAGTATCGCGGCCGGCTGCTTCATATTATCCCAAAATGTATTTGACAATTCAGTGACTCCAGCCTCACTTCTATATCTTGTGTATAAGCCTTCATCTTAGATGTGAACCACATGTGCGCAAAAATTCTGACAAAATATTATAGTTGAGTTACCGTTTTGGTAAACCTTGCTTTTGTTTTCCATTGATTTTTCATTCTTTTTCTTGGTCTCAACAATATTGCATACTGCACTCTCAGATCTACAGCTTTCTTATTGTTTGACTTAGGCCACTGATATTTGGCATGTATATTCATCAACTTTTCTGACTTAACTGTTAATGGTAATTTTGTACCTGTGACCTTGACCTTTGACCCCAAGGTCAAATTACTCACTGTTATATGAATATATTGTATCTTACTCATAACTTTTTTGTTCTCGACTCATTAGGTTTAGATTTTAAATTTTTGGCATGTGATTAGATTAAGCCAAGTTAATTTACAATATGCAATTGCATGTGACCTTGAACTTTTACTTCAAGGTCAAGTTATTCATAATTGGAAAAGAAAATATTCCATCTCTAGACATGCTTTGATATTTTGCATGTTGGTACAAAATCTGTAGAAGACAATCATTTGCCATTATATGAACTTCACCTTTAGTTATTTCTTGTAAGTTTTACAAGACTCAATAGATGAAACAATTGGGTTTCCATTAAAGTATTTGTATTTAATAATGGTTTCAACATAAATATGCTTTGATAAACGCCACGATATAGTTGAAATACTGCTAAAGTTGGCGTAAAACACCAATAAATAATTAATCATATGCATTTATAGTTATTGAAATGTCTAAATATATAACATGATGAGGACATATTGTTGTCTCTTTTTAAATCAGCAAGGCCTTTTTCCTCCCCCCTTTTGATCTGTACTAATGTTCTTGCTTTGTAAGGTCTATTTTCTTCTTTGGAATGGTTGGTTTAGGACACGTCAGTTCCTTAGCTTCCTCTGAATAGCAGTGTTGTCGGATATGCTCATACAAGTACCACTATCTTTTTGGATCAAAACCTTTAATGGTTGAAATATTTGGAATGGTTTGAGGTTGTGAAAGTCTAGTTTTGGATTTAAGCAGAATAAACGTGAATTGTTTGGATGATGCACTTTCCTTGCACTTTACTACACCTGGATGCTTGGAATCGTTGAAAAGGTGATGGTAGTCAGTAATATGTTTCAATGGCTTAACGAATTCTTGCAAGCAAAACTTCCACTTATAAAATATTACTGGGTCTTTCGTATCATACAATATGTGGAACATTGTGATCATTTCTGCTTGACCTTCGCACTGTTTCAGCTACCTGTATAATAGCAAAAAATATATTCATATAATTCTTTTTCAATATCTCAAATTTGTCATTCAATATAAGCATGTAAAAATCAGTGACATATCATTTCCTTTTTAATACCTTAAAAAACGGACATCATTTTACTCTGTGGTCATTTCAAGGTGGTATGCTCTAATTATTTAGCTTCAATCAATTTAATTTTCTGAAGGTACTTTATTGTGAAGTTTCATCAAAGTTTATTTATTTTAGGAGGAATTGATTTTATTTCGGTACAAGGATATGTTTTTTCTAACAATAACAAAAAAATCATGACATAGCTGGCATATTAATTATAAGTATCTACCTATTATATTTTCTGTTTATACATGTGTTATTAAGTGTATAGTAAATTGTGCTTACATGGATGCATCAGTACATAGTTTGTAGATTTGATTTTGTTTTCCTAACTATAACATTCTTCTTCTCTCTACTAGTGATACTGCTTTTAATATAGGGGTTATTTCCCCTTGCCCAAATTAAAAGGGCTCTCGAGGTCATGATCGCATGGTAGCTGGATTTAAAACTACCTGTGCAGCTAAAATTGTGAGTTCGAACCCTGTTCATGGCGAGATGTACTCGATACAACATTATCTGAAAAAGTTTGTCAGTGACTTGTGACAGGTCAGTGGTTTTCTCTGGTTTCCCCCACCAATAAAACTGCCTGCCACGATATAACTGAATGATTGCTATTTTGTTTATTTTCCCTTTGATGTTTAAAACCAATATATTTCATATCACGTAAGCGCTGAGATGATTCCAATTATCGCTAATCGCTAAGCATTGTCAATTAAGGATGCACGTAGTAATATCGCTGTTTTCTAATATGACGTTATAATGACGTCTCATTACCAAATCCTTGATAAACATACTATCATAGCGATAAAATAATTAAAGATGTTTTTAAAACTCGAGGACGTTTCTCAGTCATCTCTCATCTCAGGGGCTTCGCCCTTCGATGAGAGATGACTGAGAAACGTCATCTCGTTTTAAAAAAACATCATTAATCACTTAATATTGTTGAAAGTGGTGCTAAACACTATAAAGCAACCAAATCAACCCAAATTAAATGAGCTGTATAATTTTACCTCTGTTATTGTTTCTACATTAGAATCTCTCCAATGCATTTTCCAGATTCCGAAATGCCAATCTGGTTCAAACTTTGTATGGCCTGTCATCATCATGAAGTATTCAATTGTTCTGTGCACACCTGTTCAAAACATAAAATTTCATATCAACTGATTGGGTAAAGAGACACTTTCAAATCCTGTCATTTAGGTGATTTTTCATTTTGGTATAAAGTTGTGATTGTTGTCTTTCTTTTGCAAAATTTAACTAATTAGTGTATGTACTTCATGTGTATGAATAAACTCTGACAATTGACAACGCTTGGCTATAAATGCTTATTTCATTCAAATACAAAACTGCCTGTCAAATTTCAAAGTTTAATTATTTTGACAACCCCACTTCTCCCCAAAATGTCAAATAATAAAATTCAGGATTTCAAGAACGGGAATAGCATTATTATAAATGTACCTGTGATAACTCTCCATAGACCATACCATAGAACCATTGTGTTCTTGTTCTGTCCACTACAGTTGTCAAAATGAATTCTACAATCAGTCTCTCCGTGTCCATATCTGTTGAAGTAGTGATGTACCATACAGAGTTTGCACCTTTTCCTGAATTTGTTACCTCATCAATCAAATAAAAACTTTGTTTTCCTATAAAATAAATAATAGTAACTGTAATTGCTAATTTCTAATTCAACAATTAGCATGTTATTCTTTATCATATAGACATAAAAGTACAAGCTTGAAGTTTAAAATGAATTTGTTTGCATGATTTTGTGACAGCTTCATTTCATGTAAATGAGATGGATGCGCTTGAGATGTAGATATGTTCTCTGCATATATTAAGAATAGTTACCCTTTGTTGCACATTTAAATGTGTGTACAAGTTGTAATGAATTGTGTTGTTTTGTTCCATTACACACATATATTTAGAACACTCATTTGAATGCATGTGGATACATTTTAAATGCATTTTACAGTAAGATAACCAATAACAGCTGAGTCTCAAAGTGAAAATGGCTCTTATTAAAGTAACTGTTTATCATTTCATGTACCACTATTTCATTTTCAAAACCACACATAAATTGACAAACTTATATTGTTTAAATTTCATGTGTATAATATTTAGTCTTGACATTTATTTATTTATTCATGTTTGGTGTTTTAACACCACTTTCAGCAATATTTAAGCTATATCATGGCGATCAGTTTCAGTGGTGGAAGAAGCCGGAGTACACGGAGAGAACCACCGACCATGGGCAAGTAAATGCAACTGATAAACTTTATCACTGGCGGCTGCGAGTCGAGTGTATCCTTTTTTGTAGTTTACAAAGCCGGGGGCGAACCCCCGCCGGTTTAGTCTTGATCAATACTCTTCAGAGCATGTCTATTACTTAAGGTAGTTATCCACTTTTCATTGTTGTTCATGTCATGGAGATTTGAGCCACAAAATAAACTACCGGAATTTTTTAGATCATCTGGTAATCTCATCAAGTTCTGTTTAACAGACTTCACTTGAGTTCTATAGTGATCTCTTTGTTCCTTGGAAAGTTGCACGTGTTTGTCGTACTCGGACAGTAAAGGTTCCTTGTCCTCTTCCAAAAGATTCCCACTCTTCTATATTTTGTCTGCAAAGTCTTGACAATGTTGGCATAACTCAGTGCAAGGTTTGGTTATGACGATATTTGGACTTATCGCTATTTTGTTTATTTCCCCTTTGATGTTTAAAACCAATATATTTCATATCACGTAAGCGCTGAGATGATTCCAATTATCGCTAATCGCTAAGCGTTGTCAAGGACGCACGTAGTAATATCGCTGTTTTCTAATATGACGTTATAATGACGTCATATTACCAAATCCATAATAAACATACTATCACAGCGATACAATAATTAAAGAAGTTTTTTTAAAACTCGGGGACGTGTCTCATTCATCTCTCATATCAGGGGCTTCGCCCTGCGATGAGAGATGACTGGGAAACGTCATCTCGTCTTAAAAAACATCGTAAATCACTTAATAACTCGTGCCACTTTCTCTGGAAAGTTCTCAGACTAACACTTCTGTAATGTATTTCAGAAGCCAAAGATTCATATTCTTGATGTATGTCAATAGAACTTTTATCAGAAGGCAATAATAATACCTGGTAATTATTATAATTAGGAAGTCTTCCTGGTAGAGACAAAGCATTGTCAGCAGCATATTTCACAAGAAAAGTTTTAATTCTTTCTGTATGCTTTGGAAATTTTCCAGTACTTGCATGAACCCTGGGTGAAAGACCATCCCGTTGTCTAGTGATGTGGCGATTGACAGCAGCTTTTTTCTCTCTATATCATGTATCAAGCAAAATGTCTTCCTACAAACCCACTTTCCTTTAACATAAGATTATTGATACGGTCTCTCTCGCTCTTTTATTTTATGTTCTGTAGCTTCTGTGTGACTACCTGCACGCCTATGAACAAAAAGTTCGGTTTTGATGACTATGTCTCGTTCCTCTTTCCAATTTCTTTGCGGTGTTCTTGGAACTCTACAGCTGAATCCATGTCAATTATTTTACTGCATGGTTCCCCATGAAATTCTTTACAACCACACATATTTGATTTAAATTGATGCTGCCTTACGTATTCCTTACCTTACCTTACCGGGAAGTCTTTTACCGTCCTTTAAGGACAACCTCTTCCGAGTGTTGGGGTCTCGGGGTTCACTTCCACCAATTTAGGAATAGCATATTCCGAATCCTCCACCATCAGAAGAATTAACATATCGCATGTACTGTACACTATACTCTGATTCGAGTTAAAATCCATAAAATCTAAAAGTATATTCGTACGTATAGACATTTCCGTGTAACTCCCGTTATATACATTGTAGTAAAATATCATTTACTTCCTCTTTATGTTCAATAACCTGGTACGCGCCGTGTGTAAATCGAAGCACAATCTTTTAGTGAGTTTGTGGATTCTTCCAATATAGTCCATATCACTCTTCTTTGGCCATACATTGTCTTTACGGAATTTTAATTCTGAAGTACAGTCCATTATAATCTGGATCTGATTAATACTAAGTAGCTCCAAGAATTCCTTTGCGGTTGTCTTATGGAATATGACGGATACATCATTTATATAAGAAGATCATCGTATTGGCTGTAGGCATACGCATCTAAGCAAAAAATGTTCTACATCTTCATCCTCTGCATCACACAGTTTATATGTCGGTTTTTCATTATGAATAAATTTAGCTCTCTTCTGTTGTAAGATATATGAACCGGTAGCTAATTTGAGTTTTGTGGCAATCAACATCGCTTCTCAGGATGGATTAGATTCATTGTCTATATGTATATTCCAGTGACATCTGTTTGGAGTGAAGCTCGAGTAATCGAGATATTTCAAGGAGGAATACAATTCACAATCTGATATTAATCTGCTTTTCCAGTACTCATTAATCTGAGTCTGTATTAATTACTTCCATCCTAGTTTACACATTGGATTAGATAAATATTCCAACGGATGTTGAAGCCCATATTCCAGCAGAATCCGCTTGATGAGATCAAATTAACTTGTACTATCATTTTCTTTCATGTTTAATTGACGAAAGGCTAACCTTTTCTCCAGCGTATCATCATTCTGTCTACATAAGTTGTTAAATAGGGTTAAACATTTTATGTCTATCTGAGCTTGTACTGGTAACAACCCGGATATAATATATAAGGCTTTCAGAAGTTGTTCTAATTTGTTCATATTTTGTGGCCGTGGTTGTAAAATGTTAAGTCCATTAGTTAGAGTGGGAAGAATGTAACATCTAATTATAGCAATAGCAATTGTGGGGTCTAGACCACTGTTAGCATGTAAGCCAATTGACATTAGGCTATATGACGTAGCTTTTGCTATATTTTGCTCTATGGTTTCATTCTTGGCTTTTGTTCTAGTCGTAGATCGTACTATGCCCAGATGCGATGATTTATCTGTTATTGGCATATTCTCGTTGTTTAATTTAAATGTAACGTCCTCACTACATTTACGCTTTTGATTGATAGGAATAATCACGCTCTTCTGTGGTTGTAAAGTATAATGATGCTGCGTACTATACTGGACTGCTGTATTCAATATAATATGTAGGTCACATTTATCATTCGCGATTAACGCTATATCATCAGCACATGCTATGGCGTTCACGGTAATATCGCCTATGTGTGCCCCAGTGTCCATTTTCTGGAAGGTATGGAGGAGATCCTCTATGTAGAGTTTGTACAGATCTGCGCTCAGGAGACCACCTTGTTTGACACTTTGCTGTACATTTATTCCATCTGAAATACAATCATTCCACTTAACACATGATCTCGTGTTTCTGTGTAGTTCATCAATGATCGTCCAGGTTGCTGGATTAATCCCAAGCATATAGAGTTTACGGAATAAGATGCTATTAGTACAACCACATCGAATGCAGATTTTGCGTCCAGCAGTGCCAAATAAAAGGGTTTGTTTTTATCTTCGAATTCTCTATATAATTCTCTACTATCAATGCGGCATTTGTTGGAGAGGTATTCTCAGTAACTCCCCTTTGTAGGACCGACTGATTTTGTAGTAGTAATGGTTTCAGATCCGTTCTTGCAATGTATTCAATGATTTTAGCAAATACTGGGAGAACAACGATTTCTCTATAATTCTTCGATTGATGATTGTCACCTTTGTTCTGATACACAGGACTCAATAAACCGGTTTTGATAACATCTGGAATTAGTCTGTTGATAAATATATAGTTTATTAAAGTACATAGGTGGTTCAAGAATTCATTTCCTGCAAACAGTATATTCTCTATTGACATGCCAAAGATGCTTTCTGCTTTGCCTGTGTTAATTGATTTAATAGCAGTTGATATTTCATCTATAGACACTGTTCGAGGTGGAATTCCATCACAGATTTCTTTGATGGTTTGATAGTCCAGATCACATAAATTAAGATTTCCATAATCATACATGTCACTATTTGATGGTTGAGCAAGTATGGAGAAGTGTTCATGCCACCCATTTACTACGTCGATTCCTTGATATAGATTGTCATTCACGTATAAATAATTTATTAAAACATTCCCATTATTTCGTTGCTTTTTGACGAGTTTGAAAAATAGACGCTTGTTGTCCGAATTCGCATTTATAATGCGATTTCTTTCTTCATGCCCACATTTGTTTTCTTCTAGCCGAAGTTCCCTTCTAAATATTTTCCTGGTCTCTTCCCTTCCAATTACCAGAGAGTTGGTCGGATCATTTGAACGACCATGTTTTTTCCATTGCTGATGCGCCTCTTTATTACATTTGAGGACACTTTTGATATCGTTGTTCCAAACATTTAAACTGAGTTTATTTTGACCATATGATCGTTTCTTAGAACAAGTTTTTGCCGTACCAGTCAATATTGTAAAAGTATCTAGAAGAGCTTCCTCGATTATTATTTTGTCAGAGTGGAGTTTCGTTGTTACTTCGGGAATTTGTTGAACCAAAGACTTCTCATACTGTTGTTTGTCTACCTTTTCCCATTTCAGTTTCCTGTGCTTTTGAGTTGTGGGCGGGGTCACATTTCTTTTGATATCACATTGTATGCGAATTTCAATAGGATAATGATCTGATACACTAGTTTCAATGTATAATACCCTCTCAGTGTGGTATTTATGGACTGAACTATATAAAAAATAGTCTATCTCTGAGACTTCGACTCCATCGGAGTTAATAAAGGTAGCACCCTTATGATCAGTAGTTAAGTTTGTGTCTATAAGAAATTGCCTCAATTTTAAAAGTCGTCTATAGTTCTTTTGCTTTGTCAGATCTTCATTAAGATCTCCTCCAATGATGATTTCATGGGTAGATTCATATGTTTGAAAAGTCTCAAATAGTTGGTCAATATATTCTGAAAACTCCTCATATTTGTCATTGTTCTCTTCCGGTGGATTGAAATTTTCAACAGCAGATTCATGTTCAGATGGCGTGACTTCAAATCGATCAGCTAAGCAATAAGTCGTCAACTGCATTCAATTCATTTATAAAATCTTCATCATGACATTCAAATATTTCAGGCGGAACACTACAAACACTTCTTTGGCTTTCCTGGCTCATTTTCTCAGATTTGCCATGTATCGATATATCAACTGTAAAATTACTTCAGTTGAATAATTTCTATACCGGTGTAGCATGCAATTTGTTCCGACCCGCCAGATGGGCCGCTCAGAATGCATAGACTAGGCTAAAAGGGCCGGTCGGAATGAATAGCCTAGGCTGAATGGTCCGGGTCTATGCCATTTGTTCCGACCCAAGTTGAATGCAATAGCTAATGCAATAAAAGTATCATACTGACGTATATTAAGGCACAAGAAGAAATAACTTTTATTACAAACTCTACACCATTCTTGTATGGTTTTAAGAGTCACAATCCAACGACATCTTGAACTGACGGTTTGTTGCACAATGGACAATGGTATGCGCCTTCAACGTCATTTTCTTAAATCTGAATTTGTAAGTCAACTTTTTATCTTCATTAAAAATGAATGTGTTTATAGTGTATACTAAGAATGATAAATAAGAGAACAACATTGGTCTAATAATGTTCATTATTATCCAGAGAAATTATGTCTGGATAATAAGCTATAAACTAGTGATTTGCTAAGCAATTTGATAGTCTTACCTTTTATTTTACTGTCTAGGCGAAGTCTTTGTGTCCTCGGCTTAGTCTGTTCATTAGCTGTGGTTTCTTGTGCGTATGTTACTGCAGCCTTTTCGCTATCATATTCTGTTACATTCCTAATTGCATCCTGTTGCTCAGACTCAAGTAGGGCTTCAGGTTGCTGGCATGTTGGACTGTTTTTAATATTTTTTCGGTCAAGCAATTCTTTAGTTTCATTGTACCTTTTGAAAACACCTCCATGATTTCATATGGTCCGATCCAATTTTTGTTTAAGGTTCCTCCCATTCTGTGATCATTTTTTCTGTTTTTCATTAACACCATACTCCCAACTATGAAATTATGCTGCGCAACACAATTCCATCTGTCGTAATCTTTCTTTTGTTTTTCCTGTGCAACTTTTATGTTGTGATTGGCATGTTGGTATACATCATCGCGTACGCCAAGCAAGTTATTGACGTACTTTTCCATTTTATCTTCTGGTTCCAACTCGGAATCAAAATCAGTGCTAGCTACTGAAATGGGAAGATCAGAGGGTAAATCTAGCTCAACTGGTATCCTTGCTTTTCTACCGAACATATGATAAAACGGTGTATGCTTAGTGGATGCATTTTCAGATGCTCTATAGGCAAAGAGGACTCTGTATTTAAAAGACATAGAAGATATATTTACCAGCGGTACTATCGGAATGACAAGCACGAAGGATCCTATGCTTTTCTGTTTTTCTAACCACTCGTCTAGTTTCTCCCTTTGCACTAACGTAGAAATAAAGGTTATCCTTTGAGACATAATGTTTTGCTTGCTTCCTTAGCTTCCTTTTTTCACTTTCTGTTAAATTTTTAGTATATTCTGTATTTTCAACGTATTTCAACAGTGTCGAGTACGCACTCTCGTCCATGTTAACGTGCAGTGAAATATTGTACAAATTAAATTAATCATGTGGAACTGAGATGACAAGTGTTCACGTTCATATTTATATAATATTACGCATGGGACACTCGCGACTATGTTATCAAACCGTTGACCAACATTTTCGATTTTAGTGAGCTTGCCAACAAACAAACAAACGAAATACGAATTAAGAAATATATACACACATAGCCGAGATGAATATTTTTATTGATAATACGTTGTAAATTACAAAATATATATAGGTTTATAAATGTAAAAGCAGGTCGGCCCATATTGCCTGGCATCGGAACAAATAACCTAGGCTCAATGTTCCGAATTGGAACAAATTGCCTAGGCAATTTTGGCCGTCCGGAACATCTGGCGGCCGGACCATCCAGCCTGATACACCGGTTGCGATACGACGAAAAACTTCGGGAAATTGAAAACTAAGCTTATTAAACTGATTAAAAAATACTAGTTTTAAATTTTAGACATTTGCATGTAGCCATTAACGTTTCATGTCAGTTTATTGATTCATTAACCATCGTTGTTTATGGTTGTCAAGAACTACTTCACGCTCTATCTCGCGATATTTTGAACGGGTTCCACTTCTCACGAGATTTAGAGCTAATGCTGAAAAAAATTCTTTACATCCTTGTACCCGTTCTTGATTTTATTTATACAATATGCCGTTTTTAGTACTTTGGTACTCGTGGCCCAGATTACTGCGCATCCCTACGGAGTCGATTTCCACCAGTAAGTTATCCTGTGTTGGTTTCCGGTGCAAGGAATTTGATCCATTAGTGTTATGGATCTGGAATCAAAATATTGCTATTTCTACCATAGTTGGGACTTCGTCCCATATAAATAACTTTTTTGTTTGTTTGTTTGTTTTTGTTTTTGTTTTTGTTTTTTTTGTTGTTTTTTTTTTCTTTGCTACGCTTCGTGGTTTTTTTTCCTTGTTTATGTTTTGTTTCGTTTTGTTTTGTTTTGTTTTGTTTTGTGTTTTTATTTTGGGTAGGGGGTGAGGGGTGTTTGTTTGTTCTTTTTATTCATTTGCCGGAGGAAACCAGATCGCCTAAATAAAAAAACAGCGACATGCACACAGTCACTAACAAACGCTATAATTAAACACAGCTGTCTTTTCGGCACATTACCGATGATAAGAATCAAGTTTCCAGAGTTCAACCTTCAGAGCGGACCAGAGCGTCCTTTGGTGGTAGGGTGGTAGATAGCGGTGTACTTTCGATGGTGCGTTGTCAGATTGTATAATGTAACCACTATCCCTTCCATATTTGACGTCAAATAATAATCAATCAATCAATTAATATATCATAGAGAATACGACGATACCACAGGGGAATCAGAAGTCTAACAATGACAAACATTACAAAGGCTAATAGTAAAAAGACAACAGATAAACAATGGTGACTAAAGCACTACACAAATTACTATTGACTGAGCAACACGAACCTTTTAAAACCTGCGATGAGGTCAGGTGCTCCGGAAGGACAAGCAGTAACTGGTCCACTAGTGGCAATCGTTGTATAACTCGTGTTACAAATCCGATAATACTTCATGCACGACGAAAGAGCATACTCGTGATCATATGTCACTCAAACATTCCGTAACGTAAATGCAAATCATGATGTCGACCGTAAACCTCCGAAGTGATAACTTCAACTTGACCACTGGTTCTGTAGCTTGCTTGCTAGCAACAACCCTCTGTCAATGCCATCTTGTTAGGAAGCACAAACTCTGGAATATCGTATCAACTGACCGTGAGCTATGTACTCCATATACAGATTCTGATAGTATGTTGCTACATATAAACGGAAAGTTCACAATGAGAAAATTGAATTAATCTCTCTTGTCAAATTCTAAAAATAAGTCATGGAAATAAGCAGACCTATCTGTGATATCCTTTAGTATAAGTTCAAATGAATAGAGTGAGTGAATGAATGTTGTTTAGCGCCAATTCAGCCATTTTTCAGCTATATCATGGCGCGAACAAGTTAATTTACAATGAGATGATGATGAGGTCCGCTTTATACTAGACCAACACACTGAGTTGGACATTTATAGTGCTAACTCACTAAAACAACAGGCCGCGGGTTGACATGTTGCTCCACTCGGACACATTATTCTGATTCCGAGCCAACCAGTGTTTGCTATTTCTCCTTAATGCTGCGTGCTTAGAGGAGAAGCATTAAATACAAATTGTATAGTCCTTGGTTTGACCTGACCGGGGCTCGAACTCACGATCTACGGCACTCGATCAAAGGACCAGTTTTCGTTTTTCTTGAGAAGCTCCTGAATGATGTTTGCATCCTGGGTATGAAGGAACAATTATGTTAAGATGAGCATAGTTTCCATAGCACAGCGATATGTTTCAATAAAAGTGGTATTGTATTGGGAAAATCATATGATTTTAAGATATACCTGTATGAGTGCCAAAAAACAAGTAGATACTGAGGATATGCTACCTAAAGGTTAATCCTATGTTAGTGCCCTTAACATCCCCACCCCCGCCCTTTCATGTTTATTGAAGGTTGGTTCATAAGTTGACTAACGGTTATCTTATCAATCAAGTGTTGGCATTGCAAAACAATATATAACTGTGACGTGTCAGATTTTCATTTTATCGCATAATTGTATAGATTCCCGACTATTTGTAGCACTTATCCTTTCCTTAAGGCACCAGATTCGATAAGCGGAGGATTATATTACCTATGACTATGACTATATTATTAGCTATATATGTCACGGTGTTACAAGGATAGATTCTTACGAAAATATCGCAGCAAATGTCCATTATGATCTCGAATTTCTGAAGATATCCATACAAATGAGGTTGAATTGCTCAAAATATCACAGAAGGTGTCCATTATGATCTCGGAATGCTCAACATATTTAGGGAAGATCTCCGTTATGGTCTGGGATTGATTAAACTATCAGATAAAATCTCCGTTATGGTCTGGGATTGATTAAACTATCAGATAAAATCTCCGTTATGGTCTGGGATTGATTAAACTATCAGATGAAATCTCCGTTGTGGTCTGGGATTGATTAAACTATCAGATAAAATCTCCGTTGTGGTCTAGGATTGATTAAACTATCAGATAAAATCTCCGTTGTGGTCTGGGATTGATTAAACTATCAGATAAAATCTCCGTTATGGTCTGGGATTGATTAAACTATCAGATAAAATCTCCGTTATGGTCTGGGATTGATTAAACTATCAGATAAAATCTCCGTTGTGGTCTGGGATTGATTAAACTATCAGATAAAATCTCCGTTGTGGTCTGGGATTGATTAAACTATCAGATAAAATCTCCGTTGTGGTCTGGGATTGATTAAACTATCAGATAAAATCTCCGTTATGGTCTGGGATTGATTAAACTATCAGATAAAATCTCCGTTATGGTCTTAAATTGCTAAAAATATCTGTGAGAATTTCCGCTATGGTCTCAGATTGAACAAAATTTCTGTGAAATCTCCGTTTTTCTCTCGGATTGATTAAAATTGGGGATGTCAAATCGATTAAAATCTTATAACCGGTTACTCGGTCAGGTTTCCGATCGAGTACCCGGTTACTCGGTAGAACATTTATTTTATTCGGTTTAAAAAAGGTACAGCTGGGTTCAATGAAACTTCTGTTTTCTTCCTTTCTTTTCATTATTTCAAAGTTTTATATTTCAACTATAATTGTAAAGATTCAGTTGAATGATAACAAATTTAAAAATATAAATTTATTATTTACAACACAGTGCAAATTATTTACATACCAGGTTATGTCATGTCACATTCATGATTGTTATTCAGTCATTGTGGTACACAGTTTTTGCTAAGGAAAATAATTTGGTCGATGCAAGACGATGACAGTCTGTTGCGAAGCTTCGTAACAATCAAACCTGCTACCGAGAAGATTCTTTCCGACGGAACAGATGTTGACGGAACAACTAAATACCGGCACGCAAGAACCGAGAGTCTTGAATATTTATCGGAATTATCTTTTCACCATGCAAGAGAATCAATTACTGTCATTTGACAGTTTTCGAGTCATTACATCGCTTGAAAAACTTCCAAACTTTAGATGTAGGAGGTGGCATTTGCACAGCCCTATCTCTCGAAATTCAATTCAAACACACTTTTATTAGTTCAATACTTTAAATTCGAATGGTGTTCATACCAGTTTAATCACTTTGTTTGGTTAACATATGGTTAAACCTACAAGCTAGTGTTTTGTCGGGGGAATAGACAGATAAGAGATCAATTACCATTTAATTGACCAATAATTGTTATGTAAACATATGCCAAGCGCTGGTTTCTGTGTACGATTTCTATTATATATAACATTAATTATTTATTGTCCGGAAAATTTATCATTATTTTCATAAAAAAAAGTTTTCCGAGTAACCGAATACCGATTTTGGTATTCGATAATCGGACGTTCGAGCGAGTACCCGGTTAACCGGGTACTCGTTGCCATCCCTAATTAAAATATCTGTGAAAATCTCCGTCATTATCTCGGATTTATCAAAATATCTGTGAATATCTCCGCTATTGTCTCGGATTGCTCAAAATATATGTGAAAATCTCCGTTATTGTCTCGGATTAATCAAAATATCTATGAAAATCTCCGCTACGACGTCGGATTGATCAAAATATCTGTGAAAATAAAAATGACATTTATATTATAAATGACTAATACTTGATCAAAATAAACAAATTATGAGCTATGAATTTTTCAGGAGACATATCATGTTGACACCACATTCGTAGAGTTCTATGGTATTATAAGGGCAATACCAAGACATTGGAGGCACTTGATCAATACATGTCACAATTTAATATATAAGGAGAATAGGTTTATTCATCAGTTACAGATTGACCCAAAACCCTGACAGCTTATTGATAAAAACACAGATATACCTGTAAATATTATTAATAAGTGGTAAAATGAGTTTGATAAGTAGTAGGGAATGGGACATTTTAGTCAACCCAAAAACCCGTGGCATTGTGACGTCCCCATATAAGGCCATCGACACACCCATTTACCATATAGGGGCATAGCCCCACCCCTTTCGTCTGACGTCGCCAAAATTTTAAAATTCAAAAACATTAAAAAAAAATCAAAAAAATTATAAAATTAAAAAAAAAAAAAAAATTCAAATGAAATAAACATAAATCAAAGTTTATAAATGAACAAAATAATCAAAATACATAATTTCGACTCGATGACTCACCCGTAACTTCAGTGATATGTCTATGACACCCCGGACGTGATCTGATCATATTTGGTCATTCAACATGAAATCAAACCGGAACATAAGGTATCCTCCACGAGACATTATGGTTACATATAGGTACAAGAAGTCAAACTGATTTCACCGTTCTGCACATTTAGTATTGACCACACCTAGATTTCAAAAGTATTAAAATGCTGATATCTTTCGAGAATCCATTGATACCATCATCAATTCACATATACCCCCCTTTTTTCTTCTTCACTATTACAGATTCAATGAAAACCAAGACCTGTGCTAACCCGGACACAATTAAAAAGCATTAGAATGCTGATATTTTTATTCACACCCATTTTTTTAAATCCATGTTTTTCCAGCCCTTAAAATTCTTAATGTTTGATTTAAAAAAGACAAATAGATCCATGTCGTTCAAATAGGAAAAGTCAATTACGATTTTGACCTTGATATCACACACGCTATGGTCATATGTTTTTAATTCATCAGATGATAACAAGTACATCGGTTCTTTTTAATCTACACACGGACAACAGACATATCAAATATACATTGCACGCACTGACCATTTATCTTGACCCGAAATGATCAATACGCATATACTATAAACATATGTCAGTGTAAACCTCAACAGATAGAATAATTGAAGAGCGTATAATTATGTAGATGTTTTTATTGATAAATGTCTTTAATTGTGTGTTAATTAATGATTATATACTATAAGTAATAATTAATTTTTAGAATAATAACGCGCAAAAACAGAACTTGACCTTAGAAAATCCTCTGAGCCGCCGCCGCCGCCACCACAGGAAGGGAATGTACCACCACCGCCGCACACTCCGCTGCCTCCGCCGCACACTCTGCCGCCGCGGCGGCTACCCAGTGTGTAAGTCTTACTACTGAGCTTAAATAACCCATTCATTATATCGTTCTTACAGTAGCCACTGGCAATATTCTATCCGACACATAGTTACACAAACAGGTAGGTATTAAAAGAACGAAAATTCGAAATAAAAAATTGGAGAATATTGAGTAGGGGCGGACAGGGAGGAGTGATTTAAGTCGTCAACAATTCATTCGTAAATGTCTTTCAATTCGGCCTCGATCTTCTTTGGGTCTCGAGCGGAGAATTCACGATATCTTCCAGAGTAAAGTTCCTATATCTGTATTTGACGAAATGAACGCAATAGACTCCACATGTATCGCCGTCCTCGGGTTGAACTCGAACTGTATTGAACTTGTATTGTGGTCCGTTGGCGATCAGCACGTTTCTGAAGCGACGGTGATACGTTTCTGGTGTTCGTCCGAACGAATCGAAAAATTCGGCGGGTCCTTCTTTTGGGAAATGAAATGCCACACAGTGTGTCCCTTCTCGATCGCAAGAATTCGTGTTGACAACGAAACTCTGGGCTCGGATCTCTTCTCGGGCGTGGAGTTGGTCAGCGCAACACACGGTCGCCGGCAGATCTTTAAGGTATCATTATAGTTCGTAGTCGTAGGTGCCTTCTACCCCATCGTCTTCTCTCTTGCATCTCTTGGCGGGAGGTTCGTCGACGGGACATCCACATATCTGGTGATTTTTCAAACCCCACGTGTGAGTCCACAGGGTCGACAGGCTAAGAGATTCGCGTGTTCCTCTTGTTCTTCTGCCTCCTCTTCCTCCGCTTCTTCATCTTTCTCCTTCTCGATGCCTGTTCCCAATGCGTTGGTGCGCAGACGTAAAGAATCGGGAGTCGTCGGTTTTAAGTCCACGACCAGGTACGAGTAGGGTTCCTTCGTGGCTTCGTCGAACTTTTGTAATAAGAAATTCCTTCTCGATGGATACATCTGTCTACCGAGCTTCGCGATGGGTTGTCGGTCGACGGGATTGTTGAAGAGTACTAGGTAATGACAGTTTCTCCTCTGGGTGGGGTCTTTTCCGAAAAACAGGTTCTGGTTAAGCATCACCACGGATAGGTTGCGATGGTGAGATTCTTCCGTAAACAGGTCGTTGATTCTCCAGTCCTCGGCCGCGGTCGACATCAGGTCGTCCAAGACTATCACTTTTCGTATTCGGGGATCGAAGTAGTGATCGCCGTCCAAGTCGGACGGGATGCCTCTGACGAATTCCACCCGAGGAACCACCGTCCTACTTATCTCATCATAGAGGGGTTGCCATCTCTTGTACAACCTGACGATTCTCTGCGGCGGTGGCGCCATCTTGGTCCGACAGTTTTGTAGCAGCATTTTGACGAAATACGTCTTTCGCAGCCGGTCGGTCCAGTAATGTTTGCCTTGAACGGATGACGAAAGAGAAAGGGTTTCCGATCGATAAACTTCCCCTCACCTCCTCCTCCGCTTCCGCCTCCACCTCCGCTTCTTCCTCCTCCTCCGCTTTCTCCTGCTCCTCTGCGTCCTCTTCTGCTTCCACCTCTTCCTCTTCTGCTTCCACCTCTTCCTCTTCTGCTTCCTCCTGCGTGAACATTCCTGTGATGACGCAGCATATTGTCTCTCCTAGAAAATTCTCGTTGACAAACTGGACACTGCATGTCGGTGGGCTTCCCAGTCCAGTCACTTCGTCATATAAACTCCTCACTGTCGTTTACGGAAATGAAGCAGACAAAAAATGTGATCGTCCTTAAAACGACAAACTCTCAGACGGTCGTCCTTCAGAGTGATTTCCAATTGATAAAATTGAAAGGGTTTTGTCTCGTGATATGTCGGTCGTTCGAAGTTCACGTCCGTCACTTCTTCGTGCAGGATGCCGACGGATTGGAGAACCGGTTGGTACGAGTTTCTGACGTACGAATAATTTCCCACGAAATCCCCGCATACGTAAACCCTTCTGATGGGTGTTTCGAACGCTGATACAAAAGAAACGTTCAATAACGCATACTCCATTTGTCTTTCATGGGGTACGCTCGCGGAAACTGTAATCGAAATTCCCCTCCGGAATTATCGCCGAAGTGCTTGAGAGAGTCTTCACTGCTAACGAACACGTAAAACTCCTCCGTGGCTTTATGGATCATGACGGAGTTCCTCCCTCTTATAAACGCTGATAAAATCTATTTCTACCGAATTTGCAATATCACACACGAGACCGTACATCACGCGGTGGCGGAGTGTGCGGCGGCGGCAGCGGAGTGTGCGCGGTCGTGGTATATTCCCCTCCTGTGGTGGCGGCGGCTCAGAGGATTTTCTAAGGTCAAGCTCTGTTTTTGCGCGTTATTATTCTAAAAAGTAATTATTACTTATAGTATATAATCATTAATTAACACACAATTAAAGACATTTATCAATAAAAACATCTACGTAATTATACGCTCTTCAATTATTCTATCTGTTGAGGTTTACACTGACATATGTTTATAGTATATGCGTATTGATCATTTCGGGTCAAGATAAATGGTCAGTGCGTGCAATGTATATTTGATATGTCTGTTGTCCGTGTGTAGATTAAAAAGAACCGATATACTTGTTATCATCTGATGAATTAAAAACATATGACCATAGCGTGTGTGATATCAAGGTCAAAATCGTAATTGACTTTTCCTATTTGAACGACATGGATCTATTGTCTTTTTTAAATCAAACATTGAGAATTTTAAGGGTTGAAAAAACACGGATTTAAAAAAATGAGTGTGAATAAAAATATCAGTATTATAATGCTTTTTGATTGTGTCCGGGTTAGCACAGGTCTTGGTTTTCATTGAATCTGTAATAGTGAAGAAGAAAAAAAGGGGGATATATGTGAATTGATGATGGTATCAATGGATTCTCGAAAGATATCAGCATTTTAATACTTTTGAAATCTAGGTGTGGTCATACTAAATGTACAGAACGGTGAAATCAATTTGACTTCTTGTTCCTATATGCAACCATAATGTCTCGTGGAGGATACCTTATATTCCGGTTTGATTTCATGTTGCATGACCAAATATGATCAGATCACGTCCGGGGTGTCATAGACATATCACTGAAGTTACGGGTGAGTCATCGAGTCGTAATTATGTACTTTGATTATTTTGTTTATTTTTAAAACTTTTGATTTATTTTTATTTCATTTGAATTTTTTTTTTTTTTTTAATTTTATAATTTTTTTTGAATTTTTTTGAATTTTTTTGAATTTTAAAATTTTTGCGACGTCAGACGAAAGGGGTGGGGCTATGCCCCTATATGGGAAATGGGTGTGTCTATGGTCTTATATGGGGACGCCACAACGCCACGAGTTTTTGGGTTGACTAAAATGTCCCCTTCCCTACTACTTTGATATAGAAGAAATCGAATGGGGTCTTTTCTTTTCAGAGTCCTTTTCATTATCAAAAAATAATAAATTGTCATGTTTCCAATATAAACTAATTCATAGAGTTCTTGCTCTAAATCCCTATCTCTTTAAGTGTAAGATAAAAGAAACTGAACTATTTTCCTTTTGCAATGAAGCAAAGGAAGCTTATAAATACCTTTTTTGGGACTTTAATGTAACAAAAAACTTTTGATTTTCAATAATGGACTTCCTAAAAAATATTGATGGAAGCAATGTAAACTTGACTCCAAAAGGTATTATTTTGGGAATTGTACAGTTTGAAAGTAATCTACCTGTTCCGAATTGTATACCTCTTTTCAAATATTACTTGTAAAGGACATTTTACCAAACTTGAATGCAGGGTTACAATATCTAAATTCTGAAATAAAAATGGAAAAGTACTCTGCACGTTCCTTATCACCCTCTGTAGTTGGTGACTGTTTCAACATGAAATGGCAGCCTCTTGAAGTAGCATTAGCAAATGTGCATGGTTAAAATATAGATGTATTTATCAATGAAAATGAAATTAGTATAAGTGTGATAAGTGTCAAAACAATATTAAAACAATATATAATTGATAATTGAATGTATACATTACATGTTTATTCCTTTTTCAAAAATAAACAAATTACAAAAAAAAAATCTGTGGAAATCTTCATTATGGTCTCGGATTTATGAAAATATCTGTGTCAAAATCTCCGCTATGGTATCGTATTGATCAAAATACCTCTGAAAATCTCCGTTATGGTAAAATATATGAAAAAAAACCCGTTATGGTCTCAGATAGATCAAAATATCGCGGCAAACATCTCTTATGATCTTGGATTACTTCTTGTGTATTGAACTTGATGACATCGCATGATTATAACTCGTTGTTATTCTATCTATTACATTGTCATACTATTGTATTCGTTTTAGCTCACTTATTTCAATCATGATGATATGAAATTCCTGTTCTTTTTCTTTCATGTAATCTATTGGTGCAAAACATATCCTGGTATCATATTTGTACCTTTTGCTACATTTGAGATTTAAAAAATAATAATATTGAGCGAAAAATGACAGGTTGACATAGAAAACATTATAATAACAAATCTATGGGTAAATATAATAACAATGTCATTGCAAAGTTAATCAACGTATGCGTGTTTTTCGACGACAAAATACCTGTATATTTTCAAATTTATTGTTTTATTGTTTTATTGTTTGTTTGTTTGATGGTATTTAACGCCACTTTTACCAATATTTCAGTTATATCGTGGCGATCAGTTTTATTGGTGGCGGAAACCGGAGGGCCTGGAGAAAACCACCGACCTGTTGCAAGTCACTGACAAACTACATATGTAAATTGTAATCAGTGCCTATCACCACAGATTACAATTTACATGTGTAGTTGTAAATCCAACTACCATAAGATCACGGGCACGACGGCCCCATATTGTTTTATATAATTTTCTTAAATTTTATATTTAAAAAGAGTAGCCAATGAAACCTTGTATTATATAAAAATTGCATTAGAATTCTGTATATACCCCATACAGAATCAGAGTACCTAATTCCGACTAAATCGTCCAATAAAAAACCAGTACTAAGATGCACGCGATTTAAGTGTTTGTTCATATGCGTGTGTACTGTTTTTTATTGTATCCTGAACGTACCATTACAGAGATACCTCACACATTAAAACATTTTGCCACATATGACGTACATTTAAAGCAGATGTTTAAAGAAAAGAACAGTCGTCTGTCATATGTAAGATATGTTACACGGTTTTATTCTCCAAATATCAGAAGACCGCATCAGTTCTGTAATTGCAAGCGCGCTCGCCTCTAGTGCTGTATATCATGGGTTCCAACCCAGATCAGGTCAAACCAAAGACCATAAAATTGGTATTTTCTGCTTTGCTAAGCACGCAGCATTAAGGAGTAAGAGCAAAGAGTGTTTAGCCCGGAATCAGAATGATATATCTGAACGGAACGATATGTTTTCCCGGTGAGCTAGCGATATAATAATCCAACTAAGTGTGTTGCAGATTAGTACAAATTTCAGTTGAGGTCAGAATTGGCTGTTTGCAAGAACGTAGATATAAATTTTCGTTCCCACGACGCTCTTTTGGAATAACCATCATCAGGTATACTCAAAACCAAAAGAATGTAAAGCCAAATAATAATGTAAAGTAATGTTTTGTAGATAGTTAATTGTATATTTCTCCTTTTTCTTTTGGCTATGGTATTGTCAGTCCTTTTAGATTTCCGGTTTCTGATGACCCCTTTGTTATCTTCAAATTGTTCTTATATAGCTGAAATGTCACAAACATTTTTACTTTAGTAATAAGTGTGTATATAGCAACAATGTGATTGTTTAATGTGGCTTAAATTTCATCTTGATCTAAAAATGGATTATTATGGTTACAAAAACGCATCCTTACAAGGAAAAACATTTAGGTATTGAGAAGACGAACAATTACATGCTTAACCTATTTTATTGACCTAAGATCAATCAACAGTTTAGAAATTTAAACATTGTTGTTCACTTCACTTTGAATTTGGCTATTGAAATCTCTTTGTAAAATATAACGCATTTGTGACAAAAGAAAACGGGGTATAATAAATATGCACAATACATGTTTAGAAAATTACATCGTACTTATCTAAAATAAAATAAATAAGTTCAGTATTTTCATCAAACATCTGATGTTGGAAAATAACAAACCACCTTACACTCAAGTAATTAAAATATTATTGTTGTTCATTATCACAGTTACAATAAGGTTAGGATTAAGGTAGTCTTACTAAATCACCTATGATCATCGGTCGAGTTTTAGTGGGTTCGTGTTGCTCAATCTTTAGTTTTCTGTGAAGTGTTTTGTAGTCCATTGTTTGTCCTTGTTCTTTTCTGTTTTCCCATTGTATTGTTCATCCAAACTTTTCTGGTGGGTATAACAATAATATATAATTGCTATCATAGCGATTAAGTATATTAGTTTGGGGGACACCCGGCGACCAACTTTATCACATCTAGTTGTATCGAGTACACCTCGTCTCAGTTTGGAAAGGAACTTACAACTTTGTCCGCAACGATATACATTGATAGCATAGCTAGAGATGCAGATATACATCCACCTACCATTGATGATCATGACTTATGCATACGTATAGCGCGTTAGTGTCTATAGTCCATTTATGTATTGGGGGTTCGTGTTCCTCGATAGTTTGCATTCTTGGTGATGTTAATATATCATTGTTCGTACTTTTGTTCTTTCTCTTTTGGTCATTGTGCTGTTTGTTCTTCTTCGATTTACGGCTTCTGATTAGCCCTTTGGTATCTTCAAACTCTTTTTGAAACAGATATACGCCATACGTGAGTGAGTGAGTGAGTGAGTGAGTGAGTGAGTGAGTATAGTGGGTGAGTGAGTGAGTCAGTCAGTCAGTCAGTCAGTCAGTCAGTCAGTGTTGCTTAGCGCCAATTCATCAATTTTTCAGCTATATTATGGCGAGAACAAGTTAATTTTCAATGAGATGATGATGAGTTCCGCTTTGTACTAGACCAACACGCTGAGTTGGATTTTTATAGTGCTAGCTCACTGAATCAACAGTCCGCGAGTAGACATGTCGCTTTACTTGGACACATTATTCTGATTCCGACACATTATTCTGATTCCGAGCCAACCAGTCTTTGCTCTTTCTCCTTAATGCTGTGTGCTTAGTGGAGAAGCAACAAATACCAATTGTATAGTCTTTGGTTTGACCCGACTTTTTCACAAGGTTTTATTAATGTATAAATCTAAAAATGAATTAGCCCCGGAATATTTATCAAATCGTATTGTTTCTGCAATTAACAAGGAGTCATACGATACTAGATATTCATCATCAGACAATATCCTTGTTCCGAAACCAAATACTGAATTGTACAAATCAAGGTTTTCTTTTTGTGGGCCAAAAGTATGGAACTCACTACCAAATGAAATTAAAACCTCGAAAACTGTATTTGAATTCAAAAACTCTTACAAACTATTAAATTTTTGATAAACTGTTTTTTTTTTTTTTATATTTGCGTTATATTATTTAAAAATATGAGAATATGTTATTGTGTTTTATATACTTTGCTGATATCTATGTCCATGTACATTTGCATTGTTTTCAGAGATCCTTATTGAAAATTGGTATAATCTAATCCAAATAAGTTACTCCCTAAATAAATTGTTTTTAATTTATTTATTTATTTATTTACCGATGCTCGAACCAACGATATATCGCACTCGAGGCGAGCATGCTAACCATAACGTCACCGATGCGGGTCGTCAGTATGTGATAATGAAAAGAAAGTTTTAATAGTAATGGTCAACAATTCCAACTCAATCAACTAAACATATGGCTTTGGATACTATTGATGACCAAACAGTAAACACTGCAGAATCTATTATAATTACTGTCTTCTTGTATTGGTGTGCTTTCGTTTTTACATTTGTCGTTATTTGTGCTACAGTCTGTCTATTGTTTTTTTTTATTTGAATATTAAAACGAATGTTAGGGAGAAGTGTACAATAGCATGAACAATATAAAAAAAAAACCACTGTCGGTACTGTTTCCAACATCCAATAGACAATGTATATAAACAGGTATAATTACATTTCAAAAATGCCATTTGTAAATTTAATCTAATTAACATCTAAAGTATTTCTTCTTTTGTTTTACTTTCAGAAATAAATGAAATACAAAGTGGAATAGGACACAAAATGTCATCGTATTTCTCAAAGCGAAATTTTCTGTACATAATTTGTTTTATTTTAGCTGTTGTGGTTACTCCAACATTTGGCCAAGGTAAGTCTTTGCAAAGCCAATTGATATTAAATTGCATTGTTATGTCATGTAAGCCATGTAAGAATAAACCAAAACTAGTTTGTAAGAGACATTAGAGACCAAACCAATACAAGGTACGTGTCATACAAAGCTTCTAAGGGAAAACTCCTTTGTAAGAGATTTTAGACAAACTAGAATTGTAAATGTTGCCGTTCTCAACAACCTGTACTTTGATTACTCTTCTCAATCACATATATTTTTTTAACACAAGGATGACGGAATGGTATGACACATCTATATGTATGTCGTTAACATTATTGTACAAGAACCAATGCTACGAACATACAAGTATTTACATGTACACGCACCTTCATGCTTTTTGTTTGAATGTCAACAAGAATGCATATTCATACAAAAACCTAATTTTAGAATATACATAGCTAAATATAATATGCTTTGTATTTGAATGTCTTACAACTTCTCAATGACTACACAAGCGCATTGATTGTGTAATGGTTAGCGAGTGTGGTAGATCATGAGTTCGAGCCCCGTTCGTGTCAAACCAAATATACTGAAATTGGTATTTGTTGCTTCTCTGCTAAACATACAGCATTCAATAGTATGACAATCCAAATTGGTACAAAGTAGATATCACCATCCTTTCATCGAATGTAACTTGTTCTCGCCATGATATAGCTGAAAAATTGCTTCTTTTGCTTTACACAACAATCACTCACTCAGCACTTCATATTCTTTTTTTAAACAACATAATTCCTTTTATTCAAATTATGTAACATTTCTTAAAGGTTTACCGTCAATCCGGGTGGCACAAAGTAACTACACTGTCAACCATAGCGAGTCCATTACGTTAGAATGCACAGTGGTATCAAGTCCACAACCTACCAGTGTAAATTGGAAGCAATTAATTAAGGGAATCTACCGTTCTATTATTTTTTCCGTAAAATATAACGGTTCAACAGTTGCTGTGCCATCTCTAACAATTAATTCTGTTGAGAAAAAGCACGCTGGAGGTTACGTTTGTACCGCAACGAATGCCAATGGATTAGGAGTGAGCACGCCGATATACTTAGTTGTAAATGGAGGTAGGATATATTATTTAGATTGTTATTAGCATGAATATTTGGGTTGAACAGGTGTGGCTTTTAAAAGATTGTAAACATGTGTGTGCCCATCGTAAGCCATGACCTGGCTTTTCAACGTCATATATATGTCGTGGTCTTTTATATATTCAGTGAGTTAAGATGAGAGGTCATAGTTCGTTTTGTTGATATAAGTGGAATTGCTGACCACTTTGTGTAAACTTTCTCTTCATAACTTCTCATTTATAGTCATTTCTTGACACTTTATCCTTTTGATAGTTTTTGTATTAACTACAAATATACGTTTTTGAGGTTTCCTGTATGCATACTTATCTAACTCTAAGCAGGATTATCCTCTATTTGTCAACTCCATTTTTCTAAATGAGTGTATCAATTTTTCATGCTATATATGTTAAGCTTCGATACTGGTCTGTCTATTGGCGTATTATTATTGATGTGTTGTCAAAACATACCTTTACTGGACTTGACTGTGTAATATATGAGTATCACGGCGGGTGTCTCATAAGAAGCAGGAACTGCCTACCCTTCTAGAGCACCTGGGTTCACCTCCTGTTTTTTGGTGGGGTCCGTGTTGCTTATCTTTTTAGTTTTTGGTGTTGTCCTATTATATGTCTTTAATTCCGTGTTGTGATGTCTGTTACGATTTCTGCATAAAAACGTCTTACCTCCAGTTGGTTGTTGGAGGGCTCGGGTCTTATTTACGTTATTTGTGTTTGCTTGCGTATAGTGGTGTCCAACACATATTGTGCTGTGGTTGGGGGGTTTTTTGTGGTTTTTGGGGGGGGGGGGGTTTGTGGGGTTTTTTTCTTCCTTTTTTTGTACAATACGTTGCCAATTTTGATTGCCCCTTCTGTATTCTGTAAGGTTTATTGGATACCTTTATTAGTTATTAGAACATTTTTAAGCAGCAATAACTGTGACTCTATTAGTGTTGCCTGATTGAACATTTAACAAACGTTTTTTGAACTTGATTCGCTTTTAAATAACATGATATCAGAGTAATAGTTTTAAGTAAATGTTCTATAAATGATATTTGTAATCATTTAGGTATATCGATGTCCAACACGATTTCCATGTCGGGTGATTTTCGTTTCGTTTAACAGTACCTCGACGGGTGTCACTAGTGGAGCAGGAACTGCTTAACATTCTGGTACACATGAGTCCCCCCCTGCCCCCCGGATTTGATTGGGGTTCGTGTTGCTCAATATTTGTTTTTATGCGTTTTGTTTTGTAGATCATTGTTTGTCTTTTTTTTTCTTTTTGACCATTGTATTTTCTGGCCTTCTTCGGTTTTCGGCTTCTGATCATCCCTTTGACATCTTTAAACTTTTCTCAAATTTTTCTCACGCTGTGATGTCTTTCTGTTTCATATATGTTTTGACACATATGTAGGGAAATTCGACAAAACAGTATTATTTCGATCCTGTTATGAATATTTACGGAATATCGTTACTTTCTAGTAAATTGATTATTTTTATTGGTTTAAATTTCAGTTTTATTTGGTAAATATTCATTACGGATTGAAAATAGCCGATTGTAGGTATGAATTTTTGTTCAATATGAAACTTCATTTGATTTTCATAACGTCGAGAAAATTAGTTTTAC
Organism: Bathymodiolus septemdierum; assembly: GCA_963383655.1. Classification (NCBI taxonomy): domain Eukaryota; kingdom Metazoa; phylum Mollusca; class Bivalvia; order Mytilida; family Modiolidae; genus Bathymodiolus; species Bathymodiolus septemdierum. The sequence goes on from OY726517.1 coordinate 132,865,333, forward strand.
TTTTGGTCGATACCTCTGCTGGTGAACTATTAGTCCCCAGGGGTATCATCCACCCAGTAGTAAGTGTTCGGCGTTGCCCTGATTTATTAGATATGCTTATTGTTGACATTTACAGTTCCAAAAGGATTTATTAACGCCAATGTTCTTCTTCCGCATGCATAGGTGATATTAACAGATTGTTGGGCTATTCTGTTACAGCCCTTTGGTTTACTTGCTCCCGCCGACATTTAGTATATTTACCTTAAATATATCATTACTCTGAAGGTACCTGGTGAAGAAGAGTTTGAAGAAACCAAAGTACAGAAAGCACAATGGCAAAAAGAAAAAGCACAAAAGCACAAACAACGATCTACAAAAGACTACACAGAAAACTTTGCATTGCCTATCCTTCTTTGATTTAGACTTCTGATTATCCCTTTGGTATCTTGAAACTTTTCTTACAGCTTGCCTAGGCAAATTTTGCAGCTTGTTGTTAATCCCATTCATGCCTCTGATGAAGTATACGTCATACATATACAGGTTTATATGATTGTCTGTGTTCATTTACATATGACCATCAGGTCTTTACTGGAAATATTTGGTTAGATGGAGATTTCTTTGAAAGTACAATATATCAATGTATTAGTAGTAATATCAACATGTTGTTCCTGGTTTAATGAAGCTGGACGTAATATCCAAATAAGGTAAACAGTTGCTTAATAAACGTTAGAGAAATCCGAAGGGGCAACGACGAATGGACAATCCAGAGACACTCGAGACTCAGGACGAAGACAAACAATACACAAAAATACAACACAACAAAGAAAACTAAAAAGATGAGCAACACAGACCCCACCAAAAACTGGAAGTGAACCAGGTAGTTCCTGCTTCTTATAAGACACCCGTCGTATTACTCATGTATTAATTCAAGGCCGATAAAAGAAGTCAGATGTTAATTTTGAACATGGTATACCACAATTATTATTTTATTGTCGCTAGTTTGTTTTTCGTTGGGATTTTTTTGTTTTGTTTTGTTTTTTTGTTTTTTTTGTTGAATTGTAACCATCCTTATTTCATTTCAAATTAATCTACTTTAGTAATGAATGTCATGCATATATAATTACATCTTTGTTTTCTTGACAAGTTGTTCCAACAGTCACTGTGCATGAGGCATACAGCTACGTTGGAGTTTGGGAGACGACAACTTTAACGTGTGAAGTGACTTCAGATCCCATGCACAGTAGTGTGCAATGGCTCAAGAATTTCCAGATTATTGCAACTGACAACCACACATACATTGGTGGAACACTCGCTTCCCCGTCGTTAAGGATAAACGATGTTCGTTACGAAGACGAGGGAAACTACATCTGTACTGCAACCAACAGCGTAGGAACAGGACGGAGCAGTGCAATAATGTTACAAGTTTTCTGTAAGACACTATTCTTTGGCGAATGCTTTTATTTAAATGATTTGTCTTTCTGATGTTATGATTGTAGCTGATGAAAGTTATTGCACAGACGTGCTGTGCACACTAACTTAAATACTTGTATTGGTGTGTAGATTGTATATCAATATTTTTTATAAGGTTGTTCTATATATGCAAATATAGAAAATATAGAAGGGGCCTTCGTGGCCGTGGTCGTATGGTAGTTTGGATTTACAACTACCTGTCCAATCTGTGTCTATTACCACTAAAGTTATGAGTTCAAATACCGCTCATGGCGAGGTGTACTGGATACAACATTATGTGATAAAGTTTGTCAGTGACTTGCGACAGGTCGATGGTGTTCTCTGGGTGCTCCGGTTTCGTCCACGAGTAACAGTGACCTCCATGATATAACGGAAATATTGTTGTGTTAAACACCAGAAACCCCAACACTAGAAAATAGAAATTAAATGACAGAAGTATATGTAATTTATTACTCCTAAAACATTGTATACTGGAATCTTAAGTTGTAACCTAAAGAAAAAAAATGGAATAAGAAAATAATGATATCTTAATATTCGTTATATTTTCACATGTAAGTGCAAAAGAAACACATGAGTGAAGATACATTCCACACAAGCTAGCTGTGTCTATGTATGCTTAACGCAGCATTAATCAGCTATATCATAGCAGTTAGCTTTATTGGTAAAAACTTTGAAATATTTGGAGACAAACCAGAGACCATCTGTAAGTCACTGACAAACTTTATCACATCGAGTACACCTGATCATATTCGGGAATACAACTCACGATATGCACTTATTCCTTATTGAGATCTAAATATTATTGTCATGTTATTCCACAATGAGATCTAAATATTATTGTCATGGTACGCCTGCTAAGTTCTCACATGGTGTTCAAATGGTCATTGACATTGTAATAACTTCATAACACAGGCAAACACAATACCCGTAACACATATATATATACATGACCTCTCACCTTCAATGCTGGGTTTAGCTAGTTGTGTTGTATGTACCCAAACTCTCGTCGAAATGAAATGATGCGGTCATTTCAGTGCTTTCTTTCTACATGGAAGTAACATGCCAATCCTCGCATATAACTGATGGATGAGCAGGGTTGCTATAAATAACGCCGGAATGTCAGAAGTTTTCATATGTATACATGTTAGTTCTATAAAATAGAGTCGTATGCTTCAAGCATCATTTACATATTAGATAACATTGGAGGACATCATAGAACATATTAGATAACATTGGAGGACATCATAGAACATATTAGATAACATTGGAGGACATCATAGAACATATTAGGTAACATTGGAGGACATCATAGAACATATTAGATAACATTGGCGGACATCATAGAACATATTAGATAACATTGGAGGACATCATAGAACATATTAGATAACATTGGAGGACATCATAGAACATATTAGATAACATTGGAGGACATCATAGAACATATTAGATAACATTGGAGGACATCATAGAACATATTAGATAACATTGGAGGACATCATAGAACATATTAGATAACATTGGAGGACATCATAGAACATATTAGTGAAACAGCAGTAGACTTAGAACGAAAGTCTAATTGCCTCTGTATGCAATATTTATTTTCTTGAAATTAGTAAATATTATTCCCAGCCAATTATGCAGTACACTTAAACCTGCCTTTGCGGTCATCTCTATTATGCAGTCACCTGTATTAAAATGTAACTTTTTCTTGTTCCGTCATAGAATATTTCAAATGAATTGAACCTTCTTTAAGAGGTAACATGTCTTATAAGACCACTTTTTCATTGTCCCAAACGGTATTACAGGTTTGATTGTAGTTCGTTTTCACATAGTATAATGTCATTAATCATAATTTAATGACTCTTTGTGTTATTTTCAGATATATTAATTGTACATTTTATACTTGATAGCTAATTTGGCAGTGCATATTACTTCGTCCCAATACAGTGTCAACGTCAACGTTGGGACACCAGTCACACTGGAATGCAATATATATGGGGGAATCGTATCACAGGTCTTCTGGACGAATTCGCTTAACAATGAGGTTTCACTCATCAGTAACGGAAACACAAACAATAACAAATATAGCGGTTCCACCATTAATAATCCATCATTAACCATTAAGGCAGTGGACTTCTTTGACAAGGCCACTTATTATTGTAATGCTAGAGATGATCGCGTCACTAGGACTAGCTCACCGATAGTATTGGACGTTATTAGCGGTAAGCTTATTGATAAAATGTTATTATTATGAACTGAAAAACTGGATTTCAAAAGTCATATGTCGTGGTGTTCCATGATTTGTGGTAAGAGGTGATTGATTGTTTTGTTGATGTTTCTATCATTCTATATTTATATTTATATTAAGCAGCATAAAAAAATAAAAATAAAAATAAAAATAAAAATAAAAAGTCAGATAAGTAAAAGATAAATATAGAATGATAGAAAGGGCTTTCTAAACGACAAAATAATTATGTCTAGTGGAAGTGTTGAGGTGGTGGGATTATGATGTCTAGCGCCACTTTCAACAATATTTCAGTTATATCGTGGCAGTCAGTTTTATTGGTGGAGGAAATCGGAGTACCCGGAAAAAACCACCGACCTACAGCAAGTTACTGACAAACTTTATCACATAATATTGTATCGAGTACACCTCGCCTGGGCCGGTTTCTAGCTCACAACACTAGTGGTGGTAGGCACTGATTGCATAGATAGCTGTAAATCCAACTACCATACGATCACGACCACGACGACCCCTGGAATTGTTGAGCATCACTGTTTAAATTTTCGTTTCATAATTATACCATTCTAATTGCTTGTTCAACGAACCATGAAATCAGCAAATTCTTTCTACGAAGATTTAATATAGTATATACAGTGAGTGAATGAGTGATTATTGCTTAGCGCCAATTCAGCAATTTTTCAGCTATATTATGGCGAGAACAAGTTAATGTTCAATGAGATGATGATGAAGTTCGCTTTGTACTAGACCAACACACTGAGTTGGAATTTAATAGTGCTAGCTCACTGAAACACACAGTCCGCGGGTAGACATGTCGCTCCACTCGGACACATTATTCTGATTTGGAGTCAACCAGTCTTCGCTCTTTTTCCTTAATGCTGCGTGCTTAGTGGAGAAGCAACAAATACCAATTTTATAGTCTTTGGTTTGACCGACCGGGGCTCGAACCAACGACCTACCGCACTCGAGGCGAGCACACTAACCAATTCGCTACCGATGCAGTATATATACATTTGTACACTGTACAAAATTAGAGCGTATTATAGCAACGTTCTTCGGTCGTTTATGTGTGATTTGACATTTTATTCACATGTGAAAAACACTTCCATGGCCTTAGAGGGCATGTTTGGGTCCATAAAACTAGTTTAACCCCTCTACCACTTTTTATTGAAACGCATGTACTAAGCAAGGGGGCGTGAGCGGTCACGTATGTATTAGGCGTATCGATTTTGTCTCTTTTTCCGATTTTTCTGTTGGATTTTGGAACTGTTCCGACAGTGTGGATTTTGCGGTACTTCATATCAATGGGATATTATCTTTGTATTTTTATTGAAAATGTTATTTGTTTTACATACAGATGAACCAACTGTTCAAGTTACACAGTCTAGCTACATGGTCAACTATTTTTCGTCGGTCACATTAGGGTGCACAGTGACATCAGTTCTTAACCAGATCAGTGTGCAATGGTTTCGGTTAAATAATAACCAGTACAAGGCTATCATATTAAGCAGCAATAAATATGACGGTTCAATTGTATCGTCGCCATCCCTAAAACTACATGCTGTAAGCAATACTGACGCAGGCCAATATGTGTGTACAGCTACTAACACAAATGGAACTGGGTTGAGCACTCCGACGCATTTAGCTGTAATATCAGGTAAGAGTTTCAAAAACATTATTTCAAAAAACTAATCCTATTTACAGTTTCAAAAACATCATTTCAAAAAACTAATCCTATTTACATCATGTATATGGCATCCATGTGATGAAAGAGCTGATCAAGATAAATGTTATGTATTGATGATAAATAGTGCACCAATCACTCGAGGGAACACAATATATGGGTTTAGTTTCTCTGGGGGAGTGGGGTTGTCGCTGGTTGTGGGGATTAATAACATACACAATTTAGGTTAGGTTTATGGCATTTAACAACGCTTTCAACAATATTTCAGCTATTTCGTTGCGGTCTGTTTTATTGGTGGAGCAAATCGAGTACACCTCGCCATGAACGGGATTCGAATTCACAACTTGTATGATGATAGACACTAATTGCACAGGTAGTTGTAAATCCAACTACCGTAATATCACGACCACAACGGCTACGATTTCGTCAAAAGAACATTGCAGACTTGTCGCAACAAAAGACATCATTTCAAATAACCATTCTGGTACCTTTGTTTTACCAACATGATATATTGTTTGTAAATAAACGTTAGAGTTGAAGAAACCCAAAGAAGTAATCAAGAATGGACAATCCAGCGACACGGGCAACAATTGGCAAAGCAGTTCCTGATTCTTATTAGAAACCTGCAATGTTACTGATAGTCAAATCGGGTATAATTCTTGTCGGTGATAGAAGAAAGACAAAATCTGCATCAAAGGGAAAAAATGCATAAACATTTGAGAAATGGATATTTCTTGTCGGTCACCAGTTCGTGTGACAACGACGGTAGCATTTTTGCAGCTATGAGTTCAAAATAGGTGCAACGTTGCCTTGTTTGAGTAGCTTTTTTAAACTTTTATAAGTAATGACATTTTAATCATCTGTATGAAGCATTTGAAGATGGCAAAAGGGTAATCAAGATCCCTAAATCGAAGAAGAACAGACAACACAATGGCCAAAAGAAAAAGTGCAAAAGGACAAACAACGATCTACAAAACATACACATAAAGCTAAAGAGTAATACGAGCCTCACTAAAACCAGGGGTGCGCTCGAGTGCTCTGGAAGGGTAAGCAGTTTGTGTTCAACCAAATAAAACCAACACGAAACTTTCCAGAGGTGTCACCGTGATCATTGCTTGGAGACGATTTGTACCAATTAAGATGACCCTTAACAGGAGATTGGCCAGCAAGGGGAATGAAGGCAGTACTTAAGTATTCTTAAATGTTCTTAAATTCTTAAATTCTCATGTACCAAGCCATTAATAGAAAATATTTGAATAAAAGGTATGAATATACTTACGGAATTTGTCAGTAAATCATTAATATATTCAATGCAATTCAAAATTTTAATATGTCTAGAGGACAGTGGTGTATTACAACTGCTGTTCTCCTACCTCAAGCAAAGGTAGCATTAGTCTGTTTAGGCCCTTTGGTTTTCTTGCCCTCAACGAATTTCGAATAATTGAATTTGAAACTATTCCTCCAGAAAATCTGTTAAGTGTTTGTGTAAGAAGAATTATATACACCTCTCATATATATTGTATTGTTCTTATATTTATCAGGGAATTATATAAACATTTAAAAAAAAATCCTGTATTTGTTGATCAATCTAAGTAACTGACAAAATAGTGTTTACATGTAAATTGCATATTTCTGTTGGATCGGACAAGGGCGCGTTACGGCGTTTACATATGGATATGATTATTTGTTTTATATCATAAGCAAAAGTATTTATTGTTCATTAGGGTGCCTCATTACAATAATCAGAACTTTTAAAGCACAATAACTTTGACGCTGTACATACGTAATCCTGTGCTATAAAACAAGACATACATAGCTTAATAGAGACCGATAGTTTAATATATACTTAATTCATTTTTAGTAAATAGTCTCAGCATAGGTAATACAAGGTTAATGTATTTCTCGCATGATAATCAAAAACAAGTAATAGTGAAGTGACAACAGTATACGTATTCTGTACGTGTATGACACTTTGCTAATATTTTAATAAATGTATATATGTTGTAGTAAATTCAAAAATACTAAAATAATAATCATGTGAGCGATGCACGCTCTTGTGACCCTCTTGGTAAGGTGTATAACCACTAATTAATTTCTTAAAGATTTTCTACTAAATTTGTGTTTTTTGGAGTCAACCTGGCCATTTTGTCTTACATTTGACCTTTCCAACACCATATATTTTCTGAAACGTACATGATTTTTCTGCAGTCTGTCAAAATAACATGGAATGTTTAAAGTCTTGCAGTGAAATGCCATGCTCTAGGACTTCCCCTATTCTATAAATAGCAACATCATTTCTGGAATTTCAGTATTCATAGGTCATGCATCAAGACCTCCATAAAGGATTAAAATATAACTAAATGCAGCCAAATATGGGCTCAAATTAGACCTTCAACTGCCAATTTTGTTTATGCCATTATATTTAATATTTTTCAAATTACAACAAAGCGAAAGGAACTTTTTTCTTTAAAAAGAACTACTTTTGTATACGTTCTAAGCTCTGATTAGTGAATTAGTTGTTTGGCACCTTAATAATTTTCATTTTTGCTGTTTCCAAGTTATCAGACTTTATACTGGAATATCACACACATACAGGCAGCTGCTTCTTTGCTTGCCGTAAGGGAGACATATTGTTTTAGTCTGATTTTTTCTTCCGCTTCCGCTTCTTCTTCTTCTTCCACTTCTTCTCAGCGAAGCTTGTCCGAACCATAACTTGTTTGTCTTTCCAGATAGGTCAATGATATTTGGCATGTGGGTGCATGACCATAAGGCGGTGTGTCGCGTACCGTAATGACTTTCATGGGACCTTGACTTTTGACCTAATGTCAAATAATTGTTTTTTAAATAGTATTTTCTTGTCCGGGCCATAACATTTTTGTCTTTCAGGATAGGTCAATGATATATAGTATGTGGGTGTATGATCATAAGGTGGTGTGTCGCGTACCATAATGACCTTCATGGGACCTTGACCTTTGACCTCAAGGTCAAATAATTGTTTTTTAAATAGTATTTATTTGGTATATGGGTGCATGACCATAAGGCGGTGTGTTGCATACCATAATGACCTTCGTGGGACCTTGACCTTTGACCTCAATGTCAAATAATTGTTTTTTAAATAGTATTTTCTTGTTTGGGCCATAACATTTTTGTCTTTCGAGATAGGTGAACGATATTTGGTATGTGGGTGCATGACCATAAGCCGGTGTGTTGTGTACCATAATGACACTTGTGGGACCTTGATCTTTGACCTCAAGGTCAAATAATTGTTTTTTTGCCCGGGCCATAACATTTTTGTCTTTCGAGATTCAGATAGGTTGTTGTGCAAAAGGCCGTATTAAGGGGAGAGATAAGTTTTAGGTATCTAAAATAGTTCTTTATGTTTCTGTGTTATTTTGTAGCGTGTAAAGAGGTACTTTTAACAGGGGAGACTGGTTCCTTGACCTTCCCAGCAAATCAAAGTGGGCCATATCCACATGGTGTTGATTGTGCCTGGGAGATAAGGGGAACATTAGGAAAGGTAAATATGTAAGATTAATTTATTTTACCAACTGGTATCCTGATGTAGGGACCGACGTGGTCATGATTGTATGCCAATGGTAGTTGGATTTATAACTACCTATGCAATCAGTGCCCATCACCACTAACGTTGTGAGTTGGAATCCAGCTCAGGCGAGATGCACTCGATACAACATTATGTGATAAAGTTTGTCAGTGACTTGCGACAGGTATGTGGTTTTTTCGGGTAATCTGGTTTTCTCCACGATATTGCTGAAATATTGTTGAAAGTGGCGTGAAACAACTGGTATCCTGACATATTTAGAAGTATTTTACAGTAGAAAAATACCATAACAATAAGAGAGACAACCAGAGGTATATCTCTTTAGAAAGCATTTTATATTATTATTAAAAGAAAGTTTAAACAGTGTTGATCAATAATTCCACCAATATGAACAAAGCACACGAATACCTCACTCCTCATATCATTGAACATAAAAAAAAACAAGACATGTGAAATTGGAAATCAAAGTCCTAGTTTGGGACATGAATAAAAAATGTGACGGGATCAAATTGGTTAATGAAATTCATTGCAGCTCATTGGATAGTTAATATAGTTCAGCCTTGCTATGTCCATGATGAACTGGGGCACCAATGATTTTACTTTGGAATAGACAAGTTTTCTAGTTATCTGGGATATAGTAAGCTAAAATTTTCTACCAGAGAACCAAATATTTACCCTCATCCTAGTTTTAGAAACTGCATCGGTGGTGTAGTTGTTGGGATGCTTGCCTTGAGTGTGGTAGATCGTGAGTTTAAGCTGTGGTCAGGGTATTTGCTGTTTTTCTGCTAAGCGCTTAGCATTAAGGAGTAAGAGCAATGACTTGTTGACTCGGCATCGGGATAATGGGTCTGAATGTAGCGACATGTATACCTGAGGACTGTTACTTCATTGAGCTATATCACTATAAAAATTCAACTAAGCATAATTATCTAGTGCAAAGCTGACATCGTCATCATCACCTCATTGAGATGTAAATTGTTCTTGCCATGGTATAGCTGAAATAATTGCTCATTAGGCATTAGACAACAATCACTCACTCACTCAAAACATCATGTCTTATTTTTTCGCAAAGCAAACATCATCATTATCACATTGAAATGTAACATATTATCAACATGTTATAGGTGAAAAATTGCTCTTTAGACATTAAACAACAATCAATTTCTAACTCACAGAGAAACAGAATTTGAACTGTTGAATAAACAATTTTTTTTTTGCATTTGCAGATCATAATTTTGACATTTACACAGTTCAGTTTGGAAGGTCTTGGAGGTCAACCATGCATTTTTGACTATTTAAAAATATATGATGGTCCTTCGGCCTCGCATGACACAATCGGAAAATACTGTGGCTTCGCTCTTCCCAATGGTGGAACTGTTAATAGCACAACACATGAAATGTACCTGTCGTTCCATAGTGATGGTTCATTGGCACACGATGGGTTTACTTTAACTTGGAGATCAGCCTTACCAGGTTTGTTTAATTAATTTTTGTTGATTCGAGTAATATAACTGAAACATATTGGAAATAGTACATGTACATTTTAAGTCACATTTCTTAATAAACATTGCAAAGTTAAAATACGACATGAAAATCAAATACGCAACAATTGATAGATTATTGTGTATTGAATACACTAAATTTATTAAGGGCCAGACCAGTGTAACATAAATAATAAAAATAATAATAAATAAATAAATAAATAAATAAATAAATAAATAAATAAATAAATAAATACATATAGATACCAGATAATATAATACTATAGATCACCATATTCAATGAGCTAGTGACGACAATAGTATTACGTAATCTCTCTACTCAGCAGGTGGTTTAGATGACCGTGCGATTTAACTGGTAAAATACAAAAATGCCACGACAATGCAAAAATGCCACGACAATGCAAATTTAACAGGAGAATGCAAATTTAAAAGGAAAAACGCAAAAATGCCAAGACAATGCAAATTTAAAAGGAAAAACGCAAATATAACATGACAATTCGCTAATTTAACTGGTAAACGCTCATATAACTGGTAATCTTTAATTATTTGCATTTTACCGGTTATATTTACAAAAAAACGAGCATATTTGCATTTTCTATTTCCTAGTGCTACATAGCATTTAGTGAGATATATAAACGATAACGTTACCATTGAATTTACTAAGACTTGTCTTATTTATTTTGTAGAGCCAGAGGGCAAAATACTTATAACTGAGTTTAAAAGTGAAGGAAATCTAACCGAAGGCTCTGTGGTAACTTTTACATGCTCTGCTGAATTGTTGGGAAATGTTGGAATCATTCTAGTAACTTGGAAGCTTAATGCTGCAGTGATTGATCCTATATCTACGTCAAGATGGAAACCAGTGTTTATTCCAATGGATCCCGATTTTCCAAGAAAGAGACGATATCAGTTGATCATAAATCCCATCCTTACTAGAGATTCGGGTGAATATTGCTATGCTTAGTTGTTACAGCAGTTAAAATGTTATTATATAGATCACTAGATCAAGAAAATAATTAGTTCTAGTAACATTGTCGCTATTTAAAATGTTACTATAAATAGATCCCTAAATCAAGTAAATAATTAAATGTAGTAATAATGTCGCCATTTTAAATGTTACTATATATAAATCGTTAAATCAAGTAAATAATTAAATGTAGTAATAATGTCGCCATTTAAAATGTTACTATATATAAATCGTTAAATCAAGTAAATAATTAAATGTAGTAATAGTGTCGCCATTATAAATGTTACTATATATAAATCGTTAAATCAAGTAAATAATTAAATGTAGTAATAGTGTCGCCATTTAAATGTTACTATATATAAATCGTTAAATCAAGTAAATAATTAAATGTAGTAATAGTGTCGCCATTATAAATGTTACTATATATAAATCGTTAAATCAAGTAAATAATTAAATGTAGTCACATTGTCGCCATTTAAAATGTTACTATATATAAATCGCTAAATCAAGTAAATAATTAAATGTAGTCACATTGTCGCCATTTAAAATGTAACTATATATAAATTGCTAAATCAAGTAAATAATTAAATGTAGTCACATTGTCGCCATTTAAAACGTTACTATTAAAGATCGCTCAATAGACAACTAAATGTAGTATATTCTCGTTACGCATCTTAATCAATGAAATTGGGAAAACCATTTTTGGAAATTGTCGGCAGTTACATATGGTTCATTAGATAAATGTATTATGTTAATGTTGGAAATGTATTTATACGTCATTATCCGTCTAAGATCAACGTTCTTTTCAATTTTACATTCTCTACTATTAATAGGACTAATTTGTAGCATTGCTGTTGGTCACATTTAATTCCAAATATGTTATTTTCCATTTCTTGTTGAATGGGACTACTTTTTTTCTAAATACGTAGGTACGCTTACTTGTCATCTAAGTAATAGATCAGTGGTAGCAGAAAAGACGATTAACATCAATGTAATTGGCAAACCAGTTGTATCGATATCACCATTAACATTAACAGTATTCAACGGAGAGAACTTAAATATAGAATGTACAGTTGTTAAATCTTACTCGGTTGCTACATCTATTGTTTGGTATAAGGATGGACGTATCATCAACAGTTCAGGTATATTCATTTCCTAAGTATAATCTAGCATGACGCTAATAAATTACACCCCTCAATCGGGGCATCTCTCGGACATTTCCGTTAAAATTACACTTATTTCTAAATACAAAATATGCATTCGCTGATCACAGGTACTTGTGGACAGGACCCTATATGATGCCTATGATTGATCCTCCCACCCCCCTTTTTTTGTTTTTGTTTTTTGAACATCGATTTTTTTTTTCATGTACACAACATTTTGCAACTTTCTATGTATCACTGGATGACATATTTACAATAAATACAATCAAACAGTAGTTTCTATCCATACCGGGTTTCTGACATGTATGTATCGCTGAAATTTCATTTATTGGCGATTGACAAAACATGGCGTACTTTCGTCGTGGTGGTGATCATATGGTAGTTGGACTTACAACTACTTGTGCAGTTAGTGCCTATCTCCACCAAAGTTGTAACTTCGAACCCCGCTCATGGCGAGGTGTACTCGAAATAACATTATGTAATAAAGTTTGTCAGTGTAAATAAAGATTAAAACGGCATTAACACATTAAAAATGAATGGACGAAATTAAAACCCTCAAAGCAAATTTATTAGATATATTTATGTTTGAAACATATAGGTCTAACAAAGTGTAATTTATTAAAACTAATGTCATTCTCCCTCAGATGATTGTCAACATTAGCCGAATTTCGTCTATCCTGTTTAGACCCTTTCTTTTGGTTGCTACCAAAGATTTGTAAATTATTTTGCTTTCCAATCTTTTGACTATGAGCGTAACTGATGAAGATTGTTCTAGAAACGCATCGTGCGCACAATTTGTATTTCTACCTTTTATCTGTAGACCATAACAAAATCCCTATATGTACACCTGCAAAAGTAAAAAGTATATGAATGCGATCGGCAGTTTACGATGTAGGTAGTCTATACTATTTTACAGTTGCAATATTCGCATTAGCCCGGTGACCAACTACGCAAAAGTCGCATATTAACGGAGTTTAATTTCACTTCATACTATACGGCTAGAAATTGGCATACTTGTAGGAAAATAATTTTACTTTGATTTTAGACTGGTCGTCAAAAAGTCGTATGGTGCAGTTTTCTAAAATTCTATGTATAGTTAGCAAAATTTACTTAAATTTGGACCTCGAGTGGCTAACAGTTTTGCTCCGGTATTTAAAAACTGTATAAAAATATATTTCTTTCGCATTGGATTGCAAGTTTACATATAATGTTGTATTCATTAAGCGAAAAAACTAACACAATAAACCTATTATTGAAAAATAATAACAATAACAAATATTGTAAATGGGGTCATTTTGTAGTTCCACCAGATCTTAATTCTGTATAATAATACGCCAGTTGATAAATAGTTAAGTAACTAGTAGAAATTAAAAATATAATCATTACCTTATTTAGTGACACACCTTTTTTTTTTTACCTAAGTTTCTTTAATGGGATTTTATATACCACCTAAAATATAGACTAACAAATCTTTACCTTACTTAATTTTTTGGAAAGTTGTGTCCGGTCCCGGTAGATCTGAATACTTTGTTCACCATATTGATCTTGAACTTCGAGTGCACCTTATGTTCGATTAATTTACGTTAACTATGGATTGATTTCTTTTGTATTTGTTGATGTGTCTTTGTTCTTTTGACTTTTAAACGTTGTTGTAAGTTATTTCAATCGCCATATTCTTAGACTTGGTGGTTTTCACAGTTTGTCTTGTTTCTTATCTTCGATAGGGAAGCTTTGGGCCAATAGCGGTCTTCGTGATCTGTTGTTTGGCAGGATTTAACAGGGATGTCGGGGGGTTCACACTTGCATTTGAAGCCGCCCGACAAGTTCTGTTTATCGCGGCATTCATACATTGGTGTAGGAACTTTGACTACATCGATCAAATACCATCAGCGTTCTGGAATGCGCTGTTTGAATTTCATAGAAATATCTGTGATCAGACGATTGAAACATCAGTACTACTAACTAAAGTTGAAGAATTGTTTGAAGACCATGTACAGCCTCTAATCGGTAAGTTTAGAAAATGGGGATGCGATGCATCACCTACATTCAAATACTGGGATATGTTTCTGCTGACGGTTCAAATTATGTTATCAAATGTACGAGTAGAACGGGAGGGTGATTGGTCGGTACATCTGATGTCTTCATAAAAAATGTTGCCCTATTTCTTCATTACTAACCGTACAAATTACTCTAGATGGATGCCTGTATATATACTTGATATACTCGAACTTCAAGCCGAGATAAAATCAGCTTTTGAAAAAGGCGAGTTTTCCATCAGACAAACATCCGGCAGCTTCAATGGTATTTGAAGCGATATAGGCACTGAAAAAACCATCATACAAGATTCGAAGGGCTCAGGTGGTATCGTAGGAATAACGAATCAGAAATATGTCCTTGTTAGATGGACACTCACTAGACATTTCCTAGCATCATTTAGTAGTGCAATGAACGACAGGGCAGGTAATATAAGCACCAGCAATACCTCACATGAAGAAATGAAGCAAACAGCTTTGAAGCGAGATGAGGAACAAGTCCAAGCAATAGTAAACCATTTGAACGAAACCATGACTGACCCCTTTGATATAGAGGCCCACCCTCCTTGTCTCATGAATATTTCTACTGGCATGCATGGTACCAGAGAAGTACAGGATTATTTGCTGTCTGCTGTCAACGAAGGTGAAAAAAAGTTCAGAAACCTTGTTAACAGTGCTCTGTCTGTAGGACAGTCTGTGAGTTTTTATAGCCCTATCTCAAAGTCAAAATTGAAAATATTTGAACACATGAATGCCAGAACATCCCTGAAATGCAAATCTGGTGAAATCATAACCGGTCATATCAATCCAGAAATTGTTTTCAGATGTGCTCTGGTTTTGGCTAATAGCAGAGATGATGTCACGATTGACAACATTCTTTCACATCCTATAGGGCCTATACCGGTGTCCATGTTCCATGAAGATGGTACAATGAGGAAATCTTGTAAATCAGATCTAGTGAAGCAGTTCGAAAATGAAGTTTCCCCAGTTCTTTCGTTGCCGAATTTTGACCCTTCGTTGACAACTTACATCAGAGATAGCATGGCACTAGTTCAGTGCATGGATGCAAAGAAGCATAGAACATTTGGAGATCTTGCTACCGACTACTGCAGACAGTTGACATCATGCTTTGCAAAAGCACATACAGTAGCAGATGTATTTGACCGGTATGACGTAAAAAACTCCATCAAGTCGGCTGAAAGAGAGAGTCGTACCAAAGTGACTGCCCATATAAAGGTGTTCCAAGTCATAGAAGGCAGAAATATTCCTGACTGGAAGAAATTTCTATCTGTAAAAGAAAACAAGCAGGCACTCATAAACTTTTTTGGTGACTTCGTTGTCAAATTCAATCAAAGTAACCCATTAGTGCTCCATGGAAATATGTATTACATTGCCGGTTCATTTGGAAATCCGGAAATTGTGAAAGTTGTTTCAGACCAGGAAGTCTTTGACTGTCATGACTTGTACAACACTCAAGAAGAGGCGGACACCCGTATGATCCTCCAGGCTTTACATGCTGACAAAAGGCTCAAAGAATTGGGAAAACAAGGCAGGATCAAAACCTCTGATACAGATGTGATTGTTCTCTGTGTTTATTTTGATAAGCAGATGACAAACACCAGTGAACTGTGGGTCCAAATGGGAAACGTTAGTAGTGTTAAGGACGGTCGTAGGTTTTTACCTATTCATGAACTATGTTCTCTCTGAGAAATCACATGTAGAGTTCTTCCTGGCGCACATGCTCTCTCTGGGTGTAACACTACATCTTCCTTCTTTGGAAATGGCAAAAAGTTAGTGTACAAAATACTGAAAGATGTAGCATCAGATTTCCATGATTTAGGCAATTTGGGAGATCCCGACAAAGATGTTGCTATGTCATGCTCTTCACGGTTTGTAGCTAGGCTTTATGATCAGAAGTCTTTTGCATCCTCCCATCATAACATTAACAGACTTCGAGTAAAACTTGATACAGGTCGGGATGCAGGTCTGGTTAGATTACCACCTTCAGAAGCCGCGCTTCGTCAGCATATTTTTCGTGCCTCATTCCAGACCAAAGTTTGGCATGCTTTCTGTCTGGCAAAACCCCCTCTGCCTTCACCAATGGAATACAGATGGCGAACTGTCAATGATTCTTTGCATCCAGTCTACTTTGAAGGAAACATGTCAGCAGAATTTCTCCGTGATCTAGTGTGTTCATGCAAGGGGAAACCGCAATGTAAAAAGTCCTGTTTGTGCAGAGCAGAACCTTGCATGTACTGACTTATGTTCTTGCCAAGGATAAGAATCATGCAAAAACGTCGATTCATATACCCTTGCAGAAGACGTATAATGTGCTAACAACATAATCATGTACACTTTTTTGACGAGCTGTTTCATTGTTCTGCAAAGATCTTGTTTCGCTTAAGTCTTGTGTAAAACAGCTCCAATTTCCACATGAAGAAGGCAGTTCCAGTCACTCAGAATACATTGTACAGTTGTTTTAGCCTTATTTGTTGCTGATTTATATTCTGTTGATGCATTTTGTTGTATACAAGAAGTTGTGTTTTTGCTTTTAACCCACATATAAGTATGTTCTGTATGAGTTAGTGTTGCCAATTGGACATGTACCAACACAAATCTATGTGAACAAAACTTATATTCCTCATTATAATTTGGCTATTATTTATATTTATTTTGTAGAATACATATTTTTCTATATTTTCTTTACGCTTGGATAAGTTTTAATAGCTTTACTATTGACAGTTTGGAAAATCACCAGGTTTTTAAGCGAAAACCCTCCCCCTTTTTGTGAAAACATAAATTTGCACAGAACAATTATTTTTTTATGACATCCAACTTCTTAGATAGAAAATTTAATAAGGAAAACCAAATATGCAATTTTTCGTCTTTCTTTAATGAAAAAGGGATTCTAATTGAAATTTGGTATTCAATGAATTTTTGTGAAAAATGTTTTTTGACCTTTGACCTTGATTTCTGAAAAAACTGCACCATATTTTCTTTTGACGACCAAATTATTTTGAAAGTACGAACATTGTCGAGTCGAATGATATATGACACAGCCGTATACCGGTAGTATTCATGACGATTACATTTTGGAAATGAAGTCTCTAGTCACCGGGCTACATTGACATTCTTTCGATTATAACCTTGTAACCTCTTTCATCAAATGAAAGACAATAAGAAAATAAATACCTCATTGTCGAAACAGTTCTTAAATCTAATAAAAAATATAGAAGAAACAGGCAAAATTGATACCTCTAACACACATATACATGACTGTTCAATTACCTGGTTTGGTACATACACTACAATAAAAAGTGGAGTGGTTAGATTTGTTGTATTGGTCCAAATATCCCTTCTTATTGAAGTGATGCGATCATGCAAATGTTTTGCGCGTGTGAGTAAAATTCCAACCTTCACACATAACTGGGTGAGCAGCGTTGTTCTGTACGTTGTTGCACAGAACGCTGAGTGTGGTTCGTTGATAACTTGAAGATACCAAAGGGGAAATAAGAATCTGCAAATCGAATAAGACAATACAATGGCCAAAAGAAAAAAGACAAAAGGACAAAATACAATCTACAAAACAGAAAAATAAAGATCGAGCAACACGAACTCGCTAAAAACCTGGAGTGAACTTGGATGCTTCAGAAGGTATACCGTTCCTGCTCCATTAGTTGGTACCCGTCATGTTACTCTAGTTACAAACCCTGTAATATGTCTTTAATGAATTCATTGATCAGTTTCAGAAGCTAAAACTACGGATACACTGTCTGTAATGGATATCCAAAAGACTGTTTATTATGAATGTTCAGCAATCAATGTGGTTGGAGAAGGACAGCGAGTCGGTTCAAACATAGCTGTTATTGAAGCATACAGTAAGCAAAAGGATTTACATATGTTGTCCCCCTTTGTCAAAGACTAGGCATTTTCTAAGTACGTTACACAATATGGTCCACATGGGGACTCACTGGGCAGTTCTGTGGGTTAAGGAGAACGGTCAACGATGTACAGCAAATGTGAACAGAAATGGTGTACTCGTATGGTAACTATGGCTCCCAAACAAAGTTTGGGAGACATATTGTGTTTGCTCCGTTTCTTACTATGGCTCCCAAACGTAGTTTGTGAGACATATTACTTTTGCTCAGTTTTTATTATTAAGTCCCCAAACGAAGTTGTCGAGTGATGCATTGCTATTCTACGTTTCTTTTTCACTATTATTATGGCTCCCAAACGAAGTTTGTGAGACATATTACTTTTGCTCAGTTTCTTATTATTATTATTATTATCATTATCATTATTATCATTATTATTATTATTCCGTCTTCCGCACTTTTTTCTTCCGCATCAATTTTGTCCGGCACGTTTTTCGGAGATGCCTTGATCAAACTTTATGAAACCTTGTAGGAATATCATATGCCATGTGAAGTTGTGCTTTTAAGGGTTCTTTTTCAAAATGGTTGTCGTTGCCATGGAAACGGTCAAAGTGCTAAAAAATTGAAAAACACAAAAATAATCATAGCAATTTACTCGCCGAACAGAAATTGATGAAACTTGATAGGAACAACATCCACATCTAGTGGAAAGAGATAAGCCAAAAAAATCAGAATCGGTTGGACAAACTTTGCCGCAGTTGCAATGGAAACAAAAAAGGGAGGATTTAAAAGATTTTTGGATTCCTTTCATCAAACCTCATGAAACTTTGTACGAATATCCACCGTAGTGTGTGGCAGCTTTTGGGGGTTTGAAAAAAATCAAAATGGCGGCCGTTGCCATCGTAACCAAGGTGCATAAAATGTTTCTCGGAAACCGTACAGCGGATCCTTTTGAAACTTGACACAAAAATAGATCATCACTCAAAGTTGTGCTCTTTGTTTTTAAAATTTTCAAAATTGCCGCCAATATAAAATCAAAATAAATTGTTGAAAATTCAAGTTAAAAGATTTCAATGGAAATGGATATTTACAGGAAGTAAGACATGCTGCACCATATGGCGACCATTTTGGTTTGCTATGGTGGCCATTTTGAAATACAAAAGTCCTCCAATTTGGGTGAAATTTGGTTTCCAAGTAGATTATAATATTGCGAATTGATATCCATCGTTGGTTTGCTATGGCGGCCATTTTGGATAATACAAAATGGCCACCATTTCAAAATGGCTGCCAATATAAAAATTAAAAAAATCAAAATAAATTGGTAAAAATTCAAAAATGAAAAGATTTCAATGGAAATGGATATGGCGACCATTTTGCTTGCCGCCAAAATACAAAAATCCTCCGATTTGGGCAAAATTTGGTTTCCAAGTAGATTTTGCTCTTGCGAATTGATATCTGTCATCGTTTTTGGGATTGGGAGCCATATTTTGATCCTTCAGATCATATCATTTCTTGTTATTAAGTTCCCAAACGAAGTTTGGTAACTTATTGTTTTTGCACCGTTTCTTATTATTATTATTATTATTCCTCTTCTTCTTCTCGCCGTGAACTTGTCCGACCAAATTCTCAGAAAATGAAGATCCCATCTTCACTAAGCTTCACAGGAAGGTGGATCCCATCTCAAGAGGTGTATTCAGGTCTTGGAATTTTCAAAATGGCCGCCGTTGCCATGGAAACCTTGAACGTATGTCCTCACTTATATCGGAAACTGCAAAAGGGATTTCTACAAAACTTGGCATATATATTAAGGAGGGTTGGTAGAATATTCTGACCCAAAAAAATCGCGAACGAATGGCCGCCATTTTGAAAATGGCCGCCGACAAAATCGGCAAAATTGCATTTTTCTCTGATTTCAATGAAAATTGATATCTAGGGTTATTTTGAAGTGAGGAATTGATTGGTAATGATGAAAATTGCATTCAGGGTCATTTTTATTTTCAAAATGGCCGCCGACAAAATCGGCAAAATTTCAATGTTCTCTAATTTCAATGAAAATTAATATCTAGGGTTATTTTAAAGTGAGGAATTGATTGGTAATGACGAAAATTGCATTCAGGATAATTTTTACGATGCCACCGTTTCCAAAATGGCCGCCAACAAAATCGACAAATTGTTAATGGTCTCCGATTTCAATGAAAGTTGATATCTAAGAGTATTTTGAAGTGAGGAATTGGTTGGTAATGATGAAATTTGCATTCAGGGTCATTTTTACGAGGCCACCATTTTCAAAATAGCTGCCAACAAAATCGTCAAATTGTCAATGGTCTCCGATTTCAATAAAAATTGATATCTAGGAGTATTTTGAAGTGAGGAATTGGTTGGTAATGATGAAACTTGGATCCACATGCCCGAATTCTGATATGGGGGTCGTTTGGGAACTTCTATTGTCGGGTGATGTATTGTTATTCTACTTTTTCACTATTATTATTATTATTATTATTATTATTCCACACATTTTTGTTCGCTCGATTTCTAGGAGACGCCTTGATCAAACTTCATGAAACCTTGTAGGAATATCATATGCCATGTGTAGTTGTGCTTTAAGGGTTGATTTTTTCAAAATGGCTGCCGTTGCCATGGAAACGGCCAAAATGCTAAAAAATTGAAAAACACAAAAATGATCATAGCAGTTTACTCGCTTAACAGAAATTAATGAAACTTGATAGGAACAACATCCACATCTAGTGGAACGAGATAAGCCAAAAATAAAATCGGAATCGGTTGGACAAACTTTGCCGCAGTTGCCATGGAAACAAAAAAGGGGGGATTTAAAAGATTTTTGGATTCCTTTCATCAAACTTCATGAAACTTTGTAGGAATATCTACCGAAGTGTGTGGCAGCTTTTGAGGTTGAAAAAAATTAAAATGGCGGACGTTGCCATGGTAGCCAAGGTGCAAAAAATGTTAAATTCACTCCAAACTTCACAAAGTTTTGCAGTAATGTTTCCTGTCACATCCACATCTAGTGGAACGAGAAAAGCCAAAAAAAGCAGATTTGGTAGCACAAAATGGCCACCAGTTCAAAATGGTTGCCAATATAAAAATTAAAAAAATCAATATAAATTGTTATAAATTCTAAAATGAAAAGATTTCAATGGAAATGGATATTTACAGGGCGTAAGACATGCTGCACCATATGGCGACCATTTTGTTTGCCGCCAAAATACAAAAATCCTCCGATTTGGGCAAAATTTGGTTTCCAAGTAGATTTTGCTCTTGCGAATTGATATCTGTCATCGTTTTTGGGATTGGGAGCCATATTTTGATCCTTCAGATCATATCATTTCTTGTTATTAAGTTCCCAAACGAAGTTTGGTAACTTATTGTTTTTGCACCGTTTCTTATTATTATTATTATTATTCCTCTTCTTCTTCTCGCCGTGAACTTGTCCGACCAAATTCTCAGAAAATGAAGATCCCATCTTTACTAAGCTTCACAGGAAGGTGGATCCCCATCTCAAGAGGTGCATTCAGGTCTTGGAATTTTCAAAATGGCCGCCGTTGCCATGGAAACCTTGAACGTATGTCCTCACTTATATCGGAAACCGCCAAATGGATTTCCACAAAACTTGGCATATATATTAAGGAGGGTTGGTAGAATATTCTGACCAAAAAAATTGGAATCGGTAGGACAAACTTTGTCGCAGTTGCCATGGAAATAAAAAAAGGGGGAATTTTTTTAACAATTTTGTTTATTTCTTTCATCAAACTTCATGAAACATCGTAGGAATATTCCCCGTAGTGTGTGGAAGCTTTTGGCGTGTTGATAAAATTCAAAATGGCATTACCATGGAAACGAGGTACCAAAATAATGGGGTGGGGTGATGTTTGCTATTGCTTTGCAATGTCAATTCTAGTTACATCACCCCGACTGTTGTCGGGTGATGTATTGCTATTCTATGTTTCTTTTTCACTATTATTATTACATGTATTATTATTATTATTATTATTATTAAGTCCCCAAACGAAGTTTGGAGACTTATTGTTTTTGTACCGTTTCTTATTATTATTATTAAAAAAAAAAAAAAAAAATTGTTAAAAATTCAAAGATGAAAAGATTTCAATGGAAATGGATATTTACAGGGAGTAAGACATGCTGCACCATATGGCGACCATTTTGGTTTGCTATGGAGGCCATTTTGAATCCAAAATGTTCGCCAAATACAAAAATCTTCCAATTTGGGCAAAATTTTGCTTCCAAGTAGATTATGATGTTGAGAATTGATATCCATTGTTTGGGAGCCATGTTATGATCCTTCAGATCATATCATATCTTGTTAGATTTACATCTACCAACACAGTCAGTTCTGATCTCCACTGGAGTCGTGAGTTCGATTCCCGCTCATTGATAGGTGAATTAGATATTAAAACGCATAGATATTAATTCCAATAAAATCTTACAAAATTAAGTTTGTCATTGACTGATGCAGGTTGGTTGATTTCTGTGGGCACTCCATTTTCCTTTGCCAATAAAACTGACACCTACAACATCGACCCTTTAATTGTATGCATCGTTAGTTTGTAATGATCTGGTTGTTTATCCTTTAATGCACTATTTTTTCTTTTCCGATTTTCAGAATTCTACATATTTTGTCCTTTTAAGAAAGACAACTTCAATACAGCGTGGGGAGGTACCGTATCAGGCGTTGTTGTAGTCCTTCCTTGTACTGGAACATATGCAGGTAAATATTAGTGTGTTATCAGGTAGGCTTAATACAACGTGGGAAGGTACCGTAACAGGCGTTGTTGTAGTCCTTCCTTGTACTGGAAAATATGCAGTGTGCTATCAGGTAAGTTAATCATTGCAGTAATAGTGGACCTCTTGATATTTTCATAACAGGTGCCAGATGGTAATGGAGGACTTTTTTATGTAAATGTATGACTATTGTAAAGCAAATTTGAAAAAAATGAGATTTGGGTAAATTCAATCTTTCACTAGAATACCACACCACAGTAAATATCATTTTTATTGTTCGTATTTATCTGTTGATTTATGATATAAATACTTAGCCTCATTTGTGAAATTACCCATAATCTACAGTCGAATGGTGACTGACTTAATTGCCAGTGCACGCTGCATGATCGATCTAACTCTTTTTTTTCCATTGAATGCAGATATTTAGATTTAAAAGACGATGATTTTCATTTACAAATGTTAT
The DNA here is from genome assembly GCA_963383655.1 of Bathymodiolus septemdierum. Lineage (NCBI taxonomy): Eukaryota > Metazoa > Mollusca > Bivalvia > Mytilida > Modiolidae > Bathymodiolus > Bathymodiolus septemdierum. Next base: position 132,889,028 of record OY726517.1, read on the forward strand.
TATCCATATACTTGACATTATATCACAAAGTCATGAATAAGAAAAAGGGGCCAATTGAACATGTATTTCAGTTTGCGGGAGGCCACTTGAGAAAATGTTTCGGAGGCGAATAATGTAATTTGGGAAGAGACATTAAACAAAGGTGCGTTTTCTCTCAATCATTGATATAATTTATAAGATTAATCGGGGTTTCGTGACCAAACGTTTATTTGAATATCCAAGTGGTATTCCAAAAAGAACAAACTGTGCACCATTACTCGTAGACTTAAGTTTGTATCTTTATGATGCAGATTATATCTCGTGTCTTCTCAAAGTCAGTATTATAATATATTTGCAATAATTCAAGTCCTTTATTAGATTAGTTAGTAATTCGTATCCAAACCATGATTTGTATAATATATTCTTCTACTTTATAAAAGGTATTTACATTACAGGTACCAAATCAAGAAAGTGTAATGATGATGGCACCTGGGAGGATCCTGATTACAGTGCTTGTGTCAGGAAAGACCTTCAAGCTATCACTGATAAGGTGATATAACAGTAATAGAAGAAGACAAAAATAGTTTGAACGTAAAAGAGGGGAAATCGGTAGCCGTCATGTCAAGGAGAGAGAGTACAATGACCAAAGGAAAATAACACACGATGGTCGACTAATAATACACAGAAAACTAAAGACTTAGCAACACGAAACCCACTAAAATTAATTTCCTACATTTTCCCATTCTTACTTGATATATTGTTACCATCTCCCTTAAAACTGGTATGACATTTTATTTTTTAATCGAGAAAAGAGAATGTTAAAAACTGATTGCGGACAATCTGATCTAACTATTCACAACAACATGAACCACTTTTCTTGCTCAAATAAAACTTCAAAATACAAGGAGATTAAACCTACTGAAATTTAGAATTTTCGGTTGCAAAAATTTTAAGATATCACAAAAGGATGATACATTTTCGATGAATGTTCAATTATACTACTAAAGTATTTAAGCTTTTCTTACAGTAAGTGAATGTTCGACGACATGAAGACGAGGAAAAGTAAATCTTTACAATGCTGTCCTTGTAATATTGGGAAAAAATATTAGACAAACTGATATGAGTACATTAATTCAATATGTTCATTCATTTACTTGACGCCACTCAAAACTTATCATAAAAATAAAAATAAGAAAATTGCTAAAACTTTATTGTAGAAACCCGAAGGGGCAATCAAGAATGGACAACGGAATAACACGGACTAATAAAAGCACAAGCAAGACAAACAAAAACAGCATGATATAGTTTATTGGTTTTTTCAGTCTGAATCTTTAGGTGAAGAAATCCAAGACGTGGATGAAATTCTCAGTACATTAACTAGCTTAACCTCAGAAGATAACGAAGATCTTACATCTGGAGATTTGAACGCTGCTTCTGTGATACTGGACAACGTTGCAATCACTACTGTAGAAAGACCAGAGTCTCCGACAGTCGATCAGCTAGAGGTTTGTATGAAGTTCTATGAACGTGTTGCGAAACAGTCGATCATCCTGCTAATACGAATCCAGACAAAACTGTCTTTAAAATATCTTTAACTTTTATTAGGGTTAAAGGGGATTATGAGGTATTGGTTATGATGTTTAATGCCACTTTCAACACTATTTCAATTATATCGTGGTGGGAAGTGTTATTTATGCAGGACATCGGGGTACCCGAAGAAAACAACCGACCTGCGCAAAAGCACTGACTAACTTTATCACATTATGATATTCTAGCATTTAATTTCAAAATTCAAGTTCTTCCTTAAAAGGGGAAGACAAAAATTTTATAAAAACGTACTTACTTATTTAAGAAGTAATAAACTACATTTTCTGGTTAAAAGAATCACAGAAAGTTATTAATTGGGCATATTAAAATCATATATCGTAAATTTCCCGACGCAAGGAAGCTGCTTTATTGATAAAGATAGTGACGTAACTCCTTCTGTTCAATACACATAATCATCCAATGAAAAAAATGTACATTTACCGAGTATAAATGAATAAGGAATCGGAAAAAAATATGGGTTAAGCACCTTATGATTTCGATCCACATTATTCGCTAGAGGAAACTAACAGTCCTCAACATTGAATCGTCGAAACAACAGTGCATCCATCCCCCTTTTCTGTACGACATATTTCACAACTTTAACAACCCATCTAAAATATTGTATTGTTTTCTATAGTTTTCGTCCAAAAATGTATGAGTAAAAAATTGTGTGGTTTGAGAAGTGATAGCTGTTCACAGTAGAATACAATTTTGGTTTGCTTATATTCGGCTATTTCAAAATCTATGTTGTAAGCAAATGTTATTTGGTATAGGCGCAAGGAAACCGGCACAGACGGTGTGATGTTGAATAATACAATTTGTGTGCTCTTCATTACGTAAGAGTTCCACAAAATAGCAGGACCTATAGAAATCAAAATGGTAATGTTTCTACAATCTCTATTGATTATCTAAAAAGATAGAAACACCTAAAATATTTTGCTTTATCTAATGTTTTAAATAAACGCACATCTTATGTTGGGTTTCTTTCACTTATAATACACAGGCACTCGGGTACACTTTGTGATTTTCGTTATTTTCATTAAAATTAAATATTTTCCCTTTTAGTGCCTTTATTTTAACCTTCTTTTAGAAAAAATGGATTGTATCAAAATTTGTAAAATACTTCAAAATTAGGTGATTCTGCGTAGAGAAGGTTAAAATAGAGGCACTAAAAGGGAAAATATTTAATTTTAATGAAAATAACGAAAATCACAAAGTGTACCCGAGTGCCTGTGCTATGATATTCTCGTATGACAATAAGTCGGTCAATCATTGCATAATGTTTGATTATTTTTTTCATGTTTGAAAAGTAAACATTTTTTTCTTTTTAATTATGTTCCTCATCTATTCTTGCTCACATGTGTAAAGTTCCATGGAAAAAAGATCGATAATAATAACACACTGACCCATATTTGTTGACTACCCTTTTTCCAAATGGCGTCCTATTACGTCACACAAAGCCGGTCAAATGTCAATAAAGCACATGATTTTGTCATAGGCCAACCAAACTTAAAAAGTAAACCAGATTAAGAAAGTACAGTATTTTAGCTTTTTCAGTGTAATTGTTTTGTCTGAAAAATTTCAAAGAATGTTTGTTTTACATAGTTTGAAATTGAAGTATTAAAAATTAATTATTTGATGCAAATATTAAACTTGCTTACCCATATAATAAAGTATTTAATCCAGTGAATTTGGTGTTTTTGTTTCTGTCAATGCAATCTATTGGACTGACTACATTCTGCCATATTTTTGTAAAACAATTAATGACTGATTTCAATTTATATTAATCACATGTATTATCACAGAGTGGTAACAATACAGTTTTGTTAATGCTATTTGTAATAATGACAGGCTTTTTTACCCAGATAATCTCATTTTTCTGTCTGGTTTAATTTAATTCTCTGTTCAATTTATGCTATAAATTTTGATTATTGCTGTTAAATTAAATCTTTTTCTATCTTCTCTGTGAATTTCATTTCATTACCCCAAGAAGTAAGGGGTATATTTGTTATTAAAGCAGTAGTGGAAATGCAAAATAATCTGCCATTTTGTGAAAGCACTTGTATGTATTTTCCCGGTAAAATCGGCCATTTTCTAGAAAATGGTGAAATCTGAATGATCAATCATCATATTTTCAAAGTATTTTAAAATACAATTTGCTTGGCCTACATTCCAGAAACGATCATGAACTGTGATGACGATTATGTCAACAAACCGAAAAAAATAAAAATGCTTGGGGAATACCATTGATGGAAACATATTTAACAAGCATAATGATCAGGAAAAAAAGACATTACAAAGAATTTAGAAAGGATCTTTTTTATTTGCATGGAATTTATTCAATTCAATTTTAAACTTCTCTGTTTTAATCTCATCTTGCAATTTTGACATTGAAAAGAATTCCCTCTGTGTTTATGTACGCTACGAATATACAGAATGACGTCATTGGTCTCGTGCTGCGCCAAAATTGTAAATCAAAACAAGTGACCGATTTTATTGCATGACCGAGCAGATGTCACGTCACGATATATATATGTTCTTCGGGATATTGCTAAATACACATAATTTACGTACATCCAGCACATTTCAGATTCATAATGATAATAGATTAATATGTAGGTATATATAATTTCAGATATTCGTTTCATCGTGTAACAATCTCCTGCAAAGCAAAAACAAACCAAGCTGGACACAATTGAAGAATTTGGTAAGAAAAAACCTTTTATCTCTACATGATTTTTGTCTATGACTATTTATAACTAGCTGGAAATAGCTGTAACATACACAATTACGAAAGCAAATGTTATTTATAGATGTTTTAATAATACATATGATATTCTTACATCATGAAAAGTGTTAAAAGTACCACGGATATGGTCCACTTGTCATAAGCACTTCCTGGTACTTTCCTCGTTCATGACATATCTCCACGGGGTTTGTAACTAGTGTAACACGACAGGCTGTTAGTGGGGTCCGTGTTGCTGGATCTTTAGTTTTATGTGTAGTGTTTTGTATAACATTGAGTTTTTATCTTTTGGTCACTGTGTTGTCTGTACCTCTTCGATTTACAGATTATGATGTCCCCTTTGGTATTTTCAAACTATACTAACTACATATACAGTTATATTCTTTCAACTTACCATAAGTATATTTGTTCATCTGAAAAAGCTTATAACGTGACGATTACTTTGCACATTGATGATATTTTTTAAGATTGATTTTTTTTTTAAATACTTTTTTCACTCCTTAACCTCCATTTCGCATTGGCATTAACACGAAGGGTTAGGTTAGAGTTATGCTGTTTAGCACCGCTGTCAAAAATAGTTCAATTATATCGCGGCGGTCAGTTTTATTGGTTTCCAGACTTACCTAGAGAAAACCACTGACCTGCCGTAAGTTACAGAAAAACTTCATCACATGGTGTTGTATCGAGTACACCTCGCCATGAGAAGGATTTGAACTCATAATATTAACAAGAAGGGATAGAGATTACCGTAGAACACAATACTGATTTGCTACATAAAATTATGACCTAGTTTTTGGTTGTGCAAATAGTAAAATACTCAGTCAATTCACATTATCTTAGTGTGACGTCTATTGGTGTCTGTGTTGGAAGCATGTCACTGTCCTAATTACCATTTTCCAATTAAGCGGTCATTACGGGTATACGTTGATGGACAGTAACAAGGAAAGATTACATGACTTTACAATAGAAGATTGATTGATTGTTATTTAAGGTCAAGTGATGAGTATTTCAGCTTTATTCATGGCAAGAATGAACGATAAATCTTGACAAACCAGTTAATCTTAAGCACTGTTTTACTTCCCAATAGAGTTGTGTTATTGATTGATATATAGCTACCTCTTGACGACACTTTCAGATTGTGTATAACCAGCATTGAAGAACATATATCATATTTCGGTATCATTGGTTAATTCGTCATCGAATAAATAAAGACCACGAGATGACAACTAATTAAGTCCCTGTATTTATGTTTGTAACAAGAGAACACAACTAGTGACACATGTGGTGCATGAACTATGCCATTCCGAAGCATCTGTGTTTAAATGGGGTTCTTTTTGCTCGATATTTAGTTTTCTGCGTAGTGTTTTGCGGACATTGTTTGACCTTTTATTCTTTTTCTTTTGGCCATTACATTGTCTGTCCTTAGACTTACGGCTGCTGCTTACTCCTTTGGTATCTTCAAACTTTTTCTTTGTTGTCATAATCATCATTTGTTTTTAAACTTTGTTTTCTCTTTTAATCGTACTTTTTGTACAATCGTAACTACTCGGCCATTCTCGCTACCCTGCAAATAACCTCGTACGTACATAGTAGAAATTCTTAAATTGTTTGCCGGAAGTTAAGTTAAGTTAAACCGCACAAATAATATAGTCCACCAAAATCCAATATGGAGGACATACTAAGTAAAATATAATCATGCAAAACTAATTAAAACTTTAATTGAAATATAGAAAATTGTTTAAAATATAACTTGATCAAACTTTCATGTAACTGACATGTGAAAAGTAGTGTGATTTATACGCCTAATGCATACGAGGTTATTTGCAGGGTAGCGAGAATGGCCGAGAATGACTTTTTGTATATTACCCATTGACATAAATTTTAGAGTAGGCACTATGTTATTCGAATTAATTGGTTTCACTCCGGTCATTTTATTTTGATGGTACACTAGACATATTGCTATTCAAATTAATTAGATTTACATTAAATATGCCTGCATGTATGCTATATTTACAGATATTTTTAAGATTAGAAATTATATTTATATATTCATGCAAGTTGGTTTCATTGCAGAATTGGAGCGGTATCACCAAAGTAGCAAATGCTGTGACAGTATATATTAAAGCTTATACAAATATATATAACAACGAATTTAACAGAACTGTTGTGGAAGAGAACCTAGGTCAGATTACATTTCTTGTAATGAATAATTCATATATCTGTTAGCATTAAGATCGCATTTGGCAAGTATTTTGTTGTCAGTTGAATATTGTTTTACTCAATTTGATATTTTAGATAAGTATTATCTGTCTCTCATAAAGCTATGGGGCCGATGTCAGGTCGTGATCGTATGGTAGTTGGATTTACAACCTATGCAATCAGTGCCTTTCACCTCTAAAGTTGTGAGTTCAAACCTCGTTCATGGCGAGGTGTACTCAATACAACATTATGTGATAAAGTTTGTCAGTGACTTGCAACAGATTGGTGATTTCACCGGTGTAGTGATGTAGCAGGACACAGATGCAACAATCACAATTTAAATGAACAACAAATACACGTCTGCTACCATTTATTCAAGAGACAGCTAAAACATAAAACAAATCCGGACAAAGTACAAATGGAGATAACTCTTACACAAACTTACGAGACCATACAAACAACTACACAACACCGGGTACTCCGGTTTCCTCCACCAATAAAACTGACAGCCATGATATAACTGAAATATTGTTGAAAGTGGCATTAAATACCATAAACCAAACCAAGCCAAAAATAAAACATAAAGCTATGATATGCTTATAATTGAACGTAATTTAATTATTGCACATATTGATTATATAGAGTGGCGATTAGTAGAGCAGAACATGCTTTAGTGGGGCTCGTGTTACTCGATCTTTAGTTTTGTGTGTATGTTTTGTAGATCGTTGTTTGTCCTTTTGTACTTTTTCTTTTGGCCACTGTGTTGTCTGTTCTTCTGCAGTATATGGATTCTGATTATCCTTTGGTATCTTCAAACTCTTCTTTGTTAATATGTTGTTTTCATGCTTGATTGAGATACATTATCATGTACGTTACAATTTATTATCGGTTAAATGCATATTGTCTACCACAATCGTAAGTTTTTCATACCCAAAATTATTGTCGTTTTCCATACTGACCTTCATAAAATGAAGATTAAGCACCGAATTATTGGCGAATACGCTACGAAACGTTGTTTTTTCGATTTAAAAAAGCTGACCATCGTTACTGGAAGCTAATTAATTATGCACTGACCTGAGCGAGACCAAATCTATTGTTATCTATTTGTATGCCAGTAGCCCGGATGCTGCAGCATGTCGTGTTTGTTTAGCTCGCAAATACGGCCGTTTTATGCTACTCATTGACAATAATTTACTGTTGCCAGGTGCAAAATTACATATATTGAATAATATCTACCGAAAATGATCATAGGCATCATCATAAATTCATAAAATATGAAAAACGATTGAGAAAAGAAGGCAACATGCCTCGACTTACCTATCAAGCAAAATCTTTGCCACTTCAGCACGAGTTTGGACGCGTAGCACTTCCTTCAGTTCGTTCCAACGGTCCAACTGATCCCCTACATATATCCTGCATTTGTTTCATTTGGAAGATACTGCACTTCTATTCCTCTTTCTCTCTGAATCCGTCAAAGTCCACTTTCTTCCACGCGTTGATACTTTCTCTTTTGCCCAAGAACCACATGTTGTTTATTGTTTCTAAACAGTGTGCATGCTCAAGACGGGTTCACATAGAAGGTCATATGAATAGAGTTGGGTTAAATTGAATTCTTGTCATCATGGACAATAATTCCGATAACGATAGTTTTCGGTCTTTTTTGTCAAAAAAAAGAACACAAATCGTATCTTTTGCAACATAACTGTATAATGATAGCTTAAACAAATCATTTACGACAATCATTTTGGGTATGAACAAATTATGATTGTGTTCTACAGACAATATGCCTTTAAATGTATCATGTCATATTTCCATTTCAGTTGTAAATGTTGGGAGAATTAAGTCAAAAGACATACACTTACCTGATAGATCAACCACATTACCCACATGGCTGTCAGAATCTACAACAGCTATAAAGATAAATAAAGATAACTTTAATGGTAATTCTAACATGACGTCCTTCTTTCGCTTTTTAGACAAACGAGCGATTTATCGATGGTATAATCTCATTCGCACATGCACCCGTGAATGTGACTGACCTTTCCGTCGTAAATGTACAATACAATACAATACAATACAAATCTTTTAATGTCAATCATGACGCCCAATATATTGAGCAGAATAATTAAGTGAATTACATACATTTGATTTCATATTAATTGGTTTGATTGGTTTTACAACAAAGAAAGAAAGAAGGATAATATAACAAATGAATAAATACAATAATAAAATCTTACCCTGCATGGTGATCTTGCATAATTTCCAGATATTTACTTGCACACCATGTATAAGTGTAATATTTTATTAACATTAGTATGGGAGAACCACCAGTGACTCATATTCAGTATAGTTATAGTATACATATAGTATTTTTATGAACAGTATTTCATAAATATTATTAATATTTTATTTATTATCAAATATTATTATTTTTATTTTTTATTTTTCAATCTATCTTAATTTCCTTTGAGATTTAAATCTCTTTCTTTAAATAAAGAACATAGTAGTGAACTAGTGTTCTTAATTATAAAATTATCTTCTGATGACATTAACCATATTAATTTTGATTTATTTGGCAGATTATTGAAATTTGTATTCACATTTTTAATATTATTAATAATTTGGGTTCTCTTGTTTTCTAAAACAGGACACTGAAGAAGAAAATGGGTTTCATCTTCAACCCCAGTGTACATGTTGATGAATTATCGTCTGCTCAAATTTGGCAGCATAAATTGTGTGCGACATTTTCTGCAAGCGTAAATATAAATTACCGTCTTCCAATCAAAGTATACTACCGTATTTGTACTCTTAGACATATCAGAATCGAAATAATTCATGGAAGCCAGAATGTGTTTTGAGTTTTAACATGGGTTGGCGGATATTGGTAAATTGTATTGCTCGCCTCTGGCTCGGGATGAAATACTAATATTCGCCAATCTATGTTAAAACTCGAAGCACATTCTGGCTTCCATGATTTATTTCTTAAATATATGCCTATAAATTGTTTCATGAAATTAATTGATATTGTGATTTAAATTATTTTTTGATATTGTAAAGGTCGTACCAACGCCTCCGTGGTGTAAAGATAGTTGTCAAGACTCGTGTTCATCTCGAAAGCGAGTGCGACAGATTGTTAGTTCGATCGCTGATTGGGTCAACCAAAGACTATAACATTAGTCTTTGCTGCTTTACCCTTCAAGCGCTCAACATTAAGGAATAATTTGTTAGAGCAAAGACTCGTCTGTTCGGAGTCGGAATAATGTGTGTGCAAATTGAGTGATATGTCTTGTCTGTGGACCAAAGTAATCACTTTCAAAATCAAGCCTGTTGGCCCAGTAACTAAACAGACATCACCTTGATCTAAAAAAAAAAGCAAATTGCCCTCACAATAACATATTTGAAATATTGCCAATTTGGGATTAAGCAAAAATTAAAAATAGACATCAAATTTTGTGCCCACGACTCATTTCTGGGCTAACTTTCATCAGGTATGCTAATAATCAAAAAAATTGAAAGCCAAATAAATTGAAAGTTTTTGAGGGCAAGTAAGTCAAAGACTCTAAGAGAATAGCCAAAATGTTTATTAAAAAGAAAGTCAATTTCTGTTATATTATTAGGTTTTTTTGTAGGTCAAGAACCAATAGGATACAGCAGTGCGTACTACAGGAACATATCTGAACTGTTCCATGAGTATCTATTGTCAGATGGGTAAGTACATAATACTAAATTGACTGAGTATGATATGACATCGTGCAAGTCGAATAAACAGAACAAACATGGGAAAAACAAACTACCTGGGGGAGGCACATCAAATGGTAAATATAGTAAAAATCGTGTAGGACTCACGCCGTGAAGTCCAATTCCTGAAAGTCGTTGTAATGTCAAAAGTCCGGAACGAAACATTATGGATCTAAATTTATAACACTGGTAACATGTCCGAGCATAAAAAAGTATGAAATGTCAAATATTACAAATTAAAAATAATATTGTAAGCAAAGAGAAAAATAGTAGAAATCAAAGGTATTGTTTTTTAACAGACATGTGGTGTCAGTCAATGGTAGTTATGATGTCAACTCTGTTGTGGTTGATTTTTCCATTGAGCCAACACCCAAAAGGCTGAATACTCCATTGTTTGTAGAATTACAGCATTTGACGGTAAGTGTTAGTATTTTTACTATAAGACTTCATGTTTATGAATTAGGCTGGCTTACCCGACCTATTGCACTATTATGAAGATTACCGTCTTATTCTATTTTATTATATCTGTGGGACCGTCGTGGTTGTGATCGCATGGAAGTTGGATTTACAACTACCTAGCAATCAGTATCTATCACCACTAACGTTGTGAGTTCGAATCCCGCTCAGGCGATACCACATTATGTGATAAAGTTTGTCGGTGAGCTACAGCAGGTGGGTTGTTTTCTCCGGGTACTCTGGTTTCTTCCACCAAAGTGGCATTAAACACCTTAAACCAACCTATCTTATATGTTGTTTAGTACGCACTGTCTGAGTACTACACTATTCAGTCAAAGGTTTACAAAGAATCTCATCTTGTCTTCCAAAATGTTTTTTTCGGAAGGTATCAACAACGTCTTGTTGTAAAGTATTCTGTCATTTGTGTACACTATATATAACAAGAAATGGTAATGACAATCAACTTTTGGTTCAATGTTGACTATTGTTTCACTATTTATATGTCTTCCGATGACCTTGTATACTATCTAACATTTATATTATGGTCAAGGCCATCGACTCTCATTGATAGAACTAGTATTATACATATGACAACTTCTGTGATTTTGTTTGTTTGTTGATTTTTGGTGTTTTAATGTCACTTTCAGCAATATTTCATCTATAGCATGGCGACCAGTTTTAGTGGTGGAAGAAGCTGAAGTATCCGGAGAGAACCACCGACCATTTGCAAGCAACTGGTAAACTTTATCACTTGCGGCTGCGAGTCGAGTGCACCCTTTTTTGTAATTTACAAAGCGGGTGCGAACCCATGTCGTATTCAGGTGATAGGCTTGTATGAGTTGTTAGGTAATCCAACTACCTAACTCATTGAGCCACCTGGGCCCTCGACAACTTCTGTGTCAAAGAGTATTATGTATACAGTTTAAGATTAAAACTCAGCATTTTTTTTCAACAACGCTTCTAATCCAATTATGTGTGATGGTGACATTTTACTCACATATTTACAACGCTTACAATGACGTTTTCGTTTCTCTAGGAGGGGAGGATTAGGTCAATAAAACCAGTTTAACCCAGTCAACGCTTTATTTGAAATTCAAACATGACGCCCTTTTTTCGCTTTGTACACAAACGAGTGATTTATCGATGGTATAATCTCATTCGCACATGCGCCGGTAAATGTGACTGACTTTTCCGTCGTAAATGTACACGTTGATGAATTGTCGTTTGCTCGAATTTGGCAGCATAAATGTGTGCGACATTTTCCGCAAACGTAAATATAAATTACCGTCTTCCAATCAAAGTACATGTATACTACCGTATTTGTACTCTTAGACATATCAGAATCGAAATAAATCATGGCTCAGGATAAAATACTAATATCCGCCAATCCATGTTAAAACTCCAAACACATTCTGTCTTCCATGATTTATTTCTTAAATAACGTGCCAAGCCATGTTGATGTGTTGGAGGTATCGATTTTGCCTCTGATTCTATTATATTTCTGCTAGATTTTGAAACATTTTCGGCATTTTTTCTCTCAATTGAATGCTATATGATAACAAGACAAAACAGTCATAAACAAAAGAAAAAACAACAACAACAACAAAAACAGATTTTCTCTTATTTTGTTTCTGATAATATTTTTTTTAAACATGCTCCCAATAGAAGATATATTAATACACAGGTGGTACAACTCGAATATCTGGAAGGAATATGCAAGTTGCAATAAATTCATGTGTAATAAAATGAAAAAAATATCACACTGTCAAGCAAAGCATTTATTTTCACTGTTTGTTTTTCTTAAATGTTTGTACACAGCCAAGAAAATCAAGTGCAGTCTGTGTGTTTTGGGATTTCAATGTACCGTAAGTAGTGTACACTATATGGTGTAATATTTTCATATTATAATTTTTATTATTATTTAAAGTCCATATGTCATGCATATTCGGGATGATGTTGTAATGGTAAATGATGTAATGTTGAATGGTTACATGGGTGTATCCTGTATAAATGGGAAATTGGGAAATGCGGAATGGGAAATATTATATAGGTCAATGGAATTGGAAATGCTTCATTGTAAAATGAATGAATTCGGTTGGTTGAAAATAATATCATAATCCTTTTGACTTAGTTTCTCTCTCTTTTTTCGTATTCATACTCCACCACAAAATTTTCTGATTTTCGAGCAACAGTAAGACAATGTTTTATGGCATAAGACGAAAGAAATCCGAGTAGGAAAGGGTTTCTGAAAAAGGAATGTTATGTTGTTATTCCCTATTTGAACGGATCGGCGGCATATGGTTCGCCAAGTGGGTATGATCCCGACAACAAGCCAATAAAAGCACTAACGTGGGTTTGTGCTACTATAACCACCTCAAGTGTTAGGGTTTTCAGATTTCTATTCTATGGACGAGAGAGTCCGGAGGTCACTTCGTTATACATCTATGACCTATACTCCCAATTTCATCTAGTAGTCGCGATGTAGTTGAAATATTTATGAAAGTGACGCTAAGCACCAATAACTTTACAACTCAACCCTAATGTCATAAATATATACTATGTTCTATGTTTATTTATTTCCTGACAAAGATAAAATAGTAGATAGACAAACAGTACAAACGTTAGAGATTTGATATACAGAACATGGTCTATAGTCGTAAACACATTAGCACACTGAACACAAAAAGACCACGGATATGGAAATGCTTGGGACAGGCACAAAAGTTTGGCGGTGTTAAACTGGCCTGTATGTATATGCTACGGTCTCGTGTTAATCCAGCTATTCTTAAGGACCTGATATCTTTTAACTTGATTAGATTTTTTAATCATTCAAATTTAGCATTAGTCTTCAGAAATTTTAGATATGTATAGTATTGCTAACCAACAAAACCGCATTCATATATAATTAATTAATTAAGGAGGCTTATTGTTTTTGCTCCGTTTCTTATTATTATTATTATTATTATTCTCTTTCCCTTTCTCTTTTTCCTTTCTTTCCGCGGACCATGTTGATCCTAAAGTTTTCAGCTTTGTGGTAAAGGGGGTCAAAGTTATATTTTGAGGGGTTCAAAGGGGGTGAGGGTTACTATAGAATCCTATGGGAAAGTTGAAATTTCGTACATTAATGTTGATAACTTCTAAATGAATAATGATAGAGACATAAAATTTGACATAGTGATAGGTCACCATTAGAGGAGCAATTCTGCGTTTTCAAAATTTTCGAGATGTCTGCCATTTTCAAAATGGCTGCCAAAGCACGGTATAAAAAATGGGCGGTAAAAATTCAACATTGCCCGATATCATCAAAATTTGATATGTGGGTAGATACTGATGTCTCGAATTGATTCCCAACATTGAACAATTTCTACCGGTCGCCATTTTCAAAATGGCCACCACAATACCGCAAAAATTCAACATTGTCCGATATCATCAACATTTGATATGTGGGTAGACAATGATGTCCGGAATTGATTGCCGACATTGAACAATTTCTACCGGTCACCATTTTCAAAATGGTCGCCACAATACCACAAATATTCAACATTGTCCGATATCATCAAAATTTGATATGTGGGTAGATAATGATGTCCCGACATTGAAAAATTTCTACCGGTCGCTATTTTCAAAATGGCTACCACAATACCGCACAAATTCAACATTGTCCGATTTCAACGCCATTTCATATGTGGGTAGATTATGATGTCCCGAATTGATTCCTGTCATCGAAAAATTACTACCGGTCGCCATTTTCAAAATGGCTACCACAATACCACACAAATTCAACATTGTCCGATTTCAACGCCATTTCATATGTGGGTAGATTATGATGTCCCGAATTGATTCCTGACATTGAAAAATTTCTAGTGGTCGCCATTTTCAAAATGGCCACCACAATACCGCACAAATTCAACATTGTCCGATTTCAACGACATTTCATATGTGGGTAGATTATGATGTCCCGAAATGATTCCTGACATCGAAAAATTACTACCGGTCGTCATTTTCAAAATGGCCGCCACAATACAGCACAAATTCAACATTGTCCGATTTCAACGTCCTGAATTGATTCCCGACATTGAAAAATTTCTACCGGTCTCCGTTTTCAAAATGGCCTCCACAATACCGCAAAAATTCAACATTGTTCGATTTCAAAGGTAGCTTTTAATTTATTGTTTAAACCGGTTGTCTGTGGCCGGTTTGGGAGACTTCATAATCGTTAGATTATAATCATATCTTGTTACATATGTGTATGCAGAATATGATTTAAACTAGATTGATAATGTATTGTTTCAGTTAATTCATTGAGTGAGTGATTTTTGCTTTACGCCAAGCGAGTAATTGTTCAACTATATCATGGCGAGACCACGGTACATTTTGATGAGATGTTGATGTCCTCATTACGCTAGAACAACACCTTAGTTAGATAGTTTATAGTCCTAGCTCAATGAAACAACAGTACTGTGTAGACATTTCACTACAATCTGACGCATTATCCTGACTCACAGCCAGCTAGTCTTTGTTCTTACTCATTCAGTTAGCGTATGATTGTTGTTTAATGTCAAGTGAGCAATTATTTAGCTATATCATTGTGATAACAAGTTACATTTCGATGGTGATGATGATGCCCCTTTGTTCTAGTCCAACACGCTTAGTTGGATTTATGTAATGAAAGTTTCGTGGAAATAGCAGTCTGTGGATAAACATGTCGCCTATGTGAACACATTATCCTGATTTCGAGTCAATCAGCTCTTGCTCCTTAATAATGCTTGCTTAGTGAAGAAGCGACATATTTGGTTGTCTTGGTTAGTGCGCTTTCTTTTACCTCACTGAGTTCATTGGTCCCTTGGACCTAACATCAGACAATTACAAAATACAATGCATAGATACCGGATATATATATATAAATCAGGAACTTTAAAAAGGAAAAGTGAAGAAACACACTCTTTTGTTATGCTATATCACCGGGTTTGTAACTAGATTAACACGACGGATGTCACTAGTGGAGTAGGAACTGCCTACCCTTCCGGAGCACCTGAGTTCATCCCCGGTTTTTAGTGGGGTTCGTGTTATTCGATCAGTAGTTTTATATGTATGTTTTGTTGATCGTTGTTTGTCCTTTTGTACTTTTTCTTTTGGCCATTGTGTTGTCTGTTCTTCTTCGATATACGGATTCTTATTGTCCCTTTGGTATCTTCAAACTCTTCTTATATCATATGAACTGTTTTTATCATTGCATAGGAACACTCCAAATGGAGCTTGGTCAACAATAGGATCAAGATTAATAAATAGTAATGAAAAATCTACTATTTGTGAATATGACCATACAACAAACTTTGCAGTTTTGATGAGTCCTGGAAGAACAGTATGTATTGTAAAAAGACGCTAAAGTTAAAAACAAAACAAAAGACAAAAAAAGGAAACATGTCTTTATTGATGTGAATTTGTTATGTCAATATTTCTTATATTCTTTGATGTAATTGGTGTAGTATTGTTCATGCCGATTTCTATATAGCAATAATTTGATCCACCGTTTGAATAGATTACCTTCATTTGGGTAACTGGTATTCCTGTACAAGTAGAAGATGTAATAGGACATGTACTTATGTAATGTTTACATTTCATTAGAATGCTGATTGCCCGGCAATCACGTTCTAGCAATCAATTGATGAGGAAAGTAGAATTTATTTTTGCTACAGTAAAAGAATTATGTAATGTAGACTAATAACGTATATTGTAAAACAAAATCAAAACGTAACAGGGGGCAGTCGTGGCTGTGATCGTATGGTAGTTGGATTTACAACTAACCTATGCAATCAGTACCTATTACCAATGATGTTGTGAGTTCGAATTTCGATCAGGGCAAGATGTGCAACATTATGTGCTAAAGTTTGTCAGTCACTTGCGACAAGATGGTGGTTTTCTCCGGGTCCTCCACTTTCCTCCACCAATAAAACTGACCGCCACGATATAACTAAGATATTGTTGAAATTGGCATTAAACACCATAAAGGCAACCAAACAATATCATAATGAAGGAAATGTATATTTATCCCATTGCTGTGCATATAGCTTGTTCCATTGCAATGCATATGTATGTTGGCCCATTACATACCAAACTGCATGGTTGTGTAACGATTAGCATGCTCGCCCCGACTGTGGTGTATCATGGGTTCGAGACACGGTCGGGTCAAACCAAGGAGTGTGCAATTGGTAATTTTTTGCTTCTGCACGAAAAATAAGGAGTAAGAACTAATACTAGTACTTGTTGGCTTGGAATCAGAATATTGTGTCCGGTTGAAGCAACATGTCTACCCTTTGATTGTTGTTTAATTGTGATAGCCCTTTACAATCCAACTAAGCATGTTCCCATCTTGATATAGCTTTAATAAAAAAGACAATTGCTCTCCTGGCGATAAACAACCACCACTCATTGCAGTACATGTCCGAAAACGATTTGTCGGTCGAAGTGGCGATAAGAGTACAATAGTAAAGGTACGATTGTCTAATACATGTAGGTAAATTCAAATATTAAATTAAAACGATGTTGTACAATAAACAGAGAAGAGCTTAGTATCATACCGAACACCCTTTTCTCATTCTATGATAATTTGAATTTAGCATATTTTATTCTATGTCAGATGAAGTTTGTGTCGTCTAACAGTAACATGACCGGTGTCACACGTGGAGCAGGAACTGCTAACCCTTACGGAGCACATGAGTTCATCCCTCGCTTTTAGCAGGATTCATGTTGCTCGATTATTAGGTTTCTGTGTAATATTTTGTAGATATTCCTTTGTCCTTTTTCGTTTGACCATTTTCTATTTACGGCTTCTGATTAACCCTTTAGTATCTCTTCATGTTTTACTTATTGCTCTAATATCGGCAATGGGATTGGAAAAAAATTATGACAACATTATAAGCGCGATCCCCCTACAATTTACAGCATAGCACATTACAGTTTATATGGCAATACAATATCTTAAAGCAATGTATTGTTAACAAATCATACATGTAATATTGTTGAACTATTGAACAGTAATGTACATTATGACCTTTCCTTGTGTTGTTATAAAACGACTGTTTTGTTCTGCATTGTTCATAATATCTCTCTCTCTCTCTCTCTCTCTCTCTCTCTCTCTCTCTCAAATAAACATTTAATTACTTACTTTCAGCCTTCCTCCCATGTCACTGCTTTAAGTATTATATCAGCTGTTGGATGTGGCATTTCCATTCTGTTTCTGACCATTACGTTGATTGTCTATGCAGTACTGTGGAGGTGTGTAACTATTTTAGCATATTTTAGTAGTATCAGCTGCAAAAATTCTAAATGTGTGCATGTGTGTGTCTGTTACTTATTTCACAATGTATATTTGTTCATAAATAGTGCAATAAGTTCCAATATCTTTACCACATAATGTTCTAAAATATGGAATTGCTATAAAATAGCATTTGTTTTTCATTGTACTTAGGCCATTAAGCCTTTAGATACAAATGTAATTACTGACATCATCTACCTTATAGCCGTTTGAAAGAAATATGTATGGTTTAGCAAATTAATAGATATAGTAGTATGACGAAGGCACAGTCTGTCAATATTGTTTAATAAAGACGATATGGGGACGAACACTATGACCGTTGCAAACAAAAACAAGAATTTGCATAATATGAACTCCTTAAAAAATTAGTGTAAATACAGATGTGCCGGAAGGGTTAATAGCTTGTGTACAAATAACTACAAGGTTCACTGGGGAGCAGAAGATAATTGCCATCCCGGAGCAAACGAGTTCACCCCGGTTTTAAGTGGAGTTTGTGTTGCTCAATGTTTATTTTTCTGTGTAGTGTATAGAAGATAATTGTTTGTCGTTTTTCCATTTATCTTTTGTCCATTATATTATCTGTACTTCTTCGATTTGCTAGTTCTGGTTGCTCACTTGGTATATATTCAAAATTTACTTATAAAGTTCTAAAACAATTAAGTAAACGGTATGGACAAAATTTGGTTAGAAACATATCCGTCGTCATTTAAGATACTATGAATTTCTGCATAGTCATCGGAAATAAAGTGTCGTTGATCTGATGAATCAGCAAATCAATGAAATAAAGTGTCGTTGATCTGATGAATCAGCAAATCAATGAATTTAAGAATGTAGCCAAGTACCTACACATTATGTAGCCAAGTACCTACACATTATGTAGCCAAGTACCTACACATTATGTAGCAAAGTACCTACACATTATGTAGCCAAGTACCTACACATTATGTAGCAAAGTACCTACACATTATGTAGCCAAGTACCTACACATTATGTAGCAAAGTACCTACACATTATGTAGCCAAGTACCTACACATTATGTAGCAAAGTACCTACACATTATGTAGCCAAGTACCTACACATTATGTAGCAAAGTACCTACACATTATGTAGCCAAGTACCTACACATTATGTAGCCAAGTACCTACACATTATGTAGCCAAGTACCTACACATTATGTAGCCAAGTACCTACACATTATGTAGCAAAGTACCTACACATTATGTAGCAAAGTACCTACA
This sequence comes from Bathymodiolus septemdierum, assembly GCA_963383655.1. Classification (NCBI taxonomy): domain Eukaryota; kingdom Metazoa; phylum Mollusca; class Bivalvia; order Mytilida; family Modiolidae; genus Bathymodiolus; species Bathymodiolus septemdierum. The sequence goes on from OY726517.1 coordinate 132,908,286, forward strand.
CATTATGTAGCCAAGTACCTACACATTATGTAGCCAAGTACCTACACATTATGTAGCAAAGTACCTACACATTATGTAGCAAAGTACCTACACATTATGTAGCCAAGTACCTACACATTATGTAGCCAAGTACCTACACATTATGTAGCCAAGTACCTACACATTATGTAGCCAAGTACCTACACATTATGTAGCCAAGTACCTACACATTATGTAGCCAAGTACCTACACATTATGTAGCCAAGTACCTACACATTATGTAGCAAAGTACCTACACATTATGTAGCCAAGTACCTACACATTATGTAGCCAAGTACCTACACATTATGTAGCCAAGTACCTACACATTATGTAGCAAAGTACCTACACATTATGCAACGAGCACTAATAAATATAATTTCTTTTTACTTTGATATTATTTTTGGAGAAAAATCCTAATTCACTATTTGAAGAAGAAAAAAACACGGATATGATCAATCCAGGAAAATTAGAATCAACGAATTTAAATTTAAGCTTTTCAGAGTTGCGATCGAGTTAAGCATCGAACAATAGAAAGCGATGACATAACTTTGACTTTGTATAAATTTGGTTGAGTAATCTCCATCTCCAGAGTAGTCCATTTTACAAATGGCCAATATACAAATTAGTACGAATGTATTTGATGTCACATACATATAACTGTTAACAAGATGGTTTACTTTACAAATTTGCTTCAGATATAAATTACTTTTAATACGTCAGTTTTATATTTATAGACATGTGACCCATAGTGAGAGAAGTGATATACTACGTGATCAAGCAATCATACTAATTAACCTATGTGTAGCACTGATTTTATCATATATTTTGTTTTTGGCAGGTGTAACACAAACTGACAACAAGGTAACGATGATTAATGTAATACCTATATTTGCATATATTCATGGAAGGTAGTTTGTAGGATATTTGAACACTGGTAACATTTTTTGCGTAAAAATCTGAGTCCTCGCTAGGGATAATATGCAAAGTGTTGAGAAATCCGTAGAGTTGCAACTAAGTTACTGACTTTTTCCAATTTCATTGAAATTATATATCATCAGCTTTTAAACAAGTAAAATGCTTAAAAAATCAAAATGAATCAGTAATCAATATGTGTCAATGTCAATAGCGTTCTTTAGAAACATCGTCATCAGGAAGACGACAAAATATTTGTACTCGGCTAGAGTCGGTACAGTGAAAACGACATTTCCTTGCGGCAGCTCTGCGTTTTACTCCTGTTTCTTCTGTTTTCTCAACCAATAAAATTAACCATTTCGAAGTAACTGACATTGTGTTGAAAGTACCGTTTATACAATAAATAACTTAACATAATCTCCCTACCATATTATAGTTAAATACCACGTATATCTTCCAGAATACATGTGCGGCAATAGCAGTGTTACTACATTATATATTCCTGGTAGATTTCTTTCTGATGTTAGCTGATGGTATTGATATGCTGATGACGCTCAATCTCCCGGAAATTTTTCAAGCATCAAGAATGCATTGGTTACTGCCGCTAAGCTGGTGTAAGTTAAGTTATTAATTGAAAAATGTAATAATAAAATTAAAAACGATATAAAAAAAATATCATATTCCAAAATAAATTTTCAAAATCGTAGAAAGAGGCAAAATCGATACCCCTCACACACAAATACACGACCGCTCACCATCCTGGCTAGATAAATGCACTTCAATAAAAAGTAGCTGTGCTTAGCTAGTTTTATGGGCCCATAACCCCCTCCAAAGTGACATGGTGTGGTCATTGAATAAATAATTAATCAGCAAAGTCTAACTTCATTTTAAGGCATTCCGTTTTTATACGATTTTTCCCATTTAATTCGACCAAAAGGGTCTCGTTTCACTCAAAGCTCAAAGAAAATAACATATATTTTCCCATAGTCCATACACAATTGTATCAAAACTTGTGAAATTCTTATTTGCTATAAAATTATCCTTTGAATTTTTAAAAATCTACAAATCTTTTTGATCTGATTAAATGAACTCAAAAGAAATACAAAATCAAAGGAGTGACTGATATAATGGTCATAGCACACTATCTGTCTTAATTATGTTGTGAACAATGGTATTACGAAATGTAGTCCAGAACAAGTCATAGACAGTTGAAACACACCATTGTAATAAGTAATGCATTGATCTTTTTTTTCCAGTTGTTCCAGCCTTAATCGTTAGTCTTTCTGCTGGAATTACAAATTTGAAAGGATATGGTAACTCTAATTTGTACGTGTCATTTATTACATGCATGTATTATAGGAAGAAGAGTTGAGTTTGAAGATACCAAAGGGGACTCAGAATCCGTAAATCGAAAAGAAGGAGAGACTACACAATGGCCAACAGAAAAAGGACAATAGGACAAACAATGATCTACGAAACACTACACAGAAAACTAATGATCGAGCAATGCGAATCCCATCTAAAAACCGGGCTGACCTCAGGTGCTCCGGACGGGTAGGAAGTTCCTACTCCACTAGTGGCACTCGCCATGTTACTCCAGTTACAAATTCTGTTATAACTCAACTTTCGTTTGTAAATGGTGCTATTATGTAAAGAATCTTTATAATATGGTCAACTATATCAACCACCTATCAATTAAACCTATTGAACACAAAAATAACACGACATATGGCGTTGAAAATCCGGGCTTGGGACCGACACGAAAATTGCGACGGCTTAAATCGGATCCCATCCACCCTCTGATGCTTATATTTCCAACAACAATAGTTTTATAAACTAACAATGAACACTTTGCATTTATTCACTTTAAGCTCAAAAAGGCCATACATGATCACAAAAAAGAATGTCAGTGAAGGCTTGTATTTAACTGAAGCTAAAAACGACGAATCTGTTGGTTAAAGACCATTACTTTTATAAGATATTAATATAGAGAGAATATACAAATGAAATTTATACATTCTTTAGCCATGTGTATACCATAAATGTATTCTATTTTTCAGTTGCTGGCTTTCACTTGAGTCTGGATTATTCTGGGCATTTGCAGGTCCTGCTTTACTGATAATATTGGTAAGATTTACATCATTTTGCGACGGTGTATCGAGGAAAAATAAACATTAAAACGTCAAACAATAAACGTTTGATATTTATGACTTATTTACTAAGGAAAACCTTACTTTCAAGCAATAAGAAAATATATACCTGAATATATTGTAAGGAACGACCATATTACTTTTAGGGGAAGGGGCTATGTTTTTAATTTACTGTCACCAAATTTTATAAAGGAAAATATCTTTCCCTGATAGATACAAAGCTTAAACAATAAGGTGATGCAATGCTATACAAGACATGTTGGTGCCATTTGCATAAAGATTACCGATATTTCAAGTGTAAAATCTAGTTTTCATTTCTTTGACCCAAGAAAAAAAACATAGCCACACACACCCTTTTGTTAACCCTATAACAGATTAATGATTTGCCCCTTCCCTAATCAATATTCAGTCATTTCAAAATCTTTTAGATCAATTTCATCATCCTCGTAATGATCCTGAGGACATCATTACACACCAAACAAATGAAAGATAAGAAAACAAAGGAAAAAGCAAAGTAAGTAACGGACATAATGTATATTGTTCCATTACCTTGGTCTGCTTGCAGGAATTATCTATGAATTGTAACTTGCCTCGGTGATGTAGTGATCAGTGTTTAGGCATCAAATATAAAATTCATATTTACTGTTCTCCGCTAAGTGGACACCATTATATCGTTGTTTGTCTTTTGTCCTGTTTTCTTTTGGCCATTGTGCAATATGTCTACTCATGAACTGTTGACATTATCATCATCTCATCGAAATGTAACTTACTTGCTCTTGCCATGATATAGCTGAACAATTGGTGTTTAACAACAATCACTCACTCACTCGATAAAGCTTGAATATACCAAAGGGGAACCCAGAAGCGAACAAAGGGACAAACAATGATATATAAAATATTACACAGAAAACTAAAGATTTAGTCACACGGATCCCCCTAAAAATCGAGAGTGAACTCATGTGCTCCGAAAGGGTAGACAGTTTCTGTTCCATTTGTGGCACCCGTTTGGTTACTATTGTTACAAACACGATGACAAGTCAGAAATAGGGAAAGGACAAATACAATATTTGTAAAGTAATGCATATAATTGCAACCTTATCAGTTTTCTTTTCATCTGGTTGAAGTCAGTATTTAAAATCATAAGCATGATACTATGAATAAACGTTAGAGAATACTGAGGGGGCGGTCAAAAAAGGACCCAGAGAAACTGGCAATATAAGGTACACAGGACGAAACAAAAATACAACACAACATGTGTTGGGCACCAATATACTCAAACAAACTTAAATAACGTAAATAAGACACTAGTGAAATGTCAAGATAAAAACGAAACAACACGAAGTCCAGCAAAAATGTTTATATCCTGTTATATGTTTAAATGGTTTCAAAGTCATTTTGTGGATTATGTATATTTTAATAAGGGTTATGCTTATGATGTTTAGTGCCACATTTAACAATATTTCAGTTATATCGTGGAGATCAGTTTAACTGGGGGAGGAAACCGCAATACCCGAAGAAAACCACCGACCTGTAGCAAGTCGCTGACAAACTTCTTCACATAATATTGTATCGAGTACACCTTGCCATGAGCGGGATTCGACAAGTCATTTTATGTATATATATAAAATGCATAATATTTATGCATTCCTATGTGAACAACATCTGTTATTATCTATTATTTTCTTGCAGGGCTGAAATTGTAAATATTTGTGTACTTTTGCCATTATTTGGACTTACATGGGTGCTTGGAATATTTTCTGTTGATGACGATTCAGTTGTTTTCCAGTATCTCTTTGCAATATTGAACTCACTTCAGGTATTCTAGTTGTGTTATTTTATGTGCTATGATATTAAATACTCCTTATTCCAACATTATGAGGGGGTCCTCCTCATATAACAATGTGTTTCATCTGTAAATAGAGCTATGAGGTCGTTTGTACAATGACGCATTGGAATTATGAATACAGTAAGAGAAGAGATGGTTATGATCCCATTAACCGGTTTAACCCGCCACATTTGTCTGACTATTCCAAACCATGACCTGGATTTCCAAAGTCACGTGTCGTGGTGTGTTTGTGTTCAGTGAGTTCAGCTAAGATGAGAGATGAATGTTTGTTTTACTGATATTGATTACCCTTTCTTTTCACAGTTAAAACTATGTAGAAAATGACATTAACGTTCCCCCAGTCTTTAAAATTATCTTTATTTCACTTTTTCTATTTATACATGTAAACCATACATATCAACATACATTTATAAGAAATTAAATGTACTATATTTCGATGAATATAATTTTTTCAGGGTTTCTTCCTCTTTCTGTTCCATTGCTTCTTAAACGAAAAGGTAAGATACATGTACATTGTTATGTTATTTGAAATATTATGGTATTTATTAAACACAATAAAACTATGTAACGAACATACCGAATTGTCTGACTTCCCAGTCAGTTCAGTAAAAAGTATATTTTTGGGTGATTATAACGAACAATTTGGAATATTTTAATAATTTTGAAATAATTTGGATTATTTCTATTTATTTCTTACTAAAAATATCTCGAAAAGGGGCAGGTTACAATGTAACATATTTTGCATTTTCTGAATCGGCATTAAAATCTAGAAACAAATAAACAAATAATGTTCTTATAGTATAAAGTTGCCTAAAAAGTATTGCAGAATTTTTTTTTAGGGTTCTTCAAAAATGAGTTTCGTTGTATTCTACAATTTCTTAAACTGTTTTGTATAACATTGCTATATGATATAAGTCATCAGCACAGAAAGGTAGAATATAACACTATGACGGACGTCTGGACCTGTTACCCGGTGAGACACAGGCAGAGCCATTTAACTGGTCTAACTGTTACTGTTAAACATGGTTATTTATATGTTATAAGTCATCAGTATAGAAAGGTTGAATATGGCGCTATGACGGATGTCTGGGCCTTGTTAAATGGTGGGCCTTAAACCGAACCGTTTAACTATTTTAACTGTTCGTCAGCATTTTATCTGAACGTTCTTATATTAATGTCCTAGATAAAATTAAAAAAGGAATATTGATTTTCTGCTTCGTATACAAAAATTTATATGGTTGATTATGTGTAATCCTCTGCTGTTTTTGGCATAAAGGGAAAAGTTGTATGCTGGTTTATGTTGAAACAGGCGTTCGTTGTGGATTTTGCAAGCGAAGAGTCTGATATACAGAAACATTACCGTATTCTTCAAGTATAAGCCAAATTATATCTCCCCTCCCCCGCCCCCAATTCATTGATGGTAAAACTTGGATGTTGGAACAATCAACATTCTACGTTCCATGAGAACGTCAGATAAAATAGTATGAATAGTTCAAACAATCGACTTCACCGATTGTACCTATTGAATGTATGAAAATGAATATGCGTATCGACTTGTCTGTCACAAATTGAAATTAATGCATGCCTGTTTAAATTATATATACCAGTATGGTTTCAGATATTTTATATTGCTCTTGAAATACGATACATGATTTTGATTACATATATTTTTTATTCATACAAGCTAATTAGAAATAAATTGATGAGACTGAGATGTAGTATATATATAACGGTAAATGTTGACTACTGGTTAGAGGTGTGTATTATACATATGTATATACGGTATTTTACATTGTAGGTTAAAAAGGCCATCAAGCACGTACTAGAAAAAAGAAGACGTTCACATTTTGAAACAACAAAGTCGAAATCACCGTCATCTGATATGGTTTGTTTTATTTTCAATAAAGTGCTCTTTATTTTTATTTATTTTTTTGAACACCCTATTACATACAACAGTATATTAACAGTTTATATAAATAATATTAGTGCAATGTCTTAAAAAATAAAGTTCATGTGTATGAGGCTTGAAAACTGGGAGAAACGCGAAATTCCGATACCCTTTTCCCAGTTTTACGTCGAATACACATAAACTTTATATTTTAAGACACTGCATTAATACTTGTTTATCCTGCAGAAAAAGAACATTAATCGATCGACATTTTATTTTTGAATTAAATAATAAAATTATATGATTATCTTGATTGCCCCTTTTGAAATTTTCTGTTAACAAGAAGTGGACTGAATTTACAATCAGTTTATTTTATGTGTTATGATATTAAATACTCCTTATTCCAACATTATGAGGGGGTCCTCCTAATATAGCAATGTGTTTCATCCGTAAATAGAGCTATGAGGTCGTTTGTACAATGACGCATTGGAATTATGAATACAGTAACTGAGGAGGAGAAGAGATGGTTATGATCCCATTAACCGGTTTAACCCGCCACATTTGCCTGCCTATTCCAAACCATGACCTGGATTTCCAAAGTCACATGTCGTGGTGTGTTTGTGTTCAGTGAGTTCAGCTAAGATGAGAGATGAATGTTTGTTTTACTGATATTGATTACCCTTTCTTTTCACAGTTAAAACTATGTAGAAAATGACATTAACGTTCCCCCAGTCTTTAAAATTATCTTTATTTCACTTTTTCTATTTATACATGTAAACCATACATAATATCAGCATACATTTATAAGAAATTAAATGTACTATATTTCGATGAATATAATTTTTTCAGGGTTTCTTCCTCTCTCTGTTCCATTGCTTCTTAGACAAAGAGGTAAGATACATGTACATTGTTATGTTATTTGAAATATTATGGTGTTTATTAAACACAATAAAACTATGTAACGAACATACCGAATTGTCCGACTTCCCAGTCAGTTCAGTAAAAAGTATATGTTTTGGGTGATTATAACGAAAAATTTGGAATATTTTAATAATTTTGAAATAATTTGGATTAATTCTATTTATTTCTTACTAAAAATATCTCGAAAAGGGGCAGGTTACAATGTAAAATATTTTGCATTTTCTGAATCGGCATTAAAATCTAGAAACAAATAATGTTCTTATAGTATAAAGTTGTCTAAAAAGTATTCCGGAATTGTTTAGGGTTCTTCAAAAATGAGTTTCGTTGTATTCTACAAATTTCTTAAACTGTTTTGTATAACATTGCTATATGATATAAGTCATCAGCACAGAAAGGTCGAATATAACACTATGACGGACGTCTGGACCTGTTACCCGGTGAGGCACAGACAGAGCCATTTAACTGGTCTAACTGTTACTGTTAAACATGGTTATTTATATGTTATAAGTCATCAGTATAGAAAGGTTGAATATGGCGCTATGACGGATGTCTGGGCCTTGTTAAATGGTGGGCCTTAAACCGAACCGTTTAACTATTTTAACTGTTCGTCAGCATTTTATCTGAACGTTCTTATATTAATGTCCTAGATAAAATTAAAAAAGGAATATTGATTTTCTGCTTCGTATACAAAAATTTATATGGTTGATTATGTGTAATCCTCTGCTGTTTTTGGCATAAAGGGAAAAGTTGTATGCTGGTTTATGTTGAAACAGGCGTTCGTTGTGGATTTTGCAAGCGAAGAGTCTGATATACAGAAACATTACCGTATTCTTCAAGTATAAGCCAAATTATATCTCCCCTCCCCCGCCCCCAATTCATTGATGGTAAAACTTGGATGTTGGAACAATCAACATTCTACGTTCCACGAGAACGTCAGATAAAATAGTATGAATAGTTCAAACAATCGACTTCACCGATTGTACCTATTGAATGTATGAAAATGAATATGCGTATCGACTTGTCTGTCACAAATTGAAATTAATGCATGCCTGTTTAAATTATATATACCAGTATAAATTCAGATATGTTATATTGCTCTTGAAATACGATACATGATTTTGATTACATATATTTTTTATTCATACAAGCTAATTAGAAATAAATTGATGAAACTGAGATGTAGTATATATATAACGGTAAATGTTGACTACTGGTTAGAGGTGTGTATTATACATTGTAGATTAAAGAGGCCATCGAGCACGTACTAGAAAAAAGAAGACGTTCACATTTTGAAACAACAAAGTCGAAATCACCGTCATCTGATATGGTTTGTTTTATTTTCAATAAAGTGCTCTTTTTTTTTTCTTTTTTTTTGAACACCCTATTACATACAACAGTATATTAACAGTTTATATAAATAATATTAGTGCAATGTCTTAAAAAATAAAGTTCATGTGTATGAGGCTTGAAAACTGGGAGAAACGCGAAATTCCGATACCCTTTTCCCAGTTTTACGTCGAATACACATAAACTTTATATTTTAAGACACTGCATTTAATACTTGTTTATCCTGCAGTAAAAGAACATTAATCGATCGACGTTTTATTTTTGAATTAAATAATAAAATTATATGATTATCTTGATTGCCCCTTTTGAAATTTTCTGTTAACAAGAAGTGGACTGAATTTACAATCAGTTTCCCAAAGCTCAACAGGTAACATGTGACAAGGGTACCAGAAAAGCTATATTTCGGTCAGTGACAATATATAACAAAACTTTATCAAGTCAATGCAATTTGATTGCTTATATAGAACAATTACATAAGTCGGTGCTTGATTTAATTGCCAGTTGATTTGCAGTCCAGCTATATTTTTTTAATTCGCATTCATCACATCTATATATAGTATCAGTCTTATTTCCTACAGATTTCATAATTCATTCCTACATCAATATCATTTTCTAATTATTTTTAGATTAATTAAAATGTTTTCATTGTCAATTTTTGTGAAACAAACTAACCCTTTCAATTTTCTTTCTTGCCAATAATTAAATGAAAAACAAAACATAACTTCAGAACAATTCCATACACTGATCGAGTAAGGCATTTTAAAAGAGTACGCTTGTAAAGGTGAGTGTAATATAGTCCGTCAGGGATCCTTTATTATCGGTAACGATTGATTAATATGAACGAAATTTGAATAAAGATTCCATGCATTTATTTGCTAATTGTATACTAGCATTTAGGAGATAAACTGTATTGTATTTGAAAATTTCACGGCATCAATTGGAGATTTGATGGTCGCAAATTGAGTTTACTGGCGACACGTTAGCGGATCCAGTAAACGGATATTTGCGACCATTAAATCGACAATTGATGCCGGGAAATTTCAAATACAATACAGTTATCTCCATTCTAATGTAATCATGTGTAGGATAGACATACATACATCATATATGTATATTTCTGTATTATTGACAAGATGACATAAGTGGTAATCAGCTAAAATTTAAAAAAAAATCATGCTATTTCAACCGTGGAATTGGTGAAAATTACACCATTAAATCGACAATTGATGCTGTGAAATATTCAAATACAATTCAGTTATCTCCATTCAAATGTAATCATGTGTATTGTTACATTGTTGACAAGATGACGTAAGCGTCTAAAATATCTCATGATTTTCAACCGTGGAATTGATACCATGAAAATTACAGCATTGTCCAATCACAAACCAGGAATATTAAACAACTACATTATAATTGTTATTTACATGTAATGCATTATTAATGACATTCACCTTTGACCTACATTTATTTTATTATAGCGGAGCCGTAGTAGTCGTGATCGTGTGGTAGTTGGATTTACAACTACTTATACAATCAGTACATATCACCACTAAAGTTGTGAGTTCGATACCGCTCATGACGAGGTGTAAACGATGCAACATTATGTGATAAACTCAGATAAAGTTACCAGTGACTTGTGGCAGGTCGTGGTTTTCTCCGGTTTCCTCCACCAATAAAACTTACCGCCACAATATAACTGATTGATTGTTGAAAGTAGCTTTAACACCATAACCGTTGCCGTTTTTGTGTGTGTTTTTACCTGTTAACATTTACTTATTTGATGTATGTATTTTAGAGGCAATTAATAACAGCAGAGACCAGTGATGGTAAGTATTCTCATCAAGTAACTGTATAATGTGTATTAAAATGATAAATTGTTGAATTCACTAAATTTACATAGTAATATCTGTTAGCCAGAGTTGATCAACTTGTTAGCAATACTTGTTAACCACCTTTGATAACCTTGTTAGCAATACCTGTTAACCAGCTTTGATCAACTTTTTAACAATGTATGTTAACCAGCATTGATAAACTTGCTGGTAATACCAGTTAACCACCTTTGATAACCTTGTTAGTGACACCTGCTAACCACCTTTGATAACCTTGTTAGCAATACCTATTAAACGTCGTTGATAAACTTGCTAGCAATGCCTATTAACCAGAGTTGATAACCTTGTTAGCGATGCCTGTTAACCAGCTTTGATAAACTTGTTAGCGATACCTGTTAACCACATTTGATAACCTTGTTAGCAATACCTATTAAACGTCGTTGATGAACTTGTTAGCAATACTTGTTAACCACCTTTGATAACCTTGTTAGTAATACACGTTAACCAGCTTTGATCAACTTTTTAACAATGTATGTTAACCAGCGTTGATAAACTTGCTGGTAATACCCGTTAACCACCTTTGATAACCTTGTTAGTGACACCTGCTAACCACCTTTGATAACCTTGTTCACGATACCTGTTAACCACCTTTGATAACCTTGTTAGCAATACCTATTAAACGTCGTTGATAAACTTGCTAGCAATGCCTATTAACCAGAGTTGATAACCTTGTTAGTGATGCCTGTTAACCACATTTGATAACCTTGTTAGCAATACCTATTAAACGTCATTGATGAACTTGTTAGCAATACCTGTTAACCAGCTTTCATCAACTTGTTAACAATGTATGTTAACCAGCATTGATAAACTTGCTGGTAATACCTGTTAACCACCTTTGATAACCTTGTTAGCGACACCTGTTAACCACCTTTGATAATCTTGTTAGCAATACCTATTAAGCGTTGTTGATAAACTTGTTAGCAGTGCCTATTAATCAGCATTGATAACCTTGTTAGCGATGCCTGTTAACCAGCTTTGATAAACTTGTTAGCAATACCTGTTAACCAGCGTTGAGGATGAGAGCTAGACATGTAATGCATTATGCAAACTGGTAATTAAAGTTAATTAGAGGAACAAATATTGTCTCGAAAGGAAAATTAATGTCATTTTTAACATGTTTAACTCCTCAGAATCGAACAGATCATTGAGGCAGAGGACAGACAATCAGAATATTGATGAAACCTTACAGGAGGAAGATGATCATGGTGACGACGAAAATATAGCAATTTTTGATGTACACGTTCAATTTACTGATCCTGGACCGGAAGTAGGCAAACTCACAGCTGAAACTGATACTAAAACTAAACGTCGTGCATCTGAAAAGGTCAAAAAGGTAAACACAAATTAACTAACTACTTTAGCACATCTGCTCAAATGTCAAGTAAGTTTGTGGTAGCTCTAGGCATCTGTTGTAGTTTACATCTTTTCAACATATACACAGAAGACTGATACAGTATCGTATAAAGCTCTAGATTGAGTTAATTTTATGTTACGTAAATTAATATTGAATTTTAGAGGGACGCCATGGCCATGTTCTAAGGTAGCAAGATACGAGGAGAACACCACCGACTTCATAAGTAGTCAAACGCCACGGACAGACTTTACCACTTAAGGGTGTGTCGAGTACATTTCTCCACCGAATGGAATCAAACCCGCAATTTTAGTTTTGATATAGATTGGTTACATACGTCCCCTTGTAGCCACCAAACGTTCGCGACCACAGTGGTCAGTGTCTTAACAAAATTATATATAAAATCTACAGATAAAAATCAATGGTGATACCCATACATTGGTCATATGCTTGTGAGATAACATACTATGCAAAAATAATTGGCGACCCCCTCATTCTTACACACTCAATTTGCCGACCCTTCCTCTTACACACTACTATTGTCGACCGTCACTCTTACACACTCCATATCAACAATAGCATGCTTGCAATCACTGATCTCAAACAGCTTTAACGGGGCTATGAAGGCAGGTGATGACAATAAACCTAACAATCGTATGTAAAACATACTTTTAAAAATCAGTGAATCATCAAAGTGATATAATGGTTAGTGTACACCGAAAATATCAATATTTTTGGCATAATTGATAGATAAATGTTAAAACTGCTAGATGTATTCTCGATTTATTCAGAGTGACATCACACAATGTAATTGACCATTCAATGATTATCAATTTTGAGATGAAGAAAATATTTGGAGGTGAAGCCAAGGCAAAATCCTTGGGATTCTACATAGACTCCAATGTATATTAATTTATTCGCTATTTTCCAACAGAAGTTAAATATTTTAGTTAAAATCACCTCTGGTCCTTATAGACACTAAATCAGATATCTAGTTTAATTTTCGTCAGTTTATATCAGATGGGTTTATTTTAAATTAAGAAAATGAAATTAAAATTTTCTATTGGAATCTAGGTAAAATCTAGAGGATTCCTGCTAACCTCACCCCAATGAATTATTAAATACCCGGATGTTCGGATATTTGTTTGTCTTAATAGTAATGGTCTTTAACCAAGAGATTCTATCTTCTTAAAGAGTAGTCAGATATCTATGAACACTCACGGATCCTATTATTGTAATGTGCTTGTTTATGCTGTCATTCATTTTTGTGGTAGTGTCTACTTTTTGAGTGGAAGTGAAGATGTGCAGGGTTTTTACTGCTTTAATCCGTATTGGCGTTGGAGATCTAATTTTCAAAAGAGGGTTGGAATCCCGGTAACTTTCTTTAGGTAGCACTATACAAAGATTTATTTCCTCCAATCTTCCATCTGAAAACAGCTGTAACTTTCTTAATATTGCATCATAATTAACAAATGAGGTACCATTTGAAAGAAGAAAGATATATCTTTCCACTGATTATAATATTATGATTATGCAACAATTACATAATTAATTATTATGCAATTAGTTGCAATATTTTGATGTGTGCACTTGACCAAAATTAGCTGTTTCATGTTTATTCAAATGGTAAAACTTTTTACAATTTCTTAATCAACACAGGATGACCTCCAAAATCGTGTCTCAGATTTTTCCTGTGATGTTTCAATCTCTCTTAAAGCCCCATTATGTGTATACAGCCTGACTTCATAAGATTTCACCAACTTTAATTGTTTGTAGAATTTGTTCTATTAATTCTATCAGAAATCCGAGACACATTTGCAGATAATAGGTCTAAGAACAACATATACCAAAACCAAGCTTCTAGGGGTACCAATGCTGGAGCTAATTTTATGTCAAACATTATAGTGGAAAAATCCCAAAAGTTGTAATTTTCCTCTTGGTACCCTATTTTCTTGAATAAAAGTCACAAATATGCCATTGGAACACTTCAGGATTTACCTTGAATCATAAATTAAATCAGCAATGATTTGACCAGAAAGATAGAATTTCTTCACACAAACTCTAAATATAGCTGGAAAATGCACACCCTGTGCAGTAAACACATGAAATTGGCGGGAGAAGTTACATCACTCTGACCTAGCTTGAGGTTAACTGACTATTGATAAGGTCAAAACTCCACCTCCACTGACCAGACGTGAACCACTAATTATAACAGGAATCACATGGAACCTTAGTTTGCTCATTGTATTCTACCCTTTTAGTTGGATTTTACTAAATGAAAATTATACATTAGATATTTGGAAATAAATTCCATTGCAAATAACTAATTTATTTCTTTTGGTATTGATGAAATGTTAGCTACATCCATGCTGCTTTCCCCTTCATTTAATGGAATCTTCCACAAAAATGCAAATGGCTTTGTAACTTTGGAAAAATTCCTCAATATTTAATATTATTTCATTCCACATTAAAACTACTAAAAATGCCAAAAGTACCAAACAGAAGGCACAGTCATCATTTAAATGAAGAAGATGAAAAAAGATCTGGTCAATGGTCATAAAACTATCAAATTATCCAATAGATAAACAATTAAGGACTGCCCACTTGTTTTTATCATCTCTGATTCAAGCACATGTGTTTGTTTACAAAACTAACTAAAAGTAATGCTCATTAATGGTACATCATATCTGAATTATTTTTTCACCTGTGTATCAAGAATATTATAATAAAATTAAAATTTATTAAAAAACATTTTGATGAAAAAATATCAATTTTTGTATAGTGCTACCTTAACTCCGTTACATTTTTGTGTCTGTCCAAAGCCAGGATGACCAATGCCATCTAGTATATGTGTGTGTTGCAGCTTGCTACATAGATAACGGCATCGTTGTTGTAATAGTTAGCGTGCTTGTCTCGAGTGTGATGGATCATGGGTTCGACCCATGTCGGGTTCAACCAATGACTATCAAATTGGTATTATCTGCTTCTCCGCTAAGCAGGCAGGATTAAGGAGTAAGCACAAATACTGGGTGGCTCGGAATCAGGATAGTATGTCCGAGTGAAGTGACATGCCGCAGACTGTTGTTTCCGTGAACTAGCACTATAAAAATCCAACTTGGTGTGTTGGTCTAGTACATAGCGGACATCAGCATTATCTCATTGCAATGTAAATTGTTCTCGGCATGATATAGCTGAAATATTGTTCAACAACAATAACTCACTCACTTACCACATAGTTGTCCAATTGACTCTTCATATACTGAGTAACATACTCATTTTGACCATTAAATTTTCCAACCAAAAATTCCAAATAACTTTTTAATATAATATATTTGTAGCGAACCACATCACAGTTGAAAAAACAATCTGCACATAGACCCCGACGAAGTAATGCAAATGATAAATATCCGCAAATAAGAAGACAACAGCATCCATCATCTGTGTGTTATTATGATAATCCAGTTTACCCAAGTATGGATGGAGTGCCTATAGAATATAGGGGGTACCAGTCACATGAAGGGCCACATAAGCCTGTATCACTCAAACTTGGGGTCAATTACTTTCAAATTTAATCGATTACGTTACAATGTTTCCAATTTTCATGATTACATTACATTACGATTACATCAATTTTCAAATGTAATCGATTAAATTACAATTACTTTGTAAATGTAATCAAATACATTACTAATTACATTTAATGTCATGACAACCAATATGTTAATGTTTTATGCTATTTTTTCTCATGTGCATCTATCCAATATCTCTTCTTTTTTTTTGTAAGTATTTCTTACTCAGAACTATGAATTACAATTCAGTTTTAATGTGATCATTACATGCAATGACATACAGTACATTGTAAATTATAAACAGTAATTTTCATTTTCCTTTCTTTCATAAAATATGTTGTGTCTTATTACTATGACCAATATTCATTCCATCTTATACTATTTATAAATATTATAATGTACATTTGCACATTTTAATAATGTCAAATAATTTCAAACATCCTGTCAAAGGCTATTGTGGATAATAAACTAGCAGCTAACCTGTGCAACAGATCAAATTAGTAATTAAGGTCTTATTTATGACACAACATTATGTAACAATCGCCATTGCTAAATTTCATACCATTTCAATGTGTGTCCTTAATATATAATTCAGAAGATAAAAAAACAAGTCATTCTGATTCTTAAAAACTTGCTTAAAAATATGTATAATTTCTCTGTCTAGATATGAAAATTATATCCTTAATTTATGTAAATAGGTTTAATAAAATATCCATTACAAATTGATTAGTAACCCACAAATAATGAAAATTATCATATAATCCAATATTAAAAGGAAAATCAGCACCAAAATAAAAAGCAGAAATATCACATATCTCTGAATATCAGATTCAAGTCCAATTGGATTATTCTTTAAAATTTTTTTTTTTTTTACAAATATTACAACTTGCTTTTTATATAATAATGTTGTGTTAGCAATGACTATGCCAATATAGTGATCAGGGTTGAAGCCATAGTGCACGACCCGAAGGAGAGTGCACTATGTCTTCAGCCCTGACCACTATATGGCATAGTCATTGCTAACACAACATTATTATTATTATTATGCTGACTGTTATATGTAGACAAAATATATTGAGAACTATTACAATAAAGGAGGTTCTGATATTGGTGCCTACTATATTGGATCAGATAGTCTTGAAAGTGTGAGAATATTCTTTGTTTCATTTAAGGCTTAAAAAATATAAAGATTTTTGAAGTTTGAAATTTAATTAACAATAACAAGTATTAAAAAACGTTTAGACGACTATGATAGATTGACAGATTGGATCTGCCCCCTTGCACGTGGACTAGCTATATATAGCTTGACAGACAGCTGAAACCCCAACCTTCCCCGCATGAACCTGGCATAGTAGATGTACTATTTTCGCATAGTATATCAATGCTATATAATTCTTTGTGATATATGCCAGAATATCGTATGAACTTATATTACAGAAAGCATAATAATTTATCATTTAATTTGTAATATGTATGATTGAAAATATTTTGTTATTCTACTACATACAGCATCATACATAAATGTTTCTGAAAATTATAATTTACATTTTGCTTTTTATATAATATCTTTATTCAAATTTAGATCTCTTTTTAAACTTGTATAAGAAATCTTCATGAGATTGTTTTGGTTTATATAAAATATTTCTTTAACTTATTGGAATCATGAGGACATGGTGATAGGTTTTCATAGAAACAATTTCATATATGAAATCTTGAAAGTTGTGTCAGATAATTTATAAATTTTACAGCTTGTTGTGTTTTACACAAGCCGACAAACTGTTTTTATTGAATTTTGAAACCCTAAAGAAATTGAAATTGAGACTTTATTTGTTTGGATATCAAGTCTTTGAAGCCATAATTAATGCTTAATAATTTTTTTGTAGCTGTGATAGTTTTGATTGCAATTAAACATAGAATAATATCTTTTGATCATGTTGTGATTGCCACTTTATTTTAATAAAAAAAAGTTTGAGTTTTTAACAATTGAATTTCATAACATACTTTTTTATTCAGTTTTCAATAAACTTTATATTTTTTTTCTAGTAATCCATTCTTCATTATTTGTTTAATAAATTTCATGAAGAAACTTCATTTACATAAATCATGCATTAAATATCTAAGGAGATATATGTTTCAGGTAAGACAAAATCAATCAAAATGATGAAAAGTAATCTAAATGTAATCAGAAAGTAATCATGATTACATGGTCAAAATGAAGGTAATCGATTACATAACGATTACATCTAATCTAAAAAATGACCGATTACAGAATACATCCGATTACATGAAAAAATGTAATCGATTACAACTGAATACGATTACAAATTACGATTACCCCATGTCTGGTACCACTTCCGTATGGCTACAGTCATCATGGCGGTTATTGGAATCCATATGGTTATCATCAACCTGATTTCGAGGAGAATGATACTTAATTGTTACATTGTAATTGGGTTATTTTTGGTCTTAATAAACAATACAACTCAACTGGGGTCGTAATAACAGTAATTGTAATTGATCGAGAAAATAAAATATATGTGATAAGGGAAATAACTAATTGAGAAATCAGACTTTCCATCGTACACAATTAACTATTGTAACAAATTTTGGCTACTTCTCAAGTTTCCTTATGTGCTGATACTATATATGCAAAGCATATGATTAATTGTAAATATATTCATGGATATGTTACATCCATATTAAATAAAAGTATTCCTGTACATTTACAAGCATGTTAAATACATTTATGTATGTACATTTACATTCATGTTAATTAAATATATTCATGTACATTTACATCTATATTAAATAAATATATGCATGTGCATTTACATCCATGCTACATAAATCTATTCATGTACATTTACATCAATTTCAAATAAATATATTCATGTACCTGTAAATTTACATCCATGTTATATATACTATCATCTACGATAGTATGCAATCAATATGTAGAAAAGTTGCCCACATGTAAATAAACAAAGGTCACATATACAAACGTATAATAAACTAAAAAATAAACAATACAATAACTAAATCAGATGCAAAAGAATGAATCTTACCATATATGTGGTATATTGGTCTAGTCACACCATAATGGACAATCTCCTAATTCTAGGCAATAGTGAATAATATCTAACTGACTAATTATACCTTGTCATGAATAAATAAAAAATACATGTATAACCTTCAAAAGTCCCTTCATGCTACACTATATCAGAGCATTAAACTTGAATATATGTGCAGATCTCAGAGCCGTAGAATAATATGGGTTTTACCAATTTATCAAAAAGATCAAGTTAACAGCTAATAGACTGGTTAAAATATATGTTTTGAGCAGCATATTATACAATAGGAGATCGTTCTTGTTTCATCGGTAGAGTTTCTTGTAATTTGTTCTAATCAAAAAATAGTACGAGGAAAGCATTGTTGTATAAGTCTTTATTGGAAGAAATTTACCTAAATTTAAGTGACCTCCACCCCCCCCCCCCCCCCCCCCCCCCCATAGGTCTCTAAGTTAATTATATTTTCTAAAGTGTAAACATCTGCCTGGACTGAGCACAAACAATGTAACAGCCAAACATCAAAACAATATAACAGACACATGCTTTCAATGTCTATTTTATTGTACCATGTGACACAGGACATTTCAATATTAAAGGTTATCAATAACAATTGACCATCACCTTAGATAACATTTATATTGATCTTGAAACAGTAGCAAACTACTGTTATTTAGGAATGGTACTGAAATTTAACGGTAATTTCAATTTGGCTATAAATACCCTAATGGTAAAACGCAGAAAAGCCTATTTAAAATTAAGAAAACCATTGGTCTCAAAAACCCATGTAGACTTCTGGAAAAATTATTTGATTCCTTAATCACTCCTATTCTTACATATGGTAGTGAAGTTTGGGGTGTCGATTCTACATTTAAAGATTCCGATCCATTTGAAAAACTACATATTAAATTTATCAAAGAGATACTAGGAATTCATTGTAAAGCATCTAATGATGGATATCGAGCTGAACTTAACAGAACCCCTTTGAAGAGTAAAATATTATTTTCAATATTTAACTTTATGAATCATATAATTTCTTCAAAAAACTCTTTAGTTTATGATATATATATCCTTGGGTAAAAAAAGAAACAAATCCTTGGGTAAAAAAGGTAAAAAAAACTTATTAAATGGCCTTGGCCATTCTTACATCATAAATAATATTAATTCTATTAAACTTAATTTAAATACAATAAAAGAAAGAATACATGATCAATGTTTGCAAACTCAAAATGCAAACATATGTGATTCTCAAAAACTCAACTGTTTCCAGAGTTTCTACAATATGGGTCAAAGACCACCTT
This sequence comes from Bathymodiolus septemdierum, assembly GCA_963383655.1. Taxonomy (NCBI): domain Eukaryota; kingdom Metazoa; phylum Mollusca; class Bivalvia; order Mytilida; family Modiolidae; genus Bathymodiolus; species Bathymodiolus septemdierum. The sequence goes on from OY726517.1 coordinate 132,928,546, forward strand.
ATGTGGATGTTTTAAACAATAGATGTGATAGAGCAGCAATTTGTAAAATCCGTATAAGTGCTCTTCCATTAATGATTGAACGAAGAAGACATTTAAACATACCTAGAACAGAGAGGTATTGTTTATTATGTAAATCAAATCAAATTGAAGATGAAAAACATTTTCTCCTACATTGTAAAAAATTCAATTCTCAAAGAAACATATTTAATGAAAAAATATCAAATATACTTGAAAATGCAAGTTATAAAAATGCTAACAACAAAATAAGCTTTTTGTTTAATAATAAGTCATACTCAATTCTTAGATTGACTTCCTCTTTCATATCAAACTGTTTGAATATAAGAAAAGATTTGCTATAATTATTATAGCATTTTATATTGTAACTATTATGATTTGTTCCACTACATGCATATTATGTTATTATGTATTATCATAAATTCTGAGCCTTAACCATTTATTGTTGAGGAGTTTGTGCTAATAAAGTATTTGTATTTGTATTTATATTGATTTTTGTTATGTGATTAGTAAAGATGCATCTATTAATTTGGAAACAATATTATTGTCATATCAAAATGAAATAAAAACATGCTTTGAAATGACACAGTTACTGAAAACTCCACAGAAATCGTGACTGATAGAGAAACTTTTGATGATACCGAAGCATATGACATTGGAGACTACATAATTGTTATTTGCGAAAACAAATGTTATGTTGTCATAATTGTTGACACGACCCCGAAGATGAGAATGGATTTATGTACCACGTGTCCTTTATGGAGAAACATAAGATGTTCCAGTGGCCACCAAAGAATGATATTTTATGGTGCAAAAACATTGACATAAAGTTTAAGCTGAGTACTCCTATTGGTGATTAGAAAAAGTGGTAACCCGGATCTGGTTCCAAAAACCCGGACCGAAATTCGTATTTTCTTTATTACATCTTTATTAAGGCTTTACCTTATACAATTAATCGACAAAATATGTGAAGCAACAAAAGATAAAAAACAACAAAAGATAAGAAACAATATATACAAATGGCAAAATTTATTAGCTTGCTAACCACAAGTCTAAAACCCCCCTTTTACAATGACATAATAAAAATAATCCCAAATCCAACCAAGAAGAGGGGTATGTTGTTAAATTCGCGGTAGTAGAGAACAGAAAGATGTCATGGCTTTAAGGCGCTGGTCTCGATCAGAATCAATATATCGTAAAAAAAAACAATCGCTAGACCAATAACCTAACATTTTAATGTCATAGTCAGATAAACCTACTGATCCCGCCCAGGTGGCACTACCCCTTCTAAAAGAATGTCCCCCGTAATTCTGTGGATTATAGCCAAAACGTTGCAAGAGAGATCGAAAACATTTGAGAAAAACTGTATAGGACAAACAGCAATGATCAGACAAACAAAATAATGGATCCAAGGGGCCCCTGGTATGGCCAACACGCGGGACAAAGCATCGTATGAACACAAAGGGTGGCCGTGCAACATAGGAAGTACGATCTCAATAGGTTTAGAACGAAATTGCAAAAGTCTTGGTAACTTTGAGCGTAACAAGCATGCCCCAGCTACAAGGCAACACGTCTACCCTTCTTAAAATGAAGTCGGGATCAAAAGAACCTTTAACTAAAAAGTTGTTTGGTCGCAAAAAACCATAGAAGCTAGTTAGGCAAGCAGCCCAGAAGACAATATGATGACAGTCAAGGTCTAAGATTGATTTAAACTTGAACAACAGTTCTGGCGTTATAGGTGCTTTACAGTCTTGACTGGTACCGAGTTCACGCTTAACACCAGTTAGCAAATGTCTAATATTCCAACAGCTAGCAATAGGATCTGGTGCGTCATGGGATTTGTGGAGCACAGATATAATGTTCACATAAGAACGTATCGAGCTAAAGGCAAACTTTTTCACATCAACAAGGAATTAAAACGCAATATAAAGTTCTACAGTTTTGGTTGTGCAAGGCACTGGTTCTAAGTCATATTTTCCACAGAACTCCAGATAAGTCTTGAGGTGAGTATGGTAATTAGTTCCTGAAGTGGATTTAGCCCACCCCTTGCTTTTCAAACGACACACACTGTCCTCCAACACTTGCATTTCCCTTGTTCCACCATCTGGAATGAAAAACGTCAAATGACATGTGATCTAGTAGCTCGATTATTGTAAACGGAATATAAAATGAATGGCTTACTAGTTTATCATACAGCCTGGACAATTGTCCTTGTTCATGTAGTCTTGACGCTGAGTCGGCAATTACATTGTTCCGACCACTGATGAATTTTGCTTTGATATCGAAATTGTGAATTGCCGATAACCAGAACAGTTCTCTTAGCCGAGTCACTAAAATTTTATTTCTGGAACTACCTTTGTTAATTATGCATTTGGTTGCCATGTTGTCGGTGAATACCACAACACTTTTATGTGTCCATAAATGTCCCCATCTGATAACGGACAGCACTATGGCCATTGTCTCCTTAATGTTTATATGATAGTTCTTAAATTGCGGTAAATCTATATCCCAGTTCACATAGAAAAAATCACCTTCATAATATCCAGCACCACCCTGTAACCATGCATCAGTTTGTAAACAAGTAATTGGTTTAAGTCTAAAAATTTCACTGTTCCATTAAACATATTCATAAATTTTACCCACCATGCAATATCATCAAAAAATTCTGATGATAAAAGTATTTTGGCATTTCTATTATTTACATTTGATAAACTATCGATTAAACGCCTCACAAAAGTTCTACCACCTTTGACCATTTGACATGCCCAATTAAGTTTCCCACATAGCGATTGCTCGTTTGCGGGTTTGAAAAGATAATAATAATTCATAAAACTCTCGTTGCTTCTTAACAGGCATGGCGAGAGATAAAGAACACGTGTTAATGACAATCCCTAAAAATGTTAAACTTTGAGATGGTCCCTCGATTTTGTTCCAGCTGATGTTGAAACCTAAGTCCCTTAAAGTATGGATAAGTAAGCGAATTCCTCTTTGACACTTAGAAAAAGAATCGGCAATTACTAAAAAATCATCTAAATAAGCAATGCACGTTACATTATAAGTACATTTCATAATACTACAGACAGAAGCACTTAATTGCTGAAAGATTTTTGGACTTCTCGCATGACCAAAGGGAAGCTTTGCATCATACATATATGTAGGGAGATTATCCCTTGTAAACGTCCACTTGAGGCCAGTCAAAGGATGGTCAGAATTATGACACTTTACGGACCGATTAGCACTTTTCAAATCTACTTTCCCAAGATAATTATTACATTTGATTAGCTGCAATGCGTGCCTTAAATCCATGTAAGAACAACTGGTATTTGTAGTATATGAATTTAAAGAAATGTCTATCGGTAGGCTTGCATCATGAATAATACGGATACCCCCATTGAGTTTTTCTGTCGCACCAATTGAACTAATGATGACCGGTTTCGTTTTGGTAATTATGTAGTTTCTTAGCTCAATCTCTAATTTATTCTGTTTTTCCACAGCACTGCGAAAGCGAAATGCGAACGAGTAATTATCCCTATCTACAGGCAGATGCGGCCCATAAATAACACTAAGTTTAAATCCATCCTTTACACCATTTAAAATAAAATCTCTGTCTTCAACAGAAGCGGGCAGCAAACGATTCCAAGCCTCAAAACGTAAACAATTGAAGTTTTTTGCTGCATGATTTAATCCGTTGTTTTTTGCGGGTTTTGTAATAGCTTGGGTAGCAACGTTGCGTCCATGACCGGAAAGAGCAGAATGGGTGCTAGACATTCAAATTGCACAGTGATGCATCATTTTACAATCTTGACGGTAGCACGAGTTATTGTTAAAGCTCCTACAAATTTCCCGTCCATCGGGTAAAATGGTCCTCTCCGACGATCGTTATTTACACTAAGTTTTCCACGTGCTTTTGTGGCACCACTAGCTTCGTTTATTGCTCGTGCAGTCGGGTTGTCACGTTTAGAAACGAGTTGAAAATCTCTTAGGTCCTGGCGATATGTTCCCCATTCAAACTTTTCATCGGCTTGCATGTCTCTGTACTCTTTGTCGTAAAGTAACACTGAATACCAAGCATATTTTGAGGCTAGTCTGAAGATGTCGGCGGTGTAGTTTATGTAGGCATTGACATTAGCCAAAATCTTTTGCTTTAATAATTCTTGCATTATACGCATATTAGCAAAACCCCATTCTTCTATGGTAATTTTGTCTAGAGTTATCTTTTTTCCAACTCGAAATTCAATATCCCCGGCAAGTGATATTGTTTGATATTGAGGGAGTGGCTCTGGCCATACATAGTTTACGATTTGTAAAGATTTTCCCGACTTTTCCGAGCTACATGCTATAATGTCATTTATTTTCTCACCTTTGTTAGTCCCTTCTGTGGCCAATGAATTCGCTTTCGGCGGATGTTGCAGCTTTTTTAAATCTTCCTTTTCTTCCTCGATTTTTCTTCGTAGTTCCACTTTCCTACGCTCCGTTTTTAAACGTTGCAATTCTCTTTCTAAGTCCTGTATCTCATCTGGAATGCCATTTATGGCGTCTCCTGATACTTGTTGTTCAATCGAATCTTGAAATTCCCCATCACTTTCACCGCTAGCACTATCATTTGAGGTTTCGATGTCAGTTTTTGTTGCTTTAGGACCATTTAAACTTTCAATAATGTCTTTAAGCTTTTCACCTGCCTTTTCCCTTTTTTCGCGGCCACTAACCATCATTAATTAAATATTTTGTCCATGTTTATAAAAATTAAAATGTAATAAGAAACAAAAAGGTGTTTGGATGCTGCCGGCTTGGCTAATAATACACGTGAATGCCACGTGGTGAACAGAAACGCTACTGAGACTGCGCGTGCAAGGGTCGTCTCAAGAGGGCTAATAAAACATGCGTGGCTAAAATTACATTTATCCTAAATTACACAACATCGATCGTGTATGCCATTTTTAATATTTTTTGGGGAAATTAATTTCTCTGCACCCTTTATTGAGCTTGACTGATAACGCACTGTACATCGTCTCTTGACAACCCTTCTGTAATTTTCCTTGCACTCCATTTCAGAATAATACTGCCTTACGCCAATAACTCGACAATAGCATTAATTTTTGTATTGATTATGTCCTTCCCGTAAAGCATTGAGTTAGATAAGTTGAAAACACTAGAGGCTCACCTGAACTTGTATCGCTCACCTGATTATTCATATTCAGGTTTGTGTTCAATGAAGCCTAACCACATCGGTGGCGTATTGGTTAGCGTTTTCGTCTTGAGTGCGATAGATCATGGGTTCGAGCCCCGGTCGGGTCAAACCAAAAACTGTAAAATGGGTATTTGTTACTTCTCCGCTAAGCACTCAGTATTAATGAGAAAGAGAAAAGACTGGTATGCTCGGAATCAGGATAATGTGTCCGGATAATGGGGCGACATGTCTATCCGTGGACTGTTGCTTCAGTGAGGTAGCATTATAAAAAAAATCTAGTTAAGCGTGTTGGTCTAGTACAAAGCAGACCTCTTCATTATTTCATGGAATATTAACTTGTTCTCGCCATAATATACATGCAATATTGCTGATATGGCTTTAAATAAGAACTACTCGCTCACTCATTCACTCAATGTGACTTTTACAATATAACCAAGCCGTCTATCCAATAATTAATAAGAAGATGGCATATTTACTACATATATATATTAATATACAATGTATATATATATATATATATTTTAATGTGATTGAAATATTACAAACAATGATACAAACTGTATGTTTTACGTTACCGTTTATCACTTACCCCACACGGACAACAAAAGCAACTCCTTAATAATCTAGACACAAATAAACGAAAGTCTGTATTGAAAAATCCGTAAATCAATGGATTAACAACACTGCTTATTAACCAAGAGCGGAGACAACTATTAAATGTTACCAATTCTGATTTTAATAATATTTCACCTTCATATTTTGACTGCAGAGTTTCCCACGTGACTAAGCCAAGATAAGGAAGAAAGCTCAATATAAAAGCCATACTTATTAATAACATTAGTACTGTATATTTTCTCAGGTCAACGTACTGGTCATTTATTTTACTGTTTTTAATTTTGCTGTTTTTTCTATAGTCTTTTCTTGACATTGACCTTATTTTTGATACTTTACATTCTGTGTCAGAATGTGAGGCATTAAACCTCTCAGTGCTATTCATGCTATCTGCAGTATTGTTGGGTTTCTTCATTAAGGGCTTGACTGCGTCTGGTATGTCGACAAAGGATGGAGAGTTCTGTTGTGTCAGCACTCTGTTTGGTTGGAGATCGGCATTGTTGAGTTTGTTGCTCGTGTGTGCCGAAAACGTGCATTTTGCAACATGATGTTGCAACTCAATTGAGTTATTCCTTTTAGAATTAGTATCGATATCTGTTGAACTGGTCGAGGTGAATGAGTTACTGTTTCCGATTGTTGTGACATCGCAGAAAATCGAAATCGTTTAAGCTGAAATAATTTTCTCCCTATATATACAATACTACAAGAGAAGAAATAGATCCAATAAAAATCAGAAAGCACACCCCTGTATAAATCATTATATAAAGCTGATAATCCTCCTTTCTTATTGTTGTACAGTCGTAAGCATTGAAGCTGGTACCGCTGTAATGTTTACAGCATAAATGTCGTAAAACAGAAATGACGGCCATGATATAGAAAGTGAAATGAAACATACAGTCACGATATCAATGAGTTTCGTCATTTTGGCAGTGATTTGACGTTTAAATGGTTGACAAACTTTCCGGTATCGATCCACTGCTATTGCAATCAAAACAAAGTCAGATGAATTACTGGCAAAATAATTCACAAATCGAAGAATCTTACAAGCAATCGCATTTTGAAAATAAGAGTACATATATCTTATATCTAATGGCATTGACACACAACATATGATAATGTCAAAAATTGCCATAGAAACTATGAAGTTATACGATGGCGAAGGCTTCACGTAGCAACCATAATAATACACAGCAAGGAGATTTCCGAACAGTCCAATAATCGTGTAGCAAGATATTACTATAACAACCGGAAGAAGAGTTGACGCCATTTCACTGTCTGTCTGCATTGATGTCACTGTCATTAAATGATACGTTGTATATATTATTTGCTGAGTTGTCCACAATTGAAATTCAAAATTAGATTTTGTTGTCAGTCTTAAATTGATTCCCTTGATATATTGTTCTCCTCATAAATATATATATATAATTATACGTAATATTATTGTGGATATTCCCTAAATAAACCACATACGAATAAAAATAACAAGTTTGCTTAACTGATAAACAAGATTATGTTAGATTGCTGTCAAATTATAATATTAAAGAAGCATTACCTACGATTTTGACCCAAAAAATTATATGTTTTGGAAGTTGGTAAATAGCTTTAAAATGATGAAATAAAGGTAAATATTTCACATTCAACAGCTTATGGTACCACTTTTCGCCTTTTGAGAACGAAAATTACCATCGATTTATTATTTCCTTGCAAGCAAATAATTTGACCTCGCTTTCTCCGTATGCAACTGACCTTAGAAGTTACTAGTGACAGGTAAACTAAACTAAACTAAAACAGGTAAAAACGAATAATTTGTATTTTGTCGCTTATTAACTGCAAACGTACATGGTTCTTTGTCCGTAATTAACGCCGACTAAAAGCAGATTCACAGAAAATAAGAAATAAGTGCATTGTTGTACTGATTTAATGACGATTCGGAAAATCCCGTACAATGCCGATAATTAATAAGATGGCGTCCATTTCTTGATCGATCTCAAAACACGAGCAGTTGCACATTCTTCCCCCGATGCGCGTACATTTCATAACATTCATAAGTTACAGAAACACGTTTTATTAAGGCATCGATCGTATCTGATAGTTTTTATCACAGGCGCTCGTGGCACAGACCCCCCCCCCCCCCCCCCCCCCCCCCTTTTTTCTAACTTTCTGTTTACAAATTTATTTTCAATAAAATTTCTTTATTTCTTTATTATTTCATCTCTTTTTCCTTATTTTAACTTGTTCGTGTCAATATGTCAACATCAAATTGCATGTGTCGACCCTATATAGATACTAATAATCCACAAGACATGCAACTCGGCAGGTTTAAAAATCGTACTCCTGCTCGCTTCGAGTACATTTATTGCACCTTATTTCCATTATGTCATTCAAACTAGGACATGTATCCATTCCTAAAAGAGGCATCTTTTTGCCCCTGTTTTTGTTTTGTGCATACGATAGCTCAGTTCTCCAGAATTTTAAGATTTTCACACATTTATTGCCAAATTTTTCGTATAAGGACCCACGCCTGACGGAAGTGACGTACCACTGCATTAATATGCAACTTTTCTGACCCTATCGTAACCAGAATAATCCAGTCGTTATATTACGCTCTCGCTGGTCGCTACATTAACCTCATCCAGCGAAAGTGCCGATAGAGGGCGCAGTATTATTCAAGTTAACCCTATCGTAACTTGAATAATACTGCGCCCTCTATCGGCACTTTCGCTGGATGAGGTTAATGCAGCGACTAGCGGGAGAGTAATATAACGACTGGATTATTCGGATTAACCCTATCGTTGAAGTTAATGCAGTGGTACGTCACTTCCGTCAGCCGTGGGTCCTTATGCGAAAAATTTGGCAATAAATGTGTGAAAATCTTAAAATTCTGGAGAACTGAGCTATCGTATGCACAAAACAAAAACAGGGGCAAAAATATGCGTCTTTTAGGAATGGATACATGTCTTAGTTTGAATGACATAATGGAAATAAGGTGCAATAAATGTACTCGAAGCGAGCAGGAGTATGATTTTTAAACCTGCCGAGTTGCATGCCTTGTGGATTATTAGTATCTATATAGGGTCGACACATGCAATTTGATGTTGACATAAGATTGTATGAATATTGACACGAACAAGTTAAAATAAGGAAAAAGAGATGAAATAATAAAGAAATAAAGAAATTTTATTGAAAATAAATTTGTAAACAGAAAGTTAGAAAAAGGGGGGTGGTCCGTGCCACGAGCGCCTGTGGTTTTTATGGGTAACAAAAATTTACAATTTTGGCAGATAATGCCCCTTTAAGTATACATGTACCGTCTACACACGCTTAGACACATGTCTTATGTCTATCTCTAGATTTTGCTTACGAGACAAGGTCACACCTCGATTATTGAAGCTCCATTTTATATGGAGCGGATGTGGTCGAGTGGTCTAGGGCGCTGGATGTAAGGCTAAGCGATTGGTGCTGCAGTGTATCAATTGTGCGAGTTCAAATCTCGTCGAGGGAAGAACAAAAATTTGACAGCTCAAAAATCTAATTTTAACACTGTTTGGTTTAATTTTCAGACGTATATATTTAATATTTAGTATTAACCTAGTATCACAAATAACTTTGAGATCCAGTGGGACAGACATATTGTATGGTTGTCACTTGCTTAGACGTTTGTATAATATACTTTATTTCCTGTGACTGTATAATGAAATCTTCATTATCCTATACAATATATTAAAAATTGCTGAGTTAGATTGCTGTCAAATTATAATATCAAGTATATATGTACCATCTACACACGCTTAGACACATGTCTTATGTCTATCTCTAGATTTTCCTTACAAGACAAGGTAATACTTCGATTATATTGAAGCTCCATTTTATATGGAGCGGATGTGGTCGAGTGGTCTAGGGCGCTGGATGTAAGGCTAAGCGATTGGTGTTTCAGTGTATCAATGGTGTGAGTTCAAATCTCGTCGGGGGAAGAACACAAATTTGACAGCTCTAAAATAGAATTCTAACACTGTTTGGTTTAATTTTCAGACGTATATCATATACGTCTTAAAATTAAACCAAACAGTGTTCGAATTAGACGTATATATATATATATAGAATAGAATAGTTTTATTAAATCAATCAAGAAGCCCGTGAGAGCACAGAATTACAAACATTTGCATTTTACACTTACAATGATTTTGATGATTAGTAACATATATGACATATATAAAAAGAATAAAAACAAGTATATATATATACACGTCTTTTTCTGTCTTTGATTTTCTTTCCAACTTGGATTGTGGTCAAGTTGGAAAGAAAATCAAAGACAGAAAAAAAGAGAGTTTTTGGATCCGTGAGTTACAAACATTACACCCAGAAGGCATAAACAAAAAGGCCTAAATCTTTTGTTTTTTAACTTTTTAACTGGTCCTTAGCTAGTTGGTAAACTTCATCATTACATTTTCTCATTCTGTTCATATTGTTTATAAATTAGTGTGCAATATACTTGAATAATATAAAGTATAAAGTTCAAGATTATGATTTTTAGTAATTTACGTCACGATAACTGATGGTCACGTGACAATTTTTCAAATCGGATTGCAGACGCTGATGAAGCTTGTCGGTCAAGCGAAATATTCGTCGATTTAATTATAATTATAGTCTTTTTGTAGACTTATAGTTATTTTTGTTACATTTTAACACCTTTTTTTGATATCGTTGAGAAAATGTCAGTATGAGAAGGAGATGAGAAAAAGTCAGTATGAGCAGGAGATGAGAAAATGTCAGTATGAGCAGGAGATGAGAAAACGCCAGTATGAGCAGGAGGTGAGAAAACATCAGTATGAGCAGGAGATGAGAAAACGTCAGAATGAGCAGGAGATGAGAAAATGTCAGAATGAGCAGGAGATGAGAAAATGTCAGTATGAGCAGGAGATGAGAAAACGTCAGAATGAGCAGGAGATGAGAAAATGTCAGTATGAGCAAGAAATGAGAAAACGCCAGTATGAGAAGGAGATGAGAAAATGTCAGTATGAGCAGATGAGAAAATGTCAGTATGAGCAGGAGGTGAGAAAATGTCAGGATGAGCAGATGGGAAAACGTCAGCATGAGCAGGAGGTGAGAAAACATCAGTATGAGCAGGAGATGAGAAAATGTCAGTATGAGGAGGTCAGAAAACGTCAGTATGAGCAGGAGATGAGAAAATGTCAGTATGAGCAGTAGATGAGAAAATGTCAGTATGAGCAGGAGATGAGAAAATGTCAGTATGAGAAAGAGGTCAGAAAACGTTAGTATGAGCAGGAGATGAGAAAATGTCAGTATGAGCAGGAGATGAGAAAACGTCAGTATGTGCAGGAGATGAGAACACAACAGTATGAGCAGATGAGAAAATGTCAGGATGAGCAGGAGATGGGGAAACGTCAGTATGCGCAGGGGGTGAGAAAACTTCAGTATGAGCAGGAGATGAGAAAATGTCAAAATCAAAATCTGGTAAAATGTCAAAATTTGTTTCTATCAAATCTAAATGGTCCAAAATGTCGAAATTTGTTTCTCTCACATCTAATTCTTCTGAAATGTCAAAATGTGTTACAATAGCGATATCGGATCGGTCATCTAAGCTGCTGTCGACTCCACTTGTCTCAGTTCCAAGTAACGAATGTTTTACTCTTTTCTTCCTTTCTGTTGACTCTTGTAATTCTTCTAATTTCCCTTTCTTTCGAATTCCCATCTTAGCTTTTGTCTGGAATAATTAAAAGAATGTTATTAACAATAGCAATATGCTGATCTGTATCACATGGTCTTGTATGGAATCACCAAAGATATAAGAGATAAACAAGCACAGAAATATTAGAAAAACCTCATCAAAAACAATAGATTTCTTATACCCATATATATATGAGCATATCCTATTTTGTTCCTTTGGGCTTATTTTTCTGTGGTGGAGATCCAATCAGGGAAAACAACACAAACATTGTAGAGGACCGGTGCTTTCTGGGAAGAAGACTAAAATGAGAAAGTTAACGGACGACGACAGACACCAAGTGATGATAATACCTCACATGAGCTTTTGGTCAAACACCATTAGGAAACAAGCTAGCATATATAGATTAGGACAACCGAGCACACTCATACAGGCCCTTCCCATTAGACAACAAGCTATCATGTCCGCGTTCTCACTGTGGGGAGTATTCTTCTCAATTCTGAAAAAACAATGTATCTACATGTATAGAGGGAGGAGGAGGAGGATGAGGGGGTCTCTTTGGGTGTAATTATGACAAACACAAAAATCAAGTTTCATATTTTACTGTTCACTTTAAGTTCAAGTTCTGTTTCTCAATCTCTTTCATTTAATCTTCTCCAGTCATTTTATTGTCTATTGTCCTCAGTTCTGGCTCTCTGTCTTCAAATAAAGGTATGGTCTTTTTCAGTTCTTTCCATTCGTAAAGACTCAGGGTCACTCCTATCTTCGTCGTTAGTTTTGAACATAAATTTAATTATACCAGATTTGAAATACTTGTATTGTGACCTGTATATATTAATGAATTATTTATTTAACCCTTACATGTCCAAAGAGCCTATTTTTAGGTTTTTCAAACCACCCCCCTCGACTGTCAACGTCCTATTTATAGGCTTTGCGTAAAACGTCATTCATCGATGACGTCACCGTAAACATGAAGTCACATCAGACATGGGTAGGATACAAATAGTCGGCTCTATCTATTTATTTATCATTGTGTAGTGAAATGAAATGAACACTTTACTGAAAGCGCTATTTTTTCCATTACGTCAATGTTGTATTTATAAAGTTGGAAATCCCCTTGTAGAATTCTCGGGTTTTTACGTAGAAGTGATCGATTAATTAGAGGATCCCGAGTAAATTTTAGAGTATATAAGGCGGTCAAAATGCCGCGGATGGTTGCATTCGTTTTGTGTCACTTGGCATGCATAGCCAGAAATGATGGGTACTTTGCTCATTTGCATATCTAAGATGGCGACACCGGGACGTCTGCAATTTTCATATGATCTATATAGACGATATCATTCACAATTGCATGTATGTCATTTTCGGAACTTGAAAATGATACATTGAATCAAGCTGAATTAAATGAAATAAAAATTAATGAAAACAATTAAATATTCGAGGTTCCTGGACTAAATGAAAATCCGAGGCGACGAACCCTTTGTTGGCCTTAAGAGTCTATGTACAAATGTCTGAAATACATGAAACTGGTGGCGTGTGACACAAAATTTAACAATGAATGACATTTGGCGACATATTTTCTGAAATTAATTTAGATTCCTCAATAATATATGTAATTATATTAACTAACTTTATATTTCTAGCTTCTAAACTCGGGGTTCCCACATTAAATATAATATGATCATTTTTGCATGATCGCGATATCAAAGACATGTCTAAAATCGTTACAAAACAAAAATATTTGAAATTTGACAGAAGAAAAACTTTGCGGAAATAAACAATAACTTTTAATTTTCGAATCATTGACGGACATACTATAGGCTATTTTTTGACAAATCTAATAAACGATCCATCGAGCTTGAAACTGCAGTCACGTGATCAAAATCTAATTTAAATTTCTTTAGAAATGCCTGTACCAAGTCAGAGTCATTACGGTTTTCACAGTTTTCCGGTTGTTGACTGATTTTGTCTGTTTATATAATTATGAGTTTTGACTTTCCCTTTGTAAGATTGTTCGGAGTTCGGTAATTTTGTTATTACCTTTATTTAAATGTGATGAATATTTATGAGGAAAGTACCATCAATTTCTGGATATGGGAAGTTAACGTCGAAAGATAAACCAGATTAAATAGGTATATTGAGCTGAACTGAGCTAAAACAAGACATCAGAGTTTAAAGAATAGCAGAAGTGACTGATTTAAGTCTTGCCTGTTATTCTGATAAAAGTTTGATCGTTGAATAGCTCAAAGCGAGCCAACATTCTATTTATAGTTATACATGTAGTTGTAGTTTACTGAGCTAAATTGAGATATAAAATTTTCTACCATTTTAAAATAATACAATTAATTTGGATAGGTTCTTTTCATTTTACACAATAAATCTCGAACCATAAGAAGTAACTTAGGTACGAACCCTTTCTTACAGTTTATTTTCCTATTTATTTTAATTTACTTTAACATATCATTTTCAATAGATACCCGGCACGTTACAATTGCTTACAAATTGCTTACAAATCCTCTTCTGGTAGAAGGCAATCATCTGCCTCTTGGACCAGCTCTGTTTCTTCAGAATCTGATTCTAAACTGTCCTGTCCGGTGGTGATTACGGCACGATAGTTGTAGAATTGATCTTGATTTTCCCAATATTGGTCTAGTCGTCGCTCAAATATTAATAATGTTTTAGCTGTTATCACATTTTCTGAAAGGTTATTCCACATATTGACAACTCGGATACAAAATAAATTTTTCCTTATGTTTAGTCTACATCTTGGTTTGTATGCGAGCTTAAGCGAGCTCTTTATGGTATAAAATATGTACTTAGGATTTTTTAACAAACATGGCTGAACAAATTGTCGAAGAAAAAAATTTCTACGTTTTGTATTTGTTATTCGAGTTATCGTTCCTTACGTTTTGTAAACACCGGTTTCCGGGTAACACACTAACACACTCAACTAATGAAGATCTTCTTAACATAAAGCGCAAAGGTGATCCTGAAGTCTCGTACCCTCTCTCGTAAGGAACGACAGCTCGATTGAATGAGACTAGATTCGGCCCTAAAAAAAAGTCGTCCCCAATATATCTCGACACTTTTTGATGAAATTGCCAGATAATTTTCAGATGCGCGAGCATTCAAGGCCGTGCCGGTTTCATATTATATGTGAATAGTCATGCCCCTCGTGGGCCCATAATTGGTAAATAAAAGTATCTTCTTCTTCTTCTAATTATCGGAAGAAAACCTGTCTGGTCCGTTTAGTATTTTCTATATTATTTTTCAATTATCTCCCCTTACTTGTTGTCTGCAAGAATGAGGAACAAAGTTTACAAAGTTGTGGTTTTCGTTTCCCTGGTCTTAAATTCAGTAGCATTTAGCGATAAAGTTGATCCTGATGTTTTTCGTAATATTGTAAGAGCTACTCTTTAAATTTTGATAAATATTTAACTGTACAGTACGGTATCCGGGATTGTGAATAATATGAAGCAGCCGGCCGCAAGAATTTAACTCACTTCGGGCACGGCACGGGTATTACGAATAAACAAAATAACCCTGATTAACCAAAATAACCCCAACATGCACCGAAATAACCTCTAAATCGATGAATTAAAGTTCCAAACTGTGCAAAAATGTGTTTTTATAACATTTTAATCATGTTTATCAGAGTTTGTTCAAGTATCCTACCGTGACATCTGCTCGGTCATGCAATAAAGTCGATCACTTGTTTTGATTTACAATTCTCGCGCAGCACGAGACCAATGACGTCATTCTGTATATTCATAGCGTACATAAACACTGAGGGAATACTTTTCAACGTCAAAATTACAAGATGAGATTAAAACAGAGAAGTTTGAATTGAATAAATTCCATGCAAGTGAAAAAGATCCTTTTTACTAATGTCTTTTTTTCCTGATCATTATGCTTGTTAAATATGTTTCCATCGATGGTATTCCCCAAACATTTGTATTTTTCCGGTTTGTTGACATAATCGTTATCACAGTTCATGACCGTTTCTGGAATGTAGGTCAAGCAAATTGTATTTTAAAATACTTTGAAAATATGATGATTGATCATTCAGATTCCACCATTTTCTAGAAAATGGCCGATTTTACCGAGAAAATACATGCAAGTGCTCTCCATTAGTCACAAAATGGCAGATTATTTTGCATTTCCACTGCTGCTTTAATAACAAATATACCCCTTACTTCTTGGGGCATTGAAATGAAATTCACAGAGAAGATAGAAAAAGAATTAATTTAACAGCAATAATCAAAATTTATAGCATAAATTGAATAGAATTAAATTAAACCAGACAGAAAAATGAGATTATCTGGGTTAAAAAAAAAACTGTCATTATTACAAATAGCATCAACAAAACTGTATTGTTACCACTCTGTGATAATAAATGTGATTAAAATAAATTGAAATCGGTCATTAATTGTTTTACCAAAATATGTCGGTCTAATAGATTGTATTGACAAAAGCAAAAACACAAAATTCACTGGATTAAATACTTTTTATGTGGGTAAGCAAGTTTAATTTTTGCATCAAATAATTAATTTTTAATACTTCAATTTCAAACTATTTAAAAAAAAACCATCTTGAAATTTTCCAGACAAATCAATTATACTGAAAAAGCTAAAATACTGTACTTTCTTAATCTGGTTTACTTTTTAAGTTTGGTTGGCCTATGACAAAATCATGTGCTTTATTGAACTTTGACCGGCTTTATGTGATGTCATACGACGCCATTTGGAAAATGGATGGTAAATAAATACAGGTCAGTGTGTTATTATTATCGATCTTTTTTCCATGGAACTTTACACACGTGAGCAAGAATAGATGAGGAACATAATTAAAAAGAAAAAATTTTTTACTTTTCAAACATGAAAAAAATAATCAAACATTATCCAATGACTGACCGACTTATTGTCAGACGAGGATATTTTATTTCAGAAGTTTTCAATCTGAAGGAAGGATTGTGACAAATTATGGAATCACGTCCCGAACTTGGATAGAAAATGATTTTTGATTTAAGAAATAATTCATGGCAGGCATAGAGTTGTGCAAATTTACACATGGGCTGGGCCTTTATATTCGAACTTTACCCAGAGCAAAGGCCCAGCCCATGTGTAAATTTGCACAACTCTATGCCTGCCATGAATTCTTTCGATTCTAATAGGACAAATATGGTAATTTTTAACCATTTGTGAACTGTATACACATGGCATTTGGTGGCTGTTCCATTTACCTCCTTCGGAAATTTTGAATTATTTGTATTTGAACGAGATATTTTAAAACAAAGATATGGATGTTAACATGAAAAACATATTTATTGTGTATTTTCCAACAAAGATTCGATTGAACAATTCCTGCATAAAAATATTTAAAAAAAAATCGGAGTTCATTCGTTCATCATTTTGTGCGCTAACAAGATGGCGGAGCGGAGTTGTCAAACATAATATCGAACACTTGAACAGTTGTTAATAATCGACAATTATTGTTAGATATGAAATAAAAAAAATAAATGCCAATGGAAAAAAAGCTTGTATTGCTGACATAAAAAAAAATTCCGGAATAAATACTTAAGACAACCATCTATCGACTTTGACTTTTGTAATATATCGTCATTCTGTGACGTTTTTTACAAGGGACGCTGTTTGAGTAGCAAAATTCAAAATGCCATCAAATTGGAAAATATCAGTAACTTAATTACATCACCGTCCAGTTATCAATGTATGCGTAGGAAAACATGAAGGATTGTGCATTTTCCGGTTATTCATGGCCGACACATATCAATGGAATGTATGTGTGCGTACTGGGGATCCCCAAATGTAAATTTTCAAAACAAATGATAAAAAAATACTTAGTTACAGAATATTTATTTATAACCGAGGGGAAATTTTTATTTGAAGGACTTTAAAAATACGTTATATGCCGGTGTTTTGTTTGTTTGCACTCGGTCGTCACGGTAATTTCACAGCGGGAGTCACATCGGAACAGCCAGATTTGTTGTGTACTGCACTTGCACTAAATATAGAGTTGTTGAGTATTATCGTGTGTGCTGTATTAGAGACGTCATATTAGAATTAACAATTAACATAAGTAAAAATTTCAATCATGTATGTAATATTTATATTTTATGCATAATAATATATAATAAATGTAGATATATACATCTAATACAACTAATCTTAATTATTAATAAGGCACTGGCTACGATTACCCGGATTTACCTGGATTGGGTAATAATAACGAAAAATTAGGATTACCTGAAAGACTAAGTACCGGAATACAATTCCGGTTCAGGAACCTATTTCACGGGAAAAAATCGGGTAATCGTAATTTTATTTGTTAGAATTACCTGGTCTTATTATTACCCGGAAAAAACAAAATTAGTAAGACAAAAGAAACAGCCGAATGGTCCTGTTCAGTCTGTAAAATTGATGTTCATCTTTATGCATCCATAGTTTGTGATGGATGTTTAGAGTGTGCCAGAATCATCTTAAATATGTTGGCCTCAAAGCGCCACCAAAATCCGGCACGTACTGGCTATGCAGAGGATGTCCTTATCTTCACCATCGTAGACACCTGATTAGTTTTGTTTTGTTTTGTTGTTCCAATCGGAAACACATCAAGGAGACCCAAGCCAATGATACATATTCTTGATATTGCAATAAAAACGTTTTGCGAAGCCATAATTAAGCTTGCCCAAGCTGGTAATGAAATTATATAAATCTGCTATCATTATAATTTCAACAAATGACACGCTAAGTTGGATTTTTAATTTTATAGTGCTAGCTCACTAGCATGTCTACCTCATGGGCTGGCCAACATGTCTACCTCAAGGACCCATTATCCTGATACCGAGCCAACCAGTCTTTGCTCTTTCTCCTTAATATCAATTTTATAGTCTTTGGTTTATACCCGATTGGGACTCAAACCCACGATCTACCATACTCGAGGAGAGCACGCTAACTATTACACCAATATTTCAATTAAAACTCTAGAATGATACAAAAAATATTAAAGATATTATACATTGCGATTATCAAACTGATTTACAAGCAATAATATAAAAATATTGATCTCAAGTTATAAAAGCAATTATGATGTAATCACGTTCGATCTGATCTCTCATGATTTTGTTTAATGAAAACATGCATACATAAACATAGAGGGCAAAATTATTGTACATACATTTGTAGCTCGATTTTATGTTCAAATTAATTTCTTCATTATTTTAATTAATGGGGGTGATATTGACGGGGGCTATTTGACTTGCATTCGTATTATCAATTACAAATTGATATATAATAATAATAATAATTCTTTCAATTCTTTATGTCCAATAATGAAATCCCTAGAACTTCCGGGTAATAATAAGACCAGGTAACTCTAACAAATAAAATTACGATTACCCGATATTTTTCCGTGAAATAGGTTCCTGAACCGGAATTTTATTCCGGCACTTAGTCTCTCAGGTAATCTTAATTTTTCGTTATTATTACCTAATCCAGGTAATCGTAGCCAGTGCCTATTAATAAATCATTTGATAATAAACTATTTGTATATTGGTGTAAAATTGTTTAGACGTTACGCACCATATTGGAGACACTAATTGACGTTACACATAATTAACGTTGAAAAGAACCGTTTTCGTGTCTTTTTTTCATTTTTTTTCTTCCTTATTTGTGTTTGCATAACTTGGGTTTGGTTGGGATGGGTGTGTTTTGATGTATTTTGTAACACGTTATATGAGAAAAATGTGTTAACAGTGTTTTCTTCCAATAAATTCATTTTCAAAAGCAAAAATAAACCTGATCTAATATAATAAAACAATTATTCGTATAATTCCCTATACAAGCATGTATCGGAAATCAAAATCCATCAATTAACCAAAGAATCTGCATTCGTTTTACTTATTTCATGTTCTATTTAGTCAAAGTTAAAAAAAATAATTCTCTTACCAGTATTGCAGGTGCGATGCTGCCAACGTTGACAATGTTCACATTGAAGTGCCTCTTGCCTAGGATGGACTTGGTTTACACACTGTATGCAGCTGTCGTCTGACATTTTGCAAGTGATAATGTGCTTTCCAAATTTCCTATTTTAATTCAAAATTAAGCTTGTGTTTTTCTAAATTTTCTCAAAATAATGAGGATGGTTGGCTTGGGTGTAGGCTTGATTAGCTTTCCTTCTACATTGTAACATCAAAGATTTCCAGAGTATATTTAAAAGAAACACATCTAATGTCACGTGGCATGTTAGATGTATTGAATTTATATTATAAGTATTTATTTAATGAAGGAAATATTAAAATTGATTAAAGCAATCAAATGCAATCATAATAACTAAAAAAAAATCATTGCATGACTATAGAATAGAATAGAATAGAATTTTATTAAACCAAATCACTGGGCCCATATAGGCATATAAATCAAAATACAATAAAAAAATAAAAATAAAAACATTCATCCAACTCGTTTACACAAATCACATTCTCACACCTTACATTCTAGCATACTGATTGTAATGATATGTGAACATATTTTACAGATTATATTTGGTACTAGCTAATAAATCCAAATTTTTTTTTTTTTTATATAAATATTTTATTATTACTAAATTATTTTTAATACTAGTGCCGAATTGACTATGACAGGTGCCGAACTAACCAACCTTAAGGTGCCGATTTGAGTAAGTGCCGAAATGACCAGGTGCCGATTTGACCTGATACCGGCCAGAATACTGGTATTACCAGTATTGTACACAATACTGGTATTACCAGTATTTTACCAGAATCTTCCAGTATCTGCAATACTGGTAAATACTAGTATCCCAGTATCTTCCAGAATTTTCCAGTATCTGCAATACTAGAAGATAGTGGTCATTGCCAAAATATGAGTATTGCAGATACCGGAGGATTCTGGGAAATACTGGTTATACCAGTATTGCAGATACTGGAAGATTCTGGAAAATACTGCTTATACCAGTATTGCTATACCAGTATTGCAGATACTGGAAGATTAGCTACACGTACGAAGTTGCGGAATGTACTTGTATATTGTTAGGATGCTAGAGTTTCCAGTATTGTGTGTTTTACAATACTAGTATTATCAGTATTGCTGGATGAAGAATACTGGAGCTTCCAGTATTGTGTTTTACAATACTAATATTACCAGTATTGCTGGATGAAGAATACTAGAGTTTCCAGTATTGTGTGCTTTACAATACTAGTACCGATATTACCAGTATTGCTGGATGAATAATACTGGAGCTTCCAGTATTATGTGCTTTACAATACTAGTATTACCAGTAATGCTGGATGAAGAATACTTGAGCTTCCAGTATCGTGTGTTTTACAATACTAGTATTACCAGTATTGTTGGATGAAGAATACTGGAGCTTCCACTATTGTGTATAGATCAACGATTCTGGTATTCCAGTATTGTAAATGCACGATACTGGTACATCCAGTATTGTACATGTATATATATATGATACTGGATTTCCGGTATTGTAACATTACAGTACTGGTATTTCTAGTATTGTACAGTGTACCAATACTGGTATTATCAGTATTGTAATATTTACAGTACTGGTATTTCCAGTATTGTAAATATTATAATACTGGTAATACCAGTATTGTAAATATTACAATACTGGTATTACCCATATTGCGGCCGGCTGCTTCATATTATCCTGGTATCCGCTAATCAGTCAAAGTCCAGCTCTAGAATAGTAGAGTGATAAAAAAAAATCGTAACAAGCCCCTGTGAGTCCAGCGGAGAAAAAAAAATTAAATTTGTACTCTTGGCAGTCTTGCTTTGTCAATATCATTTATTGTATACATTTATCTCATAAATTTATCAAAATTTAGACTTGTTTTACATGGTACATTGATTATTGAGTATATTGTGATGATAAATGTATGATGTGCATGTCGCATACCCAAAAAAGGGGGCCGTCCGTCGTGATCGTATGGTATATTTTGTACAACATTTATTGTTTCTATAATATATGCTCGACTTAAATTAAAACTTTTTGTATTGTATTTGTACAACATTACATTAGTCATTATGAAAGTTACCTCTGTGAAAGACATTAGCAAATGAATGAAGTGCTTTCAATATACAAAAGAAATTGGCAAATGAAAGAAATATCATCAAATTCAAAGGGACATCAAATAAACTTAATTAATTAATCCAGTTAGTAACTGTTGGTGATAAATTTTGATACCGTGTTTAATTGGAGCATACCCATGATACCCAAGCTTGTTATATTTAGAAAACATAGTTGCAAAGAGATCAAATTAAACTTTATTCCAAATAAAAACAACTCAATTTGTAACTACCAAGTCAATCCAGGGTTACATACCGGTACATGTATATTGAAAGTCTGGCTCAGCCAGATCAATGAACATTTTTATTGACTAAGGAAGTCATGTAAATTTACAGGGGTTTGTTTCTACTGTCTAGGAGATCAACTATCCATGGATAGATCTACAATCTGTAGGTTTAACTCCCATTAATAGTCAGTCCTCTCATTGATAGAATCACATTTAGATAGAAGTTATATTTTTCATTGAATACCCCCTCTATGACTAAGATTAAGAACAGCAATGCAACTGTTCAGTTGTTCTGATAATATAATGTGTTTCTAAATATGTAAATTTCCTCTGTAATTAACATCCATATCACCTCATATGACGTTTAAAATGCAACACTGGAGGCATCGATATGTGAGCTTATGTTATTGTAACAGCTAAACAAGTCTGGTGTGAAATTGGTCCAGATGGAATAACTTTACTTGTAAAATAAATACATGGATCATATTTACTATATATATTGCTATGAATAAATATCCCATGGATTATTTTTACTATGTAAATTATCCCAAGAACCTTTCAGACTAGGAATTTTTTTTGCCTTGGATTTATTTTACTAGACATATTTGTCCATTCAGACTTATTTTTATAGGACCAATTTATCGCAACACATAATATTGCACATACAATATCAATGCAGTGTCTTAAAATATTTACAAAGTATTTGTATGAGGTTAAATAAACTAGGACCAAGGTGAGGTTCGTGGAGCCTTTCCCCAGTTTTGCACCGAATACACATAAACTTTATAGTTTAAGGCACTACATTAATATTGTGTTTATCCTGCAGAAAAAGCACATTAATACATGGTTGGTTATATTTTGAATTAAATAATAGTATTATGCAATTATCCCTTGATTGCCCCTTTTGATATTTATTATCTGTCAACAGGGAGTGGCCTGATTTACAACTATTTTCCAAAAGCTCACCAGATAAAATCAAGTGAAAGGGGTACTAGAAAAGCTGTATATAATATTTGGGTCAGCGATCGTATATAGCAAAAATTTATTCAGTCATTGCAATTTGACAGCTCAAATAGAATGAGCACAGGAAAAAATTAGTTTATTTGTATTTTTTATTTAGACAGATTTGTATTTTTTTTTCATTTTAGACAGAAATAATAACAAGCAAAGGATATCCTTGTGAAGATTATACAGTAACAACTGCTGATGGGTTCATCCTAAGTCTACAGAGGATTCCACATGGGGTCAAAGGTCATCCAGAAAAACAACAACGACCTGTTGTTTACCTACAGCATGGGTTATTATGTGACTCAACCACATGGGTTACAAATATCATACAAGACAGTTTAGGTAATTGATAAACATGATGAATTATTTACAAGATTTTAGTCATTAAAATTAGAAACATTGCTAAAAATACTAGCAAAACAGAGATATGTAAAAATCATAAGATCACTACAATTTCTTTTGTATTAATCATGTGTTGAATCCACTTTGAGAGAGGGATATGTCTAAATAGAAAAATTGACATGAGTTGGTTGTAATTGTAAGTCTTGTTCAACGTAAGTTCTGTTGGATATATTCGTTTTACAAAATTTACATATAAAAATTCTGATGCATGTATCATTAAAGTACATCTATCTGCAATTCTTGTTGTATAAACTAATCAGAGGGGGCTGTCATAGTCGTGATCATATGGTAGTTGGATTTACAACTATCTGTGTAATCAGTGCCTATCACCTCAAAAATTGTGATTTCGAATCCCACTCATGGTGAGATGTACTCGATTATCTTATAAAGTTTGTTAGTGACTTGTCGAAGGTCAGTGGTTTTCTCTGGGTACTCCGGTTTCCTTCACCAATGCAACTGACAGCCATAATATAATGAACTTTTGTTGAAAGTGGCTTTACTTTATAGCATAACCCATAGCTAATCAGTGAGTACTTAGAACAGTCTTTTTGAAGTTAAACTTTACTGTTTCTATGTCTTGCCATTTCCTCTACATAAATAAGGAACCAGGAGATTGTTATTTTTATGCTAGATCAATATTTAGCAAACAGTTATTTGTATTCCTTCAAAATTATTGTACAACATCTGATAATGACTGCTTTATAATTTCAGGTTTCCTGTTGGCAGACGCAGGTTTTGATGTATGGCTAGGAAACTCCCGTGGCAATACATACTCCAGAAGACATGTGAAGTTGTCACCTGATCAACCCCAATTTTGGGACTGGAGGTACCGTAGTTCTTTAAAAGAGTCAAACCTGTATATAAAGGGCACTCAAGGGAACCTGAAAATGTCCCTTTATGAGCATTTGCCATTTATATACAGGTTAATATTATATGCACTATTTAATTAATGGGGAAAATGAATCTGCCCTTTATAGACAGTGATTTGTTATATAGAGGTGCCCTTTAAGACTGGTTTGACAGTTTTGAATCCGTCTATATTGTATTACAAATAGATCTCATTATCCCAACCTTTTTTTATCCCCTCGTCAACGAAGTTGCAAAAGGATATAGTAACGCTACCTGCCGTCTGTCCTTCCATAACATCCTTGTGAACACTCTAGAATCAACATCCTTCAATGGATGGTACATACTTAGTCTTTAAGAGAATCTGGAACTCTCCTATTGATTTTCAAGGTCAAGGTCACGGGGTTGAAAATTTTAGGCGAGGGGATACGCCACGCTTTGCATTGCCCTAGTTATAGCTGGTAGTAATATTGCAGTCCATTTGTAGTATTAATAAGGCCCCCAAAATAAATGTGTGTTTGTACTAACCCAACGGACCCTAATTGATAGTGCCTGCTCTAAAGTTTTGATCACCATTTCCTGGACAAGCACGGTTAAAATCAGATCCTAGTATAACCTAGGTAAAGATTAAAGAAAAATAAACAGTTTTGTCTTCCTACCTACCTCTATTTTTTTTCAAGAATGTTAGTGTTTTACAAGTTTTTTTTTTAATTTTAACTTAAGTTTTATATTTCTCTCATGACTTGCACTTGCTTATTTCGAATTATAAAAACATCTGTCCCTTTTACTTTGACATAATAAGGTTCGACTTTATTCTGAATCTTGACGATATGATTCTTCTTTCTTTCTTTTTTTAACACTTGTATATATAGAGGGCTCATGAAACCAGGCAAAGTTGACAATTTTTTTTACCTGGCTTTGATGAAATCACCCTATTCCCACCATAAGGCGAAGTTTTAGTCACCCTGTCAGTGTTTGGAAGATGGTAATTTTCACCTATAATCATACTTTTTCTTCATAATTCATGCATTTATAAGGAGCTCCCAAGTTCCTGTAATTTGACCTATTCAAGGTTTGATATTCAGAGGAAACTGGAGTACCCGAAGAAAACCACCGATCTGTTGCAAGTCACTGACAAACTTTATCACATAATGTTGTATCGAGTGCACCTCGCCATGAACAGGGTTCGAACTCACAAATTTAGTGGTGATAGGCACTGATTGCACAGTTAGTTGTAAATCTAACTTCCATACGATCACGACCACGACTCTCCCTCCGTTTCTGTTATTATAATTGTTTTTAAGATTACTGTGTAACAAAAATCATTTAATCTCTCGACATATTAATCAAGATTTTCTTGTTTCTTAAACTTGTCTTTTTCAATGAAGAAAGAAAATTTTGATTTATATTTTAGCTGGGATGAGATGGCTAAATATGATATTCCAGTAGTGATAGATTTTATTCTAAACAAGACAAAAGAAGAACAGCTGTATTACATAGGTCATTCACAGGGAACTTTGATTGGTTTTTCAGCATTTTCCCAGAATCAAGAAATTGGTAAAAAGGTAAATCTTAGTCCATTGATTGATTGATTGATTGATTGATTGGTGTTTAACAGTATATCAGCTGTATCAGGTGTAAGCAAATTATATTTAGTCCATTGGTACACTGTTGAAATTTGTCCATTGTCAATTTATATAAATCTTAAGCTGATGGGTGATAAAACTTTAATTATTATTTTAAGCAAATATCCTGAGAAAAGTTTTAAGATACCAAAAGATTTAATTTATTTTTGTATTTTTGGTGTTTTAATGCCACTTTCAGCAATATTTCAGCTATATCATGGTGACCAGTTTTGGTAGTGGAAGAAGCCGGAGTACCTGGAGAGAACCACCGACCATGGGCAAGCAACTGGTAAACTTTATCACTTGCTGCTTCGAGTAGAGTGCAACCTTTTTTTGTAATTTACAAAGCCGGGTTGGTGATAGGCTTGTATGAGTTGTTAGGTAATCCAACTACCTAATTCATTGAGCCACCTTGGGCCTAAGATACCAAAAGACAGACAATACAATGGCCAAATGAAAAAGGACAAAAAATGATCTACAAAACACATAAACGGAAAACAAAAGATGGAGCAACAAAAACCCCACAAAAAACTGTTGGTGCACTCAGGTGCTCCGGAAGGGCTAGTAGTTCCTGCTCCACTAGTGATGGTCACCAAAAAAATGGTGGCACTGGACGAACCAATGTTTTGATTGCCACACCCATTATAAATTATAATTATGTTCATTGATCACAAAGTAGAGTGTTAATATTTTGCAAGTTTATTGTTTTAGCAACATTGAAAACATGATTTTTTTTGTTACTTTTCTTCTCACATTTATTAAGTGTTCAAATTTCTATTTATTTCAGGTCAAACAATTTTTTGCTTTGGCTCCTGTTGCATTTTTAGGTCATACAGAATCACCAATAAAGTTATTAAGCAACTGGCCGGAATGGGTATGTTTGAAACAGAAATAAATAATATACATTGTATTCATATCAGTCACAAAAATGAAAATTCACATCATCAATTAACATAAATTTAAAATTTTGAAATTTTGTGATGTTAACAGAACATCCAATTTATACAGTAGTCCCACTCTTATAAGGTCACTCCTATCAAAGGTCATCCCTCTTATCAGGTCAGATTTCAGATACACTGAGATAGTGAAATATGTCGCCGCCGTGAATATTAAGGAGGCTTGCAAATGTTTCACCTTTTTTTTTTTAATTCCCTCAGTAATAGGCTAAGAATAACAGATGAATTTCAAAGTTGATCTGTAACTTATGATTATACACTCTCATACCATAAATCAAGTCAATATCTCAAATCACAATGAAATAAAGTGGTGACAACTAAATATTTGGCCAAATTTCAAAGTCCAAGGGCCATAATTCGACCAAAAATCATTGGACCGGAACAAAATGTACACTTGATCTGTAACTCATCATTATACACTCATATACCAAAAATCAAGTCAATATCTCCAAGCATAGCGGAAAAAAGTGACGACAACTAAATATTTGGCCAAGTTTCAAAGTCCAAGGGCCATAACTCGGCCAAAAATCATTGGACCGGAACGAAATGTACACTCGATCTATAACTTATCACTATACACCCACATGCCAAATATCAAGTCAATATCTAAAAGCATAGCGAAAAAAAGTATTTAACTGTTTTATTTCGGAATTACGGACATGGGTAACACTTAGTGGCGGGGACATAAAAATGTAAATTGTTCCCTCCAAAAAAGGACTCCCCTCTCATAAGACCACTTATTCATTTCAGAAGGGGTTGCATTATAAGAGAGGGACTGTTGTATTGAATCACATATTTATGTAATTCAATTAAGGCTAGAATATATATTGGTGTCATATGTTCTCAGCACATTATTCTTACGTGGTATTAAAACAGGTATTAATTTATTTACAACTGACTGCTTAGTGGTTTATGGTTAGCATGCTCACCTTGAGTATGGTAGATCACAGGTTCAATTCCCGATTGGCTCAAACCAAAGATTGTAAAAAAACAAATTTGAACGCTTTTCCACTAAGCATGCAGCATGAAGATGTAAGGACAAAAATTGTTGGCTCCGAGTCAAGATAATTACTTAAGAAGAATTAGAAACAATTTTATTTGTTTCTTTTGGCATAATATAGACATAAAAACTCTGGCTAACTGGAATTCTACTACTACACATGCAGTACACTTCCATTTCTTTTGGATTTTAGATGAACCTTGTGATCATACAGTTTGATATTATTTGATTCCAGTATCTATAACAATAAAAAAAAAATCTAGATAATATTAATTTATGTAATAACAATTTTAAATATTGTTTTAATACATTTTATTACGATTGTAAACATATGATCACATGTTACTGTATTGTTTCAATTATTGTCCAGTGTAGCTCAACTTGGTACAATCAGGTACATGTGTCTCTGGTATAATATACTTTCTTGATTAATTGTAAATAACAGTTAAAAATCAAGCCACAACTAAATAACTTTTAATTGTTATGTAAACAATTACATGCAGTACAGGTATTTTTTCTTTTATTTAGATATAGTAATTAGGCTTGATTTAATATTTGACATTTCCTGATGAATTGGAGTTCGAGATTGAAATTGTAATTTCTACTGATTTATTATTGCAGAACCATAAAAATAGTTTGACTGTTAGAGAAATTTATATTCAAGAAATCAGGAGGTTTTTGAGAAAGAATTAACGGCAAAATTAACGGAACTAAAAAAACAGTACGAGAGATCCATAGTGTATGAGCTATCTGGGTTCTAGCTTCCTAAGTTCGACTGTATATAATTAAATTTGTTTATGCCACAATATAGCTGAAGTATTGCTAATGTTGGCATTAAACTCAGTCAATAAATTAATAATATAATTTTATTATTGGCAGCTGTATTTTGATGTATTGGGAAGAAGAGATTTCTTGCCATCTGATTGGTTCTTTAAGTTACTGGCGGTCACAGCTTGTCAAGACAAATGGACTGCTCCTATATGTTTAAATACAATGTTTGTTATTTGTGGATACGATTACAAAAATCTCAACCAGGTAATTACATATATACAGGTATGTAGTTTGTAACAGGAATTTTTATTGGTCAAACTTCAAAGTATATTGTTGATATTTGCAGATGTCTCGTAGAGCTGTTTTGATTGGTTATGTTGTTAACCGTTAAAAGTTTTGAATAGTTGCCGGCATCAATTGGGTTGAAAATGCAGTTTTACTTGCTCAAGCGTAGCAGAGCCTGTAAAACAGATATTTGAGACCGTCAATTCCCCAATTGATGCAGGCAACTATTTAAATACAATATTGTTATTTCTATTCTAACACAAAACAATAGAAATCTTAATAAGTAGCATTTATTTTTCTAGTCTTCACATTTTGAAAAGTCGACCACTGTATTAATCATTTATTTCAAATATTATATTTCAGTCCAGATTACCTGTATATATAGGTCATAGCCCAGCAGGTACCTCTGTTAAGAATATGATCCATTATTCACAGGTTAGAGTTAATACTGATATACATTTTTACAAAAATAGGATACCAGTTTGTATACTTGTTAGTTGTTATAGCCCCGCTCCCCGAAGGGGGAGGGGGTATACTGTTTTACCTCTGTCCTTCCGTCCTTCCGTCCGTCCAAGATATTTTGGTCACATTTTTCTCAGTAACTGTTGATGGCAGAAATCTGATAGTTGGTCACAAGCATCATATAGGTATACCATATTGTGGGTAGCGTTTTTGGACCCGTCAGATTCCTACTTCCTGTTTGCTGACTTAGTTGGTTTTTATACATATTGAACATATATGGACATTTTTCGTCACATTTTTCTCAGCAACTATAGATGGCAGAAATCTGATATTTGGTCACAAGCTTCATATAGGTACCCCATATCGTGAGAAGCATTTTTGGACCCATCAGATTCCTACTTCCTGTTTGCCGATTTTGTTGATTTTTATACACATTGAACATATATGCTCATTTTTCGTCGCATTTTTCTCAGCAACTATTGATGGCAGAAATCTGATATTTGGTCACAAGCTTCATATAGGTACCCCATATCGTGGGAAACATTTTTGGACCCGTCAGATTCCTACTTCCTGTTTGCCGAAGAGCGGGGGTATCATAAGTGAGCATTAGCTCACAGTTCATCTTGTTCATTATTGATATACAAAAATATTAAAAAATTTATTTGTTATGGTGTTTTATGCCACTTTCAACAATATTTCAGTTATATCGTGGCAGTCAGTTTTATTGGTGGAGGAAACCAGAGCACCCGGAGAAAACCATCAAACCTGCCGCAAGTCACTGACAAACTTTATTGCATAATGTTGTATTGAGTACTCACAATTTAAGTGGTGATAGGCACTGATTGCACAGGTAGTTGCAAATCCAACTACCATACAATCACCACGACTGCCCCTATAGGTATATATGAGTGAGTGATTGTTGTTTAACATCAAGTGTGAATTTTTTCGGCTGTTTGACGGTGAGAAAAGGCTCCCTTCTGATGAGGTTATGTTGAAATTTGTTTTATATTAAATCAGTGTGTTGTGTTAGATATTTAATGTTAGCTCACCTGTTCAACAGATAGACATGCTTCACCATTCAGACACATAATCTTAACTCAGAGCAAAGCGTTCTTAGTTCTTACTCCTTAAATCTTCGTGTTAAGTGAATTGGCAGCCAATTCCAATTTTACAGTCTTTGGTTTGAGGCGACAGGGATCTATCAAGCATTTGCCAAGCATGCTAACTATTACATCACTGAGTCTGTAATTTTAAATTACAAAGCTAAGGAATAATACTGTAATCACTGTTCTTCATTTCACTTATCATGTACATGTATGATACTCGTTCAGGACTCATGAGAAATTTATTTCCCTTCAAACAGGAAATGTATGTATTCCAAAAATATTATACCTTCATAAAATAAAATATGATTACAGGCAATCAGCACAGGAAAGTACCAAATGTATGACTACGGTGCAGAAGGAAATAAACAGCATTATGGACAGAACACACCCCCACAGTATAACGTAGGCAACATGAAGACACCCATACATCTATATTCATCTACTAATGATTGGTTAGCTGATCCAAAGGTACATATATGAAATTTATCGGCTATAACCAGCAAAAAAATTAAAGTGCTTTTGATAAACTGAGTTTAGTTTAATGAAGGGCATGCTGGCAAAAAGATGGACAGGGTAAAGTTTTTGTTTCCAGACATTATCTCAGGTTTTAGTTGTCTGATTAACTTGAAATTTTAAAAATAGCTTTAAACAGATAAAATACAAGTCAAGGTTGAATTTGAAATATCCTACCGTGACATCTGCTCGGTCATGCAATAAAGTCGGTCACTTGTTTTGATTTACAATTCTCGCGCAGCACGAGACCAATGACGTCATTCTGTATATTCATAGCGTACATAAACACAGAGGGAATTCTTTTCAACGTCAAAATTACAAGATGAATTTAAAACAGAGAAGTTTGAATTGATTAAATTCCATGCAAATAAAAAAGATCCTTTTTACTAATGTCTTTTTTTCCTGATCATTATGCTTGTTAAATATGTTTCCATCGATGGTATTCCCCAAGCATTTGTATTTTTCCGGTTTGTTGACATAATCGTCATCACAGTTCATGACCGTTTCTGGAATGTAGGCCAAGCAAATTGTATTTTAAAATACTTTGAAAATATGATGATTGATCATTCAGATTCCACCATTTTCTAGAAAATGGCAGATTTTACCGGGAAAATACATGCAAGTGCTCTCCATTAGTCACAAAATGGCAGATTATTTTGCATTTCCACTGCTGCTTTAATAACAAATATACCCCTTACTTCTTGGGGTAATGAAATGAAATTCACAGAGAAGATAGAAAAAGAATTAATTTAACAGCAATAATCAAAATTTATAGCATAAATTGAACAGAGAATTAAATTAAACCAGACAGAAAAATGAGATTATCTGGGTAAAAAAAACCTGTCATTATTACAAATAACATCAACAAAACTGTATTGTTACCACTCTGTGATAATAAATGTGATTAAAATAAATTGAAATCAGTCATTAATTGTTTTACAAAAATATGACAGGATGTAGTCAGTGTAATAGATTGTATTGACAAAAGCAAAAACACAAAATTCACTGGATTAAATACTTTTTATGTGGGTAGGCAAGTTTAATATTTGCATCAAATAATTAATTTTTAATACTTCAATTTCAAACTATTTAAAAAAAACATCTTTTGAAATTTTTCAGACAAAACAATTACACTGAAAAAGCTAAAATACTGTACTTTCTTAATCTGGTTTACTTTTTAAGTTTGGTTGGCCTATGACAAAATCATGTGCTTTATTGACCTTTGACTGACTTTATGTGACGTAATAGGACGCCATTTGGAAAAAGGGTAGTAAACAAATATAGGTCAGTGTGTAATTATTATCGATCTTTTTTCCATGGGACTTTACACATGTGAGCAAGAATAGATGAGTAACATAATTAAAAAGAAAAAAATGTTTACTTTTCAAACATGAAAAAAATAATCAAACATTATCCAATGACTGACCGATTTATTGTCAGACGAGGATATCTGGCAATTTTGATGTTTCAAAAGTTATGTTCCCTAATTATGTGCAGAGTAATGTTTTATTGATTTCCATGTGTTAATTCAACTTCTATAAATTACATTGACTTGAAATTTGAAACTAGCTTTGACAGATAAAATACCTATCAAGGTTAATTTTGGATTGGATTTAAGTTTATGGTGTTTAACGACACTTTCAACAATATTTCAGTTATATTGTGGTGGTCAGTTTTATTGGTGGGGGAAACAGGAATCCCCGAAGAAAACCATCGACCTGTCGCAAATCACTGACAAACTTTATCACATAATGTTGTATCAAGTTTAATTTTGAGATTTACATTAAGAACCATTAATTTTACATTTGCATTCACTGTACTTGGTTTAATTATATCTTTGTTTTATTGTAGGATGTGTTGTACCTATTATCACAGCTAAATACACAATATAACAGTACAGAAATACCTACTTGGAACCATTTAGACTTTACCTGGGGTATTGACGCTAATAAAATCTTATATAAACAGATTATTCAAACTATGTTGAACTCAGAGCATAGACATGGTAACTAGTCAAGAGGGAAAAGGGTGATGAAGACAATCAAAATTTAAAAATAATGCTTTCCCAGTAGTCTACCTCTTATAAGGCCATGCTCACCATGGGCCACCCCTTTTATCAGGAGATATTTCTGATCCATTGTGATAGTAAAATACTACTAAATTGTCCACCTCAAGAGAGACAATGTTTGGGAGACTTATTGTTTTTGCTCCGTTTCTTCTTATTATTATTCTTCTTCTTCTTCTTCTTCTTCTTCTTCTTCTTCTTCTTCTTCTTCTTCTTCTTCTTCTTCTCTTTCTCCTTTCTTTCCGTGGACCATGAACTTTTCCACGACAGATCTCAAGAACTACTGGACAGAATTTCATGAAACTTGGTGGAGTTATAGATATATGTTTCTAGTTGGTCCTAAAGTTTTCAACTTTGTGGTAAAGGGGGTCAAAGTCATATTTTGAGGGGTTCAAAGGGGGTGGGGGTTACTATAGAATCCTATGGGAAAGTTGAAATTTCGTACATTAATGTTGATAACTTCTAAATTGATAATGATAGAGACATAAAATTTGACCTAGTGATAGGTCACCATTAGAGGAGCAATTCTGTGTTTTCAAAATTTTCGAGATGTCTGCTATTTTCAAGATGGCTGCCAAAATACGGCATAAAAAATGGGCGGTAAAAATTCAACATTGTCCGATATCATCAAAATTTGATATGTGGGTAGATAATAATGTCCCGACATTGGAAAATTTCTAGCGGTCGCCATTTTCAAAATGGCCACCACAATACCGCACAAATTCAACATTGTCCGATTTCAACGACATTTCATATGTGGGTAGATTATGATGTCCCGAATTTATTACGAAATTGAAAAATTTCTAGTGGTCGCCATTTTCAAAATGGTCAACATAATACCGCACAAATTCAACATTGTCCGATTTCAACGACATTTCATATGTGGGTAGATTATGATGTCCCGAATTTATTCCTGACATTGAAAAATTTCTAGCGGTCGCCATTTTCAAAATGGCCACCACAATAACGGACAAATTCAACATTGTTCGATTTCAACGAAATTTCATATGTAGGTAGATTATGGTGACCTGAATTGATTCCCGACATTGAAAAATTTCTAGCGGTCTCCATTTTCAAAATGGCCACCACAATACCGCAAAAATTCAACATTGTTCGATTTCAAAGGTAGCTTTTGATTTATTTTTTAAACCTGTTGTCAGTGGCCGGTTTGGGAGACTTGAGACTTCATAATCGTTAGATTATAATCATATCTTGTTTTCCTTTTTTGTGTCTTGATACATTAACCTTTTATAAATGGCCATACATTCCAGAATGACAGACTTCATGTCACAAGTTTGTATGATTTTTGTATGCAGAGTTCAAGCATCTTGGTGATCAAAACCACAGAGAGAAAAGCTGCTATGTGGCTAGTGAATTTATAGCTCTGAGTCTGTAGGTTGGAATTTGTTAAAATTTTGATATTTATTACAGTGGATATACCGTATAACTGGTTATTTCTGCGGTGTGAAATTACTGCAGTTTTGGTCTAAAAAGATGAAATTTAATTTTTGCGGATTTTTATTTCTACGGATTGAAAATCTCGGCACCGATTTTTTTTTATTTGTATTGCAGGAAGCAACAACTGAAGCGATGTTGCGATAAACAACTGGTGCACATTACAGTGATCATTAGAAGTAAAAACATATTTAGTTCTTTAGAAAGTTTTCAAACGTTACCACTTCTGAATATGCATTTGGTTAACTTCAAATTTGTCTTAAAAAACTATTTTTTCACTGTTTTCGCGATCTAATTTGTTGACAGGAAATACGAAGTCAACAGTTGGATCGATATCGGTATAAACTTTGATATATTTCGGATGTATATTTTTAATGTCGAATTTTCATACTTTATCATATAACAATGTTTTTTTTAAAGAATTATGATTAGAAGCAATTGTATTCAATTCTTTTAGTATAATGTAGACATAAAAACTCGGTTTAACCGGAATTCTACTACCAGTATATTTCTATTTGGTTGGTCTTTTAAGATGAATCCTGCGATCACGCAGTTTGATATTATTCAATCGAAGCTAGCTACTACAACAATTAAAAAAAAATATCTAATGTTAATTTATGAAATAACAATTTTAAATATTGCTTTAATAAACTTTATTATGATTGTAAATATTTAATCAGGTGATCGTTTCAATTATATTGTCGGTGTCAGCTTAGTACAATCATATTTCTTGATCTGGAGTAATTGTAATTAACAGGTAAAAATCATCATGCCACAGCTAAATAACCTTTAATTGTTGAGTAAACATTAATATAGTACCAGGTTTTGTTTATCTGGATATAGTAATTACGACTAATTAAATATTTGACACTTACGGCAGAATCAGAGTTAGAGATTGAAAACGTATTTTGTACGGGACATTAAACATTTATTTTACATAATATTCTGCGATTTTAATTTCTGCGGTCCGGAGTTGACCGCAGAAATTACCGGGTATACGGTATTCAAGCACACTGCCAAAAAAAAATAAGAAAATTAAACGAGCAGATCAAATTTGACGTGAAGTATATGATACCACCTTAAGTGATTTGGCTTTCCAGTCTTTTGATTATGAACACATCTTATGAATGTTGTACTTCAGAAAAGCTTCCTGTGCTCTATAAGGATATCTACGTTTTATTAGTACTATTGGGTCGAGATCTCTGATCCCTCAGGCATCAGTTGATACTAGATATCCTTTGTATATCGATGGAGCACTTAATTGCTCCTTAGCTTCCCAATCGTCTGGCTTTGAGAGTACCTGATGAATATTATTCAAGAAACACGTCGTGTGCACTAAATTAAATATCTACGTTTTTCTTTACTAGAACAACTCACAAATAGAGAAAGTAAATAATTTAGAAAAGTAAACGCCAACTCAGAATGCGACTGTAATTGATTTTACTATTATTTCAGAAAAGCATTGTGTGCACTTTAAACACAATTTTGTATGACTTATTTTTTCTAGTCAGATCTTTGTATACACTTATAAAAAGTCCACAATGTTGTCTTAGATTTTCTTATGTTTACCTTTTTTTTCATTTTTAATAGAGAATTTATCTAAAACAATTTTCAGAATATTGTGCAGTGCATTTTTATATTTAAAAAATATGTAAAAAAAAACCAAAAAAAAACATTCTATAAAAATAATTGCTTATTAAAAAATGATAAATTTAATTGAGGTTAGATCATTCATAGTAGTTACTGTGTATTGTTGAGTTTTCTTTATTTTTTTTGTGAATTTTTTTTTTTAGCAGATTGCTAAAAGCCTGTTTTGTATACACATAATTTTCCTTGTATTTTGTGTTGTTTTGACTGTATCTGACTTTTAGATTGTTGTGAATATTAGAATTTGTTTTTCTGCTATGTTTTATAAAGAAAAAGAAAATTTATATTTTTTTACATGATTGTATATAATATGTGATTGTCCTCATTGAAAGTTTACTGTTTATGAAAAGTGATAAATATATATATATTTGGCTGCGGAACATTTTAGCAGTGTGAAAGACCATTTCAGTGGTGGTATTTTTAGTATATCTGCAAAAAATCGAGTGTTCACTTAAGTGATTTTTTTTTTATTTGGACAACTTAAATGCCAATGGTTCTTGTTTTGTATTTACTATATGTACCTTGTTGAAGAATATAGATAATATGTGTGTGAGGCTAAGAAACAGGAGAAAATGTAAATGCTTTCTCTTTTGCTGATTAAATGCATATTCTTGGACAATGCACATATTTTATTTTATCCAGCAATTTATGCCATATTTTTGTTGTTGCAAATGATGTAACAGTAGTTTAAATTAAAAATCGGTAAAAAGCCTTTCCCCCAAAAACAGAGCCTCTTATATATAACACTTCCCAAAACAGACGGTACAGATACAGAGACATATTAGTATTACTTTCTAAATGTAGTTATCAGAATATTTACATAAAAAATTATTGTTATTTTAAAATGTAGGTAGGAAAAAGTAGTTCAGTAATAGTTGAGACCAAAAGTGATATTCTTACAGTATACAATATGATTGATTTTTTTTCCAATTTAGGTAGGAAAAAGTAACCAAAATTTATTTGCACATCATATTTGTGTTTGATAGTTTTAAAAAGCACTAAATGCAGGATAAATGTATATTAAAGACACATAAACAACCAAGTATACAAGTATACGGTAGATGTATTTAAAATGGTGCTAAAAAGGTTACAAATTTCCACTGTTATGTCTCATCACCCTGCTGAAAGATCTGCCACCTATATATATATATATATATATATTGTTATTTGTTGTGTTTTATATGGTCTGAGAATATTTATTAGATCTGTTTTATGTATATTTCTGAAATCTGATAATCATATATTTCAATTATGCCAAGAATTTTTTTACCATGCTTTTTATAAGGAAATGTTTGTTTTGTCTAATTTCTAAAACAATATTATATGCAATTGTAGTGTGTGTATATATATACAAGAAAAAAAAAAATTTTGTAGTGAGAGGCCTTTCTAGACTAAACCCAGAATAAACAAAATCCTGTATAAATCACACATTAAATGTATTGTTTTTTCCAATGTCTGGTATCTCTGAAAGTTTAACCTGTCTAATACAAACACCTGCCTATTTTGGAAAAAAAATTCCAAGGGTAGTTGATTTAGACAGGTTTACTGTACCAGAAGATTCAGTGTGAGATGCACGATTGTTGTCATGATTTTCTGCGAAAAAACAGATATTCTCGATAAAGAAAAGTATAAAGACCAGTTTGTTAAAACATCCTTTCAGTATTCTAATTATTGCCTTGTAAATTATATTTAACGATTATTGTAATTGATGATTATGGTCACTTGAAACAATATTTCAGTTATATATTGACATTGGTTTTATAGTGGGAAACATCTGATTATTCAGAGACATGCCACTAATAACTAACATACTTTATACCTTAAAGTTGTATTAAATACACAACACCATGGATGGGAATCATATTCATAAACTTAAGTGATTGTATAAATAGATGTAAGAAGAGTATGAAGATACCAAAGGGTAATCAGAATCCATAAATCGAAGAAGGGCAGACAAAACAATGGCCAAAAGTCCAAAAAACGATTACGAAACAGTACACAGTAAACTAAAGATCGAGCAACATGAACCCCACTAATAATGGGGGTGAAGAGTGCTCTGGAAGGGTAAGCAGTTCCTGCTCCACTAGTGGCACCCATCGTGTTACTCTAGTTACAAACACGGTGATAAGCCATGAATGAGGAAAGGACCTGGAAGTGCTTACGACAAGTGGACCATATCTATGTAAATCCAATTACCATAAGTTCACAGCCAGTACAGTTCCTTCTTATCAACGTTTATGGTATAACCAATATAGAAAGTTATAGTCCAAAGTGTTTTTATTTTACCAATATTTGATATCGTGTTCAAGGTGTTCTTATTTGTTATGCAGCCAATCATCTTTTCTCTGGTTACTCCGGTTTCCTTCACAAATACAACTGACCGCCATGATATAATTGAAACATTGTTGAAAGTGGCATTAAACAGCATAAGCCAAGCCAAGCCAATCGTCTTCTTGGAAACCACTTTGTGATTTATAAATAAACTTTCAGGAATGTTCCATGGATCAATGGTTCTTTGCAAAGCTTTTGTTTTTCAATCAAAAGTTCAAGATGGACATTGCTAGAGGACACTGAAAATTATATTGATCATCTCATAAACTAGTAAACACAAATTACATGAATGAGCATTTGATGGTCCTTTACAAAGCATTTTTTTTGCAGATAGGAAATCTAAGATAGCCATCACCACTTGTTATAGCTTATGATAACTAAATGGGATAATGTTTATGTTTTTTTCTCAGAAATCATTCGACTGATTTTATACCAGGTAAATAAGTCACTGATGATGAGGGGCATTAAGTTCTATCCATGTCCATAAAATGTCCCACATTTGGTTTCTGCTCAATAACTAAAGTTCCCCTTGAGCAAATTATTTTAAATTTATACACAAGGTCAGGGACCATGACATGCAGACTGAGTTCAATTTTGGACTTGACTACTTTTTATACGACCACAAAAGAACTGTTTTAGCTCGCTTGGCTGAAGACCAAATGAAATTTTGCCATCACTTGACCTCTGTCCTTATTTTTTTTCACCTCATTTTAATCTCCCACATAACACCACATACAAATGGAGATAAAATTGGCCTAGATGATCATAGGGAAGGGGATGTCATAAGGAGAAAGCATGAACATTTTCATTAGAAATCAAAAATGTATGCTTGGTACTGCTGATGGTTCCCAGAGCTTCCCAGCACAACCCCAGGTGTTGACAGATAATAATACCGAAAATTTGGCAATGGACCTGTGTTTGGTGTGCCACACTTCTTGCATGTTAAAGACACCTTTTGTCGATCTAAAAAAATGTAGGCCCAATGTAGACGCTGCTTGTTTTTTTGTCCCTACCTAACTCCATAATTTTCAGTGGCAGTCAAAAGTTTACGTCCTGGATGTTCTGTTTGTTACTCATTTCTATATATAATTGACCTTGTTCTCGTCATGAATATTTATGAGATATTTATCACTGGGTGTTAAGCAATCAATCAACCAATCAATTTTTCATTTATGACATCAACATGCAACTTATTTAAAAGATAATAAGTATAAGTCAAATCATGTTTTAATTAATCATATCACAGTTAATATGGGTTTACCGGTACATGGAAACACAAAAATATCACAGTTAGCCATTTCTGGAATTTTAAAGACTGAAACTGCATTTTCATACATATTATACAATTATAAATATGTCAACTAAAGTCAATATATAACAAAATAATAGTCTAAACAATTGTTACGTTCTATAAATGCATTAATATACGTTTGTACTTCCTGAATATTATTTTTTCAGTACAAAGTAAACAGTATTGTCGGACTAGTCTCCTGCGATTGCTTAAAGTGACAGTGTCTACGATTTTGTCAGATTTTTTAAATCAGATTTTTCACTCCCAAACTTGAAACAGATGTGAGTAAAAATTCATCTAAAACAGCCAAAAACACCGAAAAGTGGTTTTCACGAAATATTTGGGGGGAAATGTAATAGCAAGCAATTTGTGTCTGGGCTACTCTAATTCAAGTCAATCAAGATAACTCTGCCTCTGTATGATGAACTGCGCACATGCGGAATCGGTTTGAAATAGCGTATGTTGTTTACAAACTAAAATTGTTACAAAAATTGCTAATAATTTGAGTTTTGATTGATAAATTGTGTTCTTATAGGTAAGTATGACTAAATTATCCTTAAACATGTATGAATTATACATTTTAGTCTAAAGATAGGTTAAATAAACTGCTTGAGACATCATGCATGTCTTTGTTTTGATAAATCTGGGTCAATGGGTCATGAATAATTCATGAGCTTCGCCAGCAGATGATGCTTAATTACATCTAATTAAACAAATTTCTGTTTATCTGAGATGGTTATTTTGTCATTTTATTGATTTATTTATCTTATTTTCAAGTTGTTGTCAAACTTAAAAATTATGAAAAATCTTGGACACTGTCACTTTAAAAAAAAGGTCGTGAACACGTACATGTTCAATTTACTGGTATATATAATGCAATACATTGAGAAATAAAATCAAAGTCTCACGCATGTAAGACAAGTTTTTACTGAATATAAATGATCACATATTACTGGATAAGCAGATTTTTATTTTAGTCGAACTTTGTGTCAAATTGAAATGAACCAATGAATACTACAGTAGTTTTCCTCTGATAAGACCCCTTTCACCAAAGGTAACCCTGTTATCAGGCCAGATCTAAGATGCACTGAGATAGCAAAGTAGAAAACAATTGTGTCTTTCATGAGATGTCGCCCTTCTTTTAAGGCCACTTTTTCATTGCAAAAATAGTGGCCTTATAAGAGGGGCGCTACTGTCTTACAAAAGGACCAATTTTTTACTTAGATATACAAGGAAACGACTTATCCCAGTTTGACTTATAGAGATTCCACTTTGTAATGAAAAATGCTATCTTGGTCCAAAAGGAGCAGGTCCAGTCATGGATATAGATCTAGTTTTTGGCATGTCCACACTGACTTTTTCTGCTGAGGAAGGAAGACGACGTTTAGTTTGACCTCTTTGTACTTGTCTAGCCCTAGCACCAAAACCTAAACATTGTAGTGATTCAGTTATGTATCGCTGAGCAGGAGCTACACACAGTAAAATTAACAGTTTGGCATCACCTCCTGTGAAAAAAAATGAATGTTTTAGATTTAATTATGTTCACAATATATACATTGTATATATACAAAGTGTATCGTCTAGACAAAACAGAAATAACGGTAAACAAAATGCATTTATTTTCACCGAAATGAATGACTGAGTAATTGTTTTTTTTCCTCAGCTATATCATGGCGAGAACAAATTAATTTTTAATGATGATAATGAGGTTTGCTTTGTACTTGACCAACATGCTTAGTTG
The DNA here is from genome assembly GCA_963383655.1 of Bathymodiolus septemdierum. NCBI lineage: Eukaryota > Metazoa > Mollusca > Bivalvia > Mytilida > Modiolidae > Bathymodiolus > Bathymodiolus septemdierum. Next base: position 132,969,890 of record OY726517.1, read on the forward strand.
GATTTTTGTAGTACTAGATCACTAAAACAATAGTCCGCGGATAGACATGTCACTCCACTCAGACACATTATCCTGCTTCCCAGCCAACCAGTCTTTGCTCTTTCTTCTTAATGCTGCATACTTAGCGAAGAAGCAATGAATACCAATTTAATAGGTGTGGGTTTGTCCAGACCGTGGTTCGAACCCACAATCTACCGCACTTGATGCGAGCACACTAACATACAAATATGAACTGCTGTTATTGTACCTATTGTAACTTCTGGCTTGTTTTCTCTCCAAAGAATATTACTACCTTCACTGGTAGGCAGTGTTGGGTTGATAATCGATTATGATGAATAGTTTATCAGTTTAAGATAACCGATTCAGATAATCAATAGTAAAGGTCCACAATTGATTAATTGTAAAAAAGAAAAGGAAACAATTTTCTCTATTAAATTTAGAATTTAGTGTTGTCTTGCACCGATTTAAAAAAATATTTATTTCTCGAATGTTATAATTTTAAAACTTCACGTTTTTAGTAAAATTTTACGGATCTTTCTCCATCACAGATGTTGCATTATCAGAAAGATGATTAAATAAATGTTAAAGTATTCCTACAACTACTGTCATCATTATGCCCAATTCCACAATAAATATAAAGTAGAAACAACTACAAGGCTTCCACCAAAGTTTTTGTAAGATTATTATTTTTTTTATTAAAGTTCATAATTTAGAACACCAGAAATGTCTGACTTCAATTTAGTAGCTTTATTAACAAAATCCCCATTAAAATAAGGATATAAAATACCTTTTTGATCTGCAAGTTAAACGAATAAACTTTAATAAATGTTTTCAATAGTTTATGGGGACTCAAAGCTCTAGTGGTTAAGATGATCAATGATCTATATACACACTATTTTATTTCCATCAAAGTAATTGTTCATGTCCAACCTACAGTGATTGTAACTTAAGCAGGAATTTTTTTTTTTTATTATTGATGCTCAGTTACTTCTATTATGGAATTCCTGCTTCCCTCATTAATAACCAAATTATAACTGAAAAATTATTGAAAGTGGAATAAATCTAAATATTCAATCATAAATTTATAAAAATCGTAGAATTTTAATATTTGTTTTCGTCATCAACTTCATCAACAGATATTATTGCTAATAGGATGAGCTGTGATGCTGGTGATGTGGAGACATTCAAAATTGACATTACTGTTTTTTATCGGTGATGTCATAATGTGTTTCATGTGACACTGACAGATAATTTTCTTTATCAGAGCCAGTACGTTGATACTGACAATGATAAAAAAATATCCCCCCCCTCCCCTGTCAGATCAAACTCTAAATGTATAAATTATCAATAAATAACCATGTAATCACATGTATAAATTACCTATAGAATCTTGTAACAGGTGTGTAAGTCGTGTGTTCCTATAGGGAACATGTGTTCTGTGTTCAGCTAAAGCACCTAACACATCAGCTAAGGCAGATAAACTCTTGTTGATATTTGAAGCCTCTCTTAGAGCTTGACCTTTCACCCCACTCATTCCTGCAAAAACAACAAAAGGTAAAGGAATATCAAAAATTTGTTGTACATTTTCTTGGTCATTGTAAAACATGGGGGACACAGTGATCTAGTGGTCTAAGGTGACTGATCACATCATCTATACAGGCTTCTACCATAATATCTATGAAATATTTTGATGGCCAGTTCAGAGCTTGGTCTGTTTTCATTTGTACTGCAAAGGAAAGGGTTTACCATGTATTCACTGACTCTAACTTGTATATTCCTGGTATTCCATCTTCCATCGTCAGCAACTCAATGTTGATTATGCTTGTTCCTACATCATCTGTTTGGTCAATTCACTCGAAAACCTTTGTACTCATGAATAATTCATGAGCCTATTTCATTGGTCGTCTCAAAAATCCTAAGGTAATATTGACTAGTCAAGATTGTATCTTTCATAATATCCAATAGTGGTCAAAAGGAAAATTTCAATGTTGCTATGTTGTTATGGAAACCACTAAATACAGATTAGTTTGGAATCAACATGAAAAAAGGGTTTTCATATATATTAACATAAGGGTGAGTGATGTGGAACAAGTGAAACGCCTGTGGGTTGCTCATGATATCATTCTTCCACCACCACTATATCTAGTCGTCATGATATCATACAGTTTTAAAATGATAATCTCATATTCAATTTGAGTTAAAAACAAATTATGTGAAAAAAAAGTGGTATGGCATGTTTTAAGATATTTAAAAGCTATTCTTCTTGTCATACTAATGAAATATAAGAAAATTTGCCTGCATATAAATGTGCTTACATGATCACATTTTCCTTTCAAATTTGCTTTAAATTTTACATATATATGCACCTTTTTCAAACACAAATTTGACAGGTCCATCAAATATTGGATGGGAGTCTGTGTCAAATTTGTGCACAGGTAAAGTTTTTAAGCGAAATTGAAGGGAAAATGTGACCCTGTAAACACATCTATACAGTTGAACTACTATTAAAGTCACATATTGACTAAAAATTCAAATTTTTTTTTAGCGGGAACAAATGCATGACAAATACTTACCAACACATTCACTACCAGCAAGATCTACTAATTGTAGTTTGGTTTTGATAACAGCATAGCCTGCTGAATTAGTAGTTATTTCATTGGACTGCCACATATTAGCCATGTTTGACGGCATGGAAGCTGACGCTGACAAGGAGGTTGATCTGCCTTTGTTATTTTCACGTGGAGTTGCTATAAAAACCACAAAGATCATTATGTCAAAAATATAAAATAAAGAATGTTCTAAAATTTTCACTCAGTATAGAATGTACAAAGTTTTAATTAATTACATAATGCATTCAATACACAAAATAATATATTACATAAATATAACATAAAATTAATGTATTAGTTGTATACTATTTAATAATATAATATTAATACCTCAATCATATAAACCACATTTTTTTAATATTTCATCATTTATTTTAACAAATTGCAAACATTTTCTAGGGTAATGTGGAATTTTTGTGGAATATTTGTAACAAATTTAAAATTAATACAGAACAAATAATATATTATATGTTTGCATCAGAGAAAAAATATAAATTGTTTTAAGTAATTCTAATGGAAAGTATGTTATAAAACATGAATTATCTCCCTTTTTCTCTGGGGATATTTTGTAAAAATATATTTGAATAGTGAGAACTAAACTGACAAAAGGATTTTGTTTCTGTTACATTTTAATCCTTGCCTAAGCCTTATGAAAACAAAGTTAAACAGCGATTATATGAATCTAAGACTTGAACAAATCTTCTGGGACTTAAAATCACTATTCCATGATAAACCTAATATAACTTTCTCTCTGAATGATATATAGTCAACCCTGTATATAAAGGCCACTCAAGAGAACCTGAAAATGTTACATGTACTTTTATGAGCAGTTGTCCTTAATATACAGGTTAAAATTATATGCACTATTCATTAATGGGAAAAATGAGACTGCCCTTTATAGACAATGATTTGTTATATAGAAGTGTTTTTTAAGGCAGGTTTGACTGTATATGTGTGAGTGAGTGACTGATTGTTCTTTAATGCCAATTCAGCAATTTTTCAGCTATAGCATGGTGAGAACAAGTTAATTTTCAATGAGATCTGCTTTGTTCTAGACCAACATGCTTTGTTGGTTTTTTATAGTGCTAGCTCACTGAAACAACAGTCTGTGGGTAGACATGTCGCTCCACTCAGACACATTATTCTGATTCTGAGCAAACCAGTCTTTGCTCTTTCTCCTTATTGCTGCATGCTTAGTGGAGAAGCAACAAATACCAATTTAATAGTCTTTGGTTTGACCCAACTTGGGCCCGAACCCAAGATCTACCGCACTCGGGGCGAGCACGCTAACCATTACGTCACCGATGCGGTTGACTGTGTATGAATATAGCTGTCTATGTAGGTGTGTACAACAAATGATTGTAATATCATGAAATATCTAAATATTTGATATTCATATAGTAAATTTTCCTTCAACCTACCACCAAAAAATAATGGACGATATAATTTCTATAAAACAACCAGTAACAGGCCGATATAGAGTACTGGTTTACAGGGATAGGTAGTTGTATGTTTGGATTTTAAATCAAACTTGAGGTGATGAAACGGGGAGGAGAATTAAATGGGATGGGTACTCTCTCTTTTCGTCTCATTTTATCTCCAAAAAATGAAGGCAGGATATGATAAGAATACTTGTTTGAGCAAAATGTATCAATGATTTATGGAGAATTTCTAAGGATGATATTAGTGAGTGAGTGATTGTTACTTAACACCAAATGAGCAATGTTTTAGCTACCTATATGATGGCAAGAACAAGTTACATTTGATGAGATGATAATGATATCTGCTTTGTACTAGATCAACAGGCTTAGTAGGGTTTTTACAGAGCTAGCTCATGAAAGTAGCAGCCAACAGGTAGACATGTTGCCCCACTCTGACACATTATCCTGATTCTGGGCAAATCTACGCGCCTGTCGGAGCAGCAACAAATAGCAAATTTAGTCTTGAACCCACGATTGATCACACTTGAATGAGCATGCTAATCATTACACCATGGATGTGATTCGATGACATTAGTGACATCAGAATTACATCCCATATTTGCATATAGAAATCAACAATAATTTTTCATATCTGGCTAGATAGTATCATGTGCAAAGACAGTAATAGTAAAAATAGAAATACTTGTAGTAAAAATAAATATTAAGCACTGTGAAGGTAGTATAAGCATATATCAGTGGTATTGTTGTATAATGAAAATATTAAATATGAAAAAGAAAATACATGTACATGCAATGTATTACAGCAGTCCTCTCTTATAAGACCACTCTTGCCAAAGGCCATATTTCAGATGCACCCAGATAGTAAAATAAAACTATACTGTTCCCTTCACAATTTGAAACCTCTCTAATAATGCCCCTTTTTCATTGCAAAACGGGTGGCCTCATAAGGGGGGACCATTCGTACTGTATGAGTACTTTTTGGTCAATCAATCATCTAATTAAATCTTAGGTTTATAAGTAGAATAATAAACAAAAATCTTTACTTTTAGGTGGATTTATTTAGAGGTAACTCGTATGTAATATTTAGGATTTTATTTTAAAGGGGTTAAATAAAAACTATCAAATTTATATAAAACTACTCTATATGATAAAGTTTGTAAGTGACTAGCAGCAGGTCAGCCAGTGGCTTTCTCCAGGTACTCAATTTCCTCCATTATTGAAACAGATCACCACTATATAACTGAAATATTGACATTAAACTCTCATAATGTCATGTCTTTAAATAATTCTCTGTGTTTTTGCATGCTAATTTGTTTATATTTTTGATAGGTTTTACTAATATGTATGTAAGAACAATTCCAAGCAAAAGGTTTTATGGAGTACAAATGTATATAGAATATAGCCAGTCATGCAAATATAAACCCAAAAAGAATTCATGTATGATATTCTATGCCATTATTTCTGTAGATGGCGAGTGTGTACGATATAAGTGACTTCTCATATAAGACATAGTAAAAAAATTTAACAACTCTCGTGCAAAATAACTGAACTTATTTTCATTTAAATAGTCTTGAAATGAACTTTCATACCTATCAATAAAATAACAGTTTCCTGTTTTTGCATACCTTTCTCCAGATTGTCCTTTTTCGATTGCCCCTTCGGTATTCTCTAACGTTTATTAACTATTTAATGACATAGAGCTGATTGATTTATTTTAGGAATGATTTCACATGAAATGGAAAAGCAGCTCGTAATATAGCAACTGTACCTTTCATTGATCCTGATGAGGGGGGTAGGAAAATTGGTATGTGGTATTTGTAAGCATTTTGTAATAGGTAATAGGATTGTCTATTGATAATGAAGGATAATATGGAGAATGAGGACTAGCATGCAAAAACAACCTTGTAGAAGACCTATTGGAATGCAATCCAAAAGTTGACCCTCAGATTTTCTTTTTCCCAACCCTGAAAATATGATATATCAACATTATACTATTTCTCTTCTGTACTAAATGAAATATATTGTTACGTTGTTGAATATTTATTATCTCCCTTCATCCTCTCGTGTGAATATACATTCAGCCATTACAAATAAAGAGTAAAACTGTGGGTGAGTTCAAGTGGATTTCCAGAATTAGTAGGGTTTGGTCGCACATATTATTTTTTAACCCGTTACATTCAAGGGTTTGACTCTAGTGACTCTCGGGTGACGTCAAAGCAATCAAAGTCGTGCTTTTGAACATAATGGTTCAAAGCCAAAATTTGAGAGTTGCTAAGAGTCAATGTCATTGATAGAGTTTGTCATTCAAATGGGACTTTAGTCGCCATCTGAACTTGTCAAATATGAATATGATGAGTGATCTGCTACAACTTCTGTTAATATGCTTTATCAGCTCACAAATTTACGTACATGTAATTCAAACATTTCATGGACATCAACACACAAAAAAACCTTTTTATTAACAATATTATGTTGCTGAAAATCAAAAAGGAAATAAACAAAAAATGAAATATGGAGACAAGAATATGTATGATAATATCACCACAGCAAGACAACACAGGCAAAAAAGAGTGTGCACACAATATCTTGTTTGTCATGTAATTCTTGTGAATACAACACATCACCTAAAGCAGTTTTGAATATCAACTCTTTCTTTTTATTTCACATCAGCAAAGGGTGTTATCTTCAAATTAACTTTTAAATTTGAATACAAATGAAATTATTTAAAAAAAATTATTTTAGCATTTTCAGTATAAAAACAAATAACTTTATTAAAAAATATTTTCATAAATAACCAGATGTGTAATACATTACAACACTTGTGTAACTTAAAACAACTTTGAAAATCTAACTTTTGAGGTCGCTCAATTCAGTAACGTCATGATAAATAATCCAAAAATAAAATCATTGGCAAAAGAATTGCTAAAGTGAAGTCAACTTAAAAGAACGGGTAAATGTCCAAAGACTACTAAACAAAGAAATAACCATATGTTTATCCTCACGCTAGATTTGAAATACAGTCAAACTTTGTTTTGTCTTACAGACAAATAGTGTCCTCTGACAACTCAAGAATACAAATTGGTCCCATTTGTAGCACATACTAGCTCAATTTACACCCAATAACTCGAAAACTCAGCTACTTTGAAGTTAAATCATTGATCCCTATGACTTCAACACGACAAAGTTTGACTGTATATAAATGAATCACCCAGAAAAAATAAAAAAAATTATACTGGCCACACTGCAGGGTGCATGCCAAAAAGTGTGTACGTACTTGGCAAAATTTTTCCTGTACTTTCTGTTAAAAGAAATCACCTGTAACCTCATTTTGATGTTTTCTTTTTTAAAACAACAACGTATCAAGACATAAACATTTAGTTGTAATAAAGGATATAGATGTAAATGAACATGAGAGACGTCCATTAAACACAAATTACAGTAAAAGAAGAGCACTTTTATTGCTGTTCTACATTTTACAGTCACATCTTCAGTAATGAACATAACTGGTACACTAAATGGATTGTGAAATGGCCACTAGTCTGCAATCGAGAAGTACTCTTTACTTGTCAATAAACACTACATCTGGACATTTCCATCGATTCAATGGTATTTGGTGGGTAGAATTTAATTTCCCAGAGGCTGAACTAAAGGTCTGTTAAATAACAAGTAGGGAAAACAAGGTCTCCACCAATAGTTATATCAGTATTTTTTTCAGAAAAATGTCAAGAAATCAAAATATTTAGCATTTTGGATTGACTATTGGTTGTTAGGATACAACAAGTATATGAGATAGAACCACCCAAGACAACTTTGTTCTACTTTAGGTTTATGATTTCAATGGAGAATATCTTTATAGGAATAATTTGCACAAGAGGAAAATCTTATACCGAAAAACAATTATATAAGTAACAACATCGTATGGTATACCAACAGTTTATATTTCAGCCTGTTCTTAAAACACAGAAAGAATCAGAATATCTATTTCAATGTATAGGTGACCATCTTAGCTTTTTGGAAAACCATTCGGATTCCATTTTAAAAGGAGACAACCCACAAAACCTCCTCCCTCAACTAACTTGGTATAAACTGGTCCAATAGCTGCAGAGTAGATTAAAAATATACTGTAATATTTTTTTAACAGATGATGGATACAAAGTGAGTATAAAATCTCCATAGCCTTGTATAAGGTGAGCTGAAAAGAATACAATATTGAAACATCTTTTTATGAGACATTTACAATACAAAAATATGACACTGATAAATCTTACTTTCAGATGTCTTTGAGAAGAAACTTGGAGCTTTTGAGATGACTGTCAGTGTGACGACCAGATGTGACCGACTAGAATGTTCATGTACTAGTGTAGCCGACTCTCTCCGTGTACACAGACCATGCTGTACAAGGCACATGACATCATACACTGTGTCTACTTGTCTGGAAATAATATACATGTACATGTAGTATAAGTTGCATGCATATGTGTAAATAGTATTTTAGCAGTATGTTGGATGGAATTCAGCATTATTCATAGAAAAAAAAGAAAGAATTTAGACTAAAATGGCACAAGTAAATCTTGAAAACAAATTTGATCATACCAATATAGCAGAGTGATCATGTATATTTGTGTTACCAGTATTATGATTTTGCATCTTTTTAAACTATTTTCAAATTAAATTTTTGGAACTTTTCTGGTGGCATGGAATATTTTAATTTTCAATATATCTAAAAAGAAAGTTATTACACAATTATTTTCATGGATTATGGTTGTTTAACACTACTTTCATTGATTATGGTTGTTTAACACTACTTTCAACAATATTTCAGTGTTATGGTTATAGTGTTTAATGCCACTTTCAACAATAAAAATTATTTTAGTTATATTGTGCCGGTCAGTTTTATTGATGGAAGAAACTAGAGTACCTGAAGAAATCAACAGACCAGCTCCAAATCACTAACAAACTTTATTACATAATGATGTATCGAGTACACATCACCATGAGCGAGATTCTAACTCACAACTTTAGTGGTGACAATATTTCAGTCATTTTGGACAGTCTTAATGTAAATCAAGTATCCTATAATACCATTCCCCATGTAAGGTCCATTTTTTACTGTAATTTAATTGATTTTTGTTGATATTAATTTTCTTGGATAAACAGATAGTGAGCTATGTTGGTTGATATTTGAATTCATGTTTTTGATTCTTACACATAGCCTCTTGTTACAAATGTTTTTAACGGGGCACACAATTTTGTGGTTAAATGATACCAACAAAAACCAAGAAAATTTGTATTAAACAAATAAAACAGAATTCATAGTATTTAACACTGCTGGTAATAGGGTTAAGGGTCATAGTATTTAACACTGCTGGTAATAGGGTTAAGGGTTATAGTGTTTAACACTGCTGGTAATAGGGTTAAGGGTTATAGTATTTAACACTGCTGGTAATAGGGTTAAGGGTTATAGTATTTAACACTGCTGGTAATAGGGTGAAGGGTTATAGTGTTTAACACTGCTGGTAATAGGGTTAAGGGTTATAGTGTTTAACACTGCTGGTAATAGGGTTAAGGGTTATAGTGTTTAACACTGCTGGTAATAGGGTGAAGGGTCATAGTATTTAACACTGCTGGTAATAGGGTTAAGGGTTATAGTATTTAACACTGCAGGTAATAGGGTTAAGGGTCATAGTATTTAACACTGCTGGTAATAGGGTTAAGGGTTATAGTGTTTAACACTGCTGGTAATAGGGTTAAGGGTTATAGTATTTAACACTGCAGGTAATAGGGTTAAGGGTCATAGTATTTAACACTGCTGGTAATAGGGTTAAGGGTTATAGTGTTTAACACTGCTGGTAATAGGGTTAAGGGTTATAGTATTTAACACTGCAGGTAATAGGGTTAAGGGTCATAGTATTTAACACTGCTGGTAATAGGGTTAAGGGTTATAGTGTTTAACACTGCTGGTAATAGGGTTAAGGGTTATAGTGTTTAACACTGCTGGTAATAGGGTTAAGGGTTATAGTGTTTAACACTGCTGGTAATAGGGTTAAGGGTTATAGTGTTTAACACTGCTGGTAATAGGGTTAAGGGTTATAGTGTTTAACACTGCTGGTAATAGGGTTAAGGGTTATAGTGTTTAACACTGCTAGTAATAGGGTTAAGGGTCATAGTATTTAACACTGCTGGTAATAGGGTTAAGGGTCATAGTATTTAACACTGCTGGTAATAGGGTTAAGGGTCATAGTATTTAACACTGCTGGTAATAGGGTTAAGGGTCATAGTATTTAACACTGCTGGTAATAGGGTTAAGGGTTATAGTATTTAACACTGCTGGTAATAGGGTTAAGGGTTATAGTATTTAACACTGCTGGTAATAGGGTTAAGGGTTATAGTGTTTAACACTGCTGGTAATAGGGTTAAGGGTTATAGTGTTTAACACTGCTGGTAATAGGGTTAAGGGTTATAGTATTTAACACTGCTGGTAATAGGGTTAAGGGTCATAGTATTTAACACTGCTGGTAATAGGGTTAAGGGTCATAGTATTTAACACTGCTGGTAATAGGGTTAAGGGTCATAGTATTTAACACTGCTGGTAATAGGGTTAAGGGTCATAGTATTTAACACTGCTGGTAATAGGGTTAAGGGTTATAGTGTTTAACACTGCTGGTAATAGGGTTAAGGGTTATAGTGTTTAACACTGCTAGTAATAGGGTTAAGGGTCATAGTATTTAACACTGCTGGTAATAGGGTTAAGGGTCATAGTATTTAACACTGCTGGTAATAGGGTTAAGGGTCATAGTATTTAACACTGCTGGTAATAGGGTTAAGGGTCATAGTATTTAACACTGCTGGTAATAGGGTTAAGGGTTATAGTATTTAACACTGCTGGTAATAGGGTTAAGGGTTATAGTATTTAACACTGCTGGTAATAGGGTTAAGGGTTATAGTATTTAACACTGCTGGTAATAGGGTTAAGGGTTATAGTGTTTAACACTGCTGGTAATAGGGTTAAGGGTCATAGTATTTAATACTGCTGGTAATAGGGTTAAGGGTTATAGTGTTTAACACTGCTGGTAATAGGGTTAAGGGTCATAGTATTTAACACTGCTGGTAATAGGGTTAAGGGTTAGTGTTTAACACTGCTGGTAATAGGGTTAAGGGTTATAGTGTTTAACACTGCTAGTAATAGGGTTAAGGGTCATAGTATTTAACACTGCTGGTAATAGGGTTAAGGGTCATAGTATTTAACACTGCTGGTAATAGGGTTAAGGGTCATAGTATTTAACACTGCTGGTAATAGGGTTAAGGGTCATAGTATTTAACACTGCTGGTAATAGGGTTAAGGGTTATAGTGTTTAACACTGCTGGTAATAGGGTTAAGGGTTATAGTGTTTAACACTGCTAGTAATAGGGTTAAGGGTCATAGTATTTAACACTGCTGGTAATAGGGTTAAGGGTTATAGTATTTAACACTGCTGGTAATAGGGTTAAGGGTTATAGTATTTAATACTGCTGGTAATAGGGTTAAGGGTTATAGTATTTAACACTGCTGGTAATAGGGTTAAGGGTTATAGTATTTAACACTGCTGGTAATAGGGTTAATGGTTATAGTATTTAACACTGCTGGTAATAGGGTTAAGGGTTATAGTATTTAACACTGCTGGTAATAGGGTGAAGGGTTATAGTGTTTAACACTGCTGGTAATAGGGTTAAGGGTTATAGTATTTAACACTGCTGGTAATAGGGTTAAGGGTCATAGTATTTAACACTGCTGGTAATAGGGTTAAGGGTCATAGTATTTAACACTGCTCGTAATAGGGTTAAGGGTCATAGTATTTAACACGGCTGGTAATAGGGTTAAGGGTTATAGTGTTTAACACTGCTGGTAATAGGGTTAAGGGTCATAGTATTTAACACTGCTGGTAATAGGGTTAAGGGTTATAGTGTTTAACACTGCTAGTAATAGGGTTAAGGGTCATAGTATTTAACACTGCTGGTAATAGGGTTAAGGGTTATAGTATTTAACACTGCTGGTAATAGGGTTAAGGGTTATAGTATTTAACACTGCTGGTAATAGGGTTAATGGTTATAGTATTTAACACTGCTGGTAATAGGGTTAAGGGTTATAGTATTTAACACTGCTGGTAATAGGGTTAAGGGTTATAGTATTTAACACTGCTGGTAATAGGGTTAAGGGTTATAGTATTTAACACTGCTGGTAATAGGGTTAAGGGTTATAGTATTTAACACTGCTGGTAATAGGGTTAATGGTTATAGTATTTAACACTGCTGGTAATAGGGTTAAGGGTTATAGTATTTAACACTGCTGGTAATAGGGTGAAGGGTTATAGTGTTTAACACTGCTGGTAATAGGGTTAAGGGTTATAGTATTTAACACTGCTGGTAATAGGGTTAAGGGTCATAGTATTTAACACGGCTGGTAATAGGGTTAAGGGTTATAGTATTTGACACGGCTGGTAATAGGGTTAAGGGTCATAGTATTTAACACTGCTGGTAATAGGGTTAAGGGTCATAGTATTTAACACTGCTGGTAATAGGGTTAAGGGTTATAGTATTTAACACTGCTGGTAATAGGGTTATAGTATTTGACACGGCTGGTAATAGGGTTAAGGGTCATAGTATTTAACACTGCAGGTAATAGGGTTAAGGGTCATAGTATTTAACACTGCTGGTAATAGGGTTAAGGGTTATAGTATTTAACACTGCTAGTAATAGGGTTAAGGGTTATAGTGTTTAACATTGCTGGTAATAGGGTTAAGGGTTATAGAGTTTAACACTGCTGGTAATAGGGTTAAGGGTCATAGTATTTAACACTGCTGGTAATAGGGTTAAGGGTTATAGTATTTAACACTGCTGGTAATAGGGTTAAGGGTTATAGTGTTTAACACTGCTGGTAATAGGGTTAAGGGTCATAGTATTTAACACTGCTGGTAATAGGGTTAAGGGTTATAGTATTTAACACTGCTGGTAATAGGGTTAAGGGTTATAGTGTTTAACACTGCTGGTAATAGGGTTAAGGGTTATAGTATTTAACACTGCTGGTAATAGGGTTAAGGGTTATAGTATTTAACACTGCTGGTAATAGGGTTAAGGGTTATAGTATTTAACACTGCTGGTAATAGGGTTAAGGGTCATAGTATTTAACACGGCTGGTAATAGGGTTAAGGGTTATAGTGTTTAATGCCACTTTCAACAATATTTCAGTTATATATTAGGAGTCAGTTTTATTGCTGTAAGAAAGCAGAGTACTCAGAGTAAACCACTGACCTGTCACAAGTCACTGACAAACTTATCACATAATGTTGTATCAATTACACCTCGACGGAGTGGGATTCGAACTCACATAGTTAGTGGCGATAGGTACTGATTGCATAGATAGTTATAAATCCAACTACCATACGATCACAACCATGACAGCCCCTAAAAATGAATTCATAGTATTTAACACTGCTGAATAAACTCTTACTTTGATATAATAGTAGGTAAAGTAATGGAGTTATCAGGTCCAGTGTTAATATCATGTTTGATGTTGGGGTCATGACTAAGAAGGTCACGGATGTCGTTGTTGTAAATTTCAACCACAGAGACTTCTACTGTATGTGTTCCTGTCTGTTTCTCTGATATCAATCTGAAATTAAGTAATGGTGGACAGCACATTATACATTGTAAGATTCAGTTTAATGTCATTTTCAACAATACAGTTATTGCCCTTTTATATAAGGCCCCTCTCACCAAAGGCCAGATTTCAGATGCAGTGAGATAGTAAATTGCTAGTAAATTGTCCCTCTCAAGAGAGACCACCCTTTAATAAAGCCACTTTTTCATTGCAGAAGAGGTGGTCTTATAGTCTCCACTCATATATGGCCTCTCTGACCAAAAGGCCACCCTCTTATCAGACCCGATTTCAGATGCAGTGAAATAGTAAAATACTAGTAAATTGTCCCTCTCACCACAATTTTATTGCAGAAAGGGAAGCCTTATAAGAGGGGGGCTGCTCAGTTGGGGACTACTCAGTTTTATCATGGTGCTCGGTTGTCTATTGGTGGAAGAAAACTGATTACAATTTCAGGGACGTTTAATTTCAAATACAATATTTAACTTGATAATGGTAAAAATTATGATTATGAAATAAAAACTATCAAGCTATGGTAATAAGTTGGTCAAGGAGACTCGCAAATGTTTCACCCTTTTTTAATTCCCTCAGTAATAGGCTAAGAATAACAAATGAATTTCAAAGTTGATCTCATCTGTAACTTATGATTATACACTCTCATACCAAAAATCAAGTCAATATCTCAAATCATAGTGAAATAAAGTGGCGACAACTAAATATTTGGCCAAATTTCAAATGTCCAAGGGCCATAACTCGGCCAAAAATCATTGGACTGGAACGAAACGTAAACTTGATCTGTAACTTATCATTATACACCCACATACCAAATATCAAGTCAATATCTCAAAGCATAGCGAAAAAAAGTGGGCACAACTGTTTTATTTCGCAATTACGGACATGGGTAACACTATATGTCCTGGCCACTTAGTGGCGGGGACATAAAAATCAATTTCAGTCAAACATGCTTTGATTACCTTGAATTAGTGTTTACCTGCTGTAAACAGCCATTTCAAAACCTAACCAGATTTATGTGCCATTTCAACTCAAATAAGCTGTCACTTCACTAACCCAGTCAACGTTCCAATTGTATCAGTTAACTAGTTAATAAACAATTTAAAAATAATCATTGGTAATTAATATAAATACCTAAATAATTCTCTTGCAGCTCTAGGTATAACTCCTTCATCAGGATGTGGTTCTCTTGAGGGACTGTAATCCTCATTTTTGTGAGATCCTAACATAGTATGTGTTTTACCACTTCCTGTTTGACCATAAGCCATGATACATATGTTGTACCTAGATCAAATATTAAATAAACACACAAATTTAGTGATAGTGATATGGTGATATGTAGTTTAATGCCAACTCAGCAATTTTACAGCTATATCATGATGAGAACAAGTTCATTTTCAATGATATGATGATGAGATCCGCTTTGTACTAGACAAACATGCTTAGTTAGGATTTTTATAGTGCTAGCTCACTGAAACAACAGCCCGCAGATAGACATGTGGCTCCACTCTGACACATTATTCTGATTCCGAGCCAACCAGTCTTTGCTCTTTATCCTTAATGCTGCGTGTTTAGCGAAGAAACAACAAATACCCATTTTATAATCTTTGGTTTGACTCGATCTGGACTCCAACCCACGAACTATTGCGGTTCACACAAATTATAATTTTAGCTTGACATTTATTTGACATAATAAAATGTTACCACTGAATTAAAAAAAAAGAGGAATGTAAACAGTATTTTGGCTATGTTCCTGTTGCTAAATCTTTATTTTTCCGTGTAGTGTTTTGTAGATCACTGTTTGTCCTAAATCTTTATTTTTTCGTGTAGTGTTTTGTAGATCACTGTTTGTCCTAAATTTTTATTTTTCCATGTAGTGTTTTGTAGATCACTGTTTGTCCTAAATCTTTATTTTTCCATGTAGTGTTTTGTAGATCACTGTTTGTCCTAAATCTTTATTTTTCCGTGTAGTGTTTTGTAGATCACTGTTTGTCCTAAATCTTTATTTTTCCGTGTAGTGTTTTGTAGATCACTGTTTGTCCTAAATCTTTATTTTTCCGTGTAGTGTTTTGTAGATCACTGTTTGACCTTTTGTCCTATTTCTTTAGGTTTCTTCAAGTTATGGCTTCTTATTATCACTTTGATATCTTCAAGTTTTTCTTACTATAATTAAATTGTCACAAAGGTTCTATTTAACACTAGAGATTGCTCATGAATACTGATCTATTGCACATTTTTAGAATGAAAATAAGTTAATGAGTGAGTGATTGATTGTTGTTTAATACCTACAGATCAGTTTTTCAACTTATACCTTTTGATGAGATGGCGATGATATATGTTCTTACTAGATTAACATGCTGATAAGAATTCTTGTTAATTCCAAATGGTGAAATTAAGTTTGAAAATGGCTAAATTTTGTCTTTATAATTTGATACATACCCATCAAGAAGTGATGTCAACATAGGTTGTACTTCATCAAACACACCATTCTGTGACTCTACCATATCATATACCCTGACCAAAAAAATATCATGCATAATGAAAGAATAAATGTAATTTTCAGGTGAAATAAATTTTATGATGACACCAAAACTTTAATAGTTTCCAAAAATGTTGCTAAGACTACAATAATAATGTCTCTCTTTAATAATAATGTTTGTTTAGATTATTCAACAAAATATAAAAATCTATTGTTCCAGCCAGTATTGTGTTTAAACACTGAAATCAATAAAAATGACACATGAAATATATCTGTTGTTAATGAAAATCTGTTTAAATATTTTTATTTTATTTATTTTCTTGCAGAAAATTAAAGATCTGACAACATATTCACAAGGCAAATACATGTAGTTGTAAATGGGGTAAAATTCAATATATATTTTTTCAGGTCAAAAATGCATACTATGTACATTATCAAAAAATAGTACTACGGTATATATATATATAAATGTACAAACCTTTCATATTCAAATACTTTATTGTGCTTTGCTGTTCTCACACAAACATTTTCCTAGAAATATAATAATCGTTTGAAATAATTTATCAAATTTAACAGAGTTATCTCCCATTTGTGCATATTTTCAATTCATCCTGCACATGCATTGCATACCACAGGCTTACCTGGATGTCGAAATAATATATATACCAGAACAACAATCTGAATATCAAGCTATCATTTTGGTCTAGAAACTCTTAAATAAACCATTTACTTTTTTTTTTACACAATTACACTGTACATTTATGTAGAAAAAAAACTTTCAAGAGATATTGATTATGCAAGTGAACTATATTGTACCAGTCTGATTAAAATCGATTGACCCATAATGGAGTATCCTCAGATCTTCCATGTGGCATATCAGTAAAGGGAAGCAAAGGAGATATCTGATTTCAATCAGATTGTACCGGTACCTTAAAGGAAAACAATCTGATTAAATTTGCTGTTGAAAATACAACTCTCAGATATTGATTTTAATTAAGTCTACAATATAAAGTAACTAGGACAATCAGATTTAACTTATATACTATTACTTACATCATCAACAAAATGAACAACAATTTCTGACTTAGATCCTGGTCTGAAAAAAAAAAAAAAAAAAAAAATAATAAAGAAATACACATACAATGTATACTTAAAATCTGTATCAAAACATTTCTTTTGAGCTATATATGTTCGTTTTGACATTCAACTCACAATAGGAAACAGATTTAAAAAAAAGCATTTGCTTGTTTCTGAATCCTATTGTAGAATTGCTATTGTTTTGTTTATATATGTCAGTTATACCAATAAAATATGTTTATACCAAATCACAATCTGGTTCCAGGAGAATCCCTACTCTAAAAATAGCACTGTCATTTCCAGAAATTTTGTATAATAGGTCATGCACTCAACTATCTGTATAATGGTATAAAAATACATTTCAATCCAATTAAATTTGAACTCAAAATAATCTTAATATATTTATGCCATTCCTTCAAATATTTTTTTAAATACACCAATGAGAAAGGAACGCTTAGCTAAAAAGGCCTATATAGCTCTGGTTAACACCTTACACAATTTTAACTGCTTTAAAAATGGTCCAATCAAAATGTTGTATTGATATGCAATTCTCCATTTGGCAATAGGTTTAAGGAATTCCCTTTTAATACGTAGGAGGAGTTGTATGTACAAACTTTTGTGATGGACAGACAAACAGGACATGACGGAAACAATATGTCACCCCTAGAAGATAGGAGACATAATTTAAGTGATTCATACTTTTTTCAGTTCAAATTTTTGTCATTTAAAATGTCTACCCTACTTTGATTCTACTCTTGTTCTGTTATCTAATATGAAATGTGATATAATGAAAACTGTTTTGTATTCTTTATAACATGAAGTGTCTAACATTAGTTGAAACAATGGTTCAAAACAACTGATTACATCAAGAGTTACCTCCCATTTACCCACATTTATTTCAGATCAATGACCAGGGATACTTGTAGCTATTTTATTTGACGAGTCCCACCATTGTAAAAATCTAAAATTTGAAAACTTTTGTGAGTGGGAGCTGAAAATTGTGAGTCCAGGACTCATCTAGGCAAGTTGTAAGGATCTCTGAATGACTATATTTAGTCCTGAAATAAATGTATTAAAAAAACTTTAAATGATTGGTCTGGCTTCATTTGAGAACTATTTATTTGCAAATTAAACCATTTGTTGTAATTATAGTTGTCTTTAAGCATATACATAATGGTAATGTATGAGAAAGTTAAGAGAAGTTATTTCCCCTTTACACCAGCAGATTATACTGACCTTCCCATACTTGACATGTCTTCCTGTCCTCTGTCAAAATCCATTAAAGGTCTCACTCTACAGTGAACTCTTATATTACCTCTTAATTCCTGAAAATACAATCATTTCAGTGAACTATAATAGACTGGGGTCAGTATTAACTATTATGTAGAGCTTTGTAGAAGAGCAAAATAGAAACAAAACATTTTCTCCAAAAAATTAATAATAATAGTTGGCTTAATCATTCAAAAATGAATCTTGAAAGTTAATGCATGTATACATACATTTTTCAATTATGTTTTTATGGATGGGAAGTTTTATTTTTTGTTTCTTCCTGCCCACAAACATACAAGTCACAAAAACATTGGAATTTCAATAAAAAATCAGCAAAAATCTATATCTAATATTACATGTATCATAATAAATTCATTCAAAAATCAATATTCTTTCTTTCTACTTCAAAAACACATTACCATAAGTATGTTATGCAGCTCTTGTCGTCTCTTTTTCTCTTTGGCGTGTCTATCTGTGACATCATGCAACGTTAACTCCAAATGAGTTAAACGCTCTTGAAGTTCCGATAGACTGGAACTTTGGGATTGAAATACTTGTTTGTGTCGCTGCACAACTTTGTTGGCATGCTCAACATGCTTCTGAAACTGCTGTGGCATATCTTCAGCAACATGTTGAACAGAATTCATATCTCTCTTAATAAGCTACAAAAAATAATTTCATATTTTCAGCATGTATTTAAATATTTAAGAAATATGTTCAATTTTTGAACAGGTTATACAATATAACCTGGTTTGGGGCAGTCTCCACTTTGATAAATTTAAATGTGTTTGAAAACAAGTCTTACACCACAAATTGCATAATATTTGGGTAGCTTAAAGCACAATTCAAAAATTAATCAAACAAAAAAGTGCCAATGAGTTTCAGTTCAAATTAAATTTATGAACATTTCAACTAAATTATCATGATTTTGTGTTAAAGAAAAATCAAAAGATGTGACCATAGGACACTCCTGCTTCCAGCTAAAGTAAACAGGGACATAACTCCAGAATGGAAAAAGTGGTAAAATCTGAAATCACACTTTGCCTTTCCGATATGGCTCCTAACTTTGTGTATTAATTTCAAATCATTTCCTTAAATGTAACTTAAGTGTAATTAAGCGGATAACCAAATGCAGGATGCAAGAACAGATGTACGGAAATAGTTAAAACTTAATGCCCTGATGCCTAGCAGCAAAGGCATAAACAATACAATTTAATAAGGTATGAAAAGAAGAACTGACTTACATCAAGATCCTTTTTTAACTTTATAGCTGATTCTCCCACATGTTTCCTAAATTTACTCTCATCTTCAAACTGTTGATGTAATTCCACTGATTCTTGTCTGGTATGCTGAAGTGCTCCTCTCAACTGAGCTAACTTCAGATACAACATAGCATTCTCAGTTTCCAATGAGGCAATTCTTTCATCTTTAACCTATAAAGAAAACAAAAAATTACATTACAACAAAAAAGGAATTTAAAGTTTGGTGTTCGACTGAAAAAATACCGTGATATGTCATTTATTCTAGTACAGAAACATTGAACAAAAAATTTGATACATTTTCTTAGCTGATTTTTTCTCATTATATGTAGTTTGTAACATTTTTTGGCAACTTAATACAAAAAATCTATCTATTTGTCAAAATACAGATATTTCCACCTTTTGAGTATGTAAACTATATGTGAGGACAAAACTTGTAAAAAGATTGAGTTAACTACATCAAAATAGTAATTCCCATTTTAATATAGTGGAGGAGGCAAGCTTAATGATGGACCAGAAAGTGTGGACAAGCTTTCAAAACAGACAAGAAAAAATCTTTTGCTTCTAAGCATACATAGTTTTGTCCCCCTTGCAACCCCCTCCCCTGTTATATAAATATACAATGATTTGTATGCTTTGGATGCAAATTTAATCATCTTTAATTAATGGACAACGATAGTATTCAAATTTTCATAAACAAACTTTATATGCAAAAAATAAGTTATAACAAGGGCAACGCAAAGCGTGGCGTATCCCCTCGCCTAAAAATTAGACCCTGTGACCTTGACCTTTGACCTTGAAAATCAATAGAGTTCCAGATTCTCTTAAGGTCTAAGTATGTACCAAGTTTGGTCAAAATCCATTGAAGGATGTTGATTCTAGAGTGTTCACAAGGATGTTATGCAGTAAAAATTTGACCCCTTAACCTTTGACCTTGAAAATCAATAGGGTTCCAGACTCTCCTAAGGACTATGCATGTACCAAGTTTGGTCAAAATCCATTGAAGGATGTTGATTCTAGAGTGTTCATAAGGATGTTACATGGTAAAAAATTTACCCAGTGACCTTGACCTTTGACCTTGAAAATCAATAGGGTTCCAGACTCTCCTAAGGAATAAGTATGTACCAAGTTTAGTCAAAATCCATTGAAGGATGTTGATTTTAGAGTGTTCACAAGGATGTTATGCAGTAAAAATTTGACCCTGTGACCTTGACCTTTGACCTATGACCTTGAAAATCAATAGGGTTCCAGATTCTCTTAAGGACTAAATATGTACCAAGTTTGGTCAAAATCCATTGAAGGATGTTGATCCTAGAGTGTTCACAAGGATTGTGACGGACGGACGGAAGGACGGTAGCGTTACTATATCCCCTCGCAAATTCGTTGGACTTCGTTGGCGAGGGGATAATAATTTCCAAATTTTCATAAACAAACTTTATATGCAAAAAATAATTTATAACAATAAGTGTAAATCATAATTGGCACTGGAAATATGTAGCCTCTTTCTGTTTCTTCATGTTTTTTTTAAATATATTGCCACCACCTATTATCCATCTTCAGTCATCATTAATTGATATGACTTTTTCCATAATAATAATATTACATATTCATTCTTATTTTGCATCATAGTTTAATGATATCAATAAACTAGTTATATTCCACTTTTCAACAATATTCAGTTATATTGTGGCAGTAGGGGCAAGTGTTATTGGTGGCAAAAACATGAGTACAATTGCAAAAAAATACAAACTCTATCCATCGAAACCATTCTTTTTATCTTTTAATTCTAACGCTGAGACAAATATATTTATAAATTATTCATACAATTTTTTATGATTCAAATTCATTCAGATTGACAAAGATGTATTTCAGCCTTTGATGACAATATTTTTTTTTTTACATGTTTGTTATCGAAATAGCCACATGTTCTTTTCAGTGTCTATGCATGAAACAGACGTGGCATTGTAGTTTGGTCTAAACGAAAGTCCTATGACAGTACAACTAGCCTATATGTTGCTTGCTTCTCCTGTCTCCTCTGTTCTTGATATATTTCCATAAGAAATAATATTACAATTGATCTGTAACATAACTTCAAAATGTAAAATATTTTGATATGAAAAATATGAATATTAAAGCATACAGGACAGCCACATATGGAGACAAATATCTATATTTACTGATTAACAGCCCAACAAACAACAACAAAAATCATCCCCATTAAAACTCAGAATCTGCTATACATAGAGAAAAACTTCCTACAACACCGTCCATAGTCCACAACTGTTAAGCCTACACGAAATGACTTCCACTGCCATTTGGAACATTTTCTGAGTTAATCCAAAGAATAACTATTGTTCCAAAAAAATAGTTCGTCACATATTTAGACTAGACCGAATTATTCTGTCGTTTACATGGTTTAAAAAGCAGCATAAAAAAATAAAAATAAACATAAACGGTCAGATAAGTAAAAGATAAATATAGAATGATAGAAAGGGCTTTCTAAACGACAGAATAATTCGGTTTAATATTTAGACATGATTGGATTGCTTTAATGTTTATTTCATTTTCTTTGCATTTGGACAATTCATTCATTCAAATAAGCAATGATAAGGGTCACATGCCATATCAGAATAAAAGTTTTAAAACTTCATTCAAGTCTGACATTGTCAACGTTTAAATAAACTTAACCCTGCTATTTTTGTCACACTGCTTGATTTTTTCCTCATAAAAATGACTTCTGTCAATTCCTAAAGGCATTTCAAATCAGCATTACTTGCGTTGCTGCAGACGCGTCTAAACAAATCAAAATTGAAAGTTGAAGCATTTCATTCTCTCTGGCATTATCATATCGAATAACGCTAAAGTTCCGAGAACATGAATAAATGACTTTCTCTTGTTTCTTTGACAGGAGAGTACTAAAATACGGGAACTCAGCACACGTGAAAAAAAACCCAACAATGCCACACGCAACAGAACCAGATCAACCAAAGAAACTAAGTCTACAAGAATTTATTGCAATACATGGACCACAACTAACTTCTTCAGCAGTTCCTGAAATATTCTGGCCTGTTTTGCATGAAAAATTGTCAAATGAGGTGTGATGATGGTGTCAAATATTGATAGATTTTCGACTGTCTTATTAAAAATATGTTTTTTCCTTTTTTGCAATTTATATTCAGCATATTTTTTATATATTGAAAAATATCCAACACCTGTGATTTAAGTAGTAAGTGCAGGTAATCATAGTGTCATAAGACTTTTGTTTGTATGGGCACCTGAAAGTGAAATGAACATCTCCTTAATTAGAGGCTTTACTAGTGGTATGAGACACATGGGCTAGGTGCGTCTGAAAAAAAACCAACTATATAATACATATTTGTTTTTTTTCGGACGCACCTAGCCCCTGTGGTATTGGATTTACAACTACCTGTGGAATCAGTGTCTATGATCACTAAAGTTGTGAGTTTGAACCCCTTCATGGCGAGTTGTACTCGAAATAGCAAATTCAAATAGTTTATTGATAGTAAACCATACTACATTGGCGTGCATCAAGACAATACAATATAATTATAAGAATACATGTCAAAACGCCCCCACTATTTTTTCAGAATAAAAATTATTTTACCAAAACGCCTCCATTTTTTTATTGCCAAAACGGCACGTTTAATATTTTTTTCTACTCGAGCAATGATATGTGTGATATGTAATTCAAGATTTGTCCAGTAAATTTATATATTGTATATACATGTTTATTTTATATAAGACGACAACGAATTGTATATATATACGCTCCGGTAATTGTGTCTTATCCATTTGTCTTTATTTTTGTTTATTTGGTGACAATAAAATATAGATTCATTCTCACAGAACCGCGACAATTGCTGCCGACCAACTAGTTTACTCCATTGATTACTTTTTCTTTATTCTGCATGGAATAACAATTTTCTCACGGATACCAACTTCCTCTAGAGACCAGAAATTACTACGTGAATAGAAATTAGACACGTTTGTGTACAAGGGGGTACGAAATGTCGACACATAAATTATAATCAACGGGACTTTTAATTACATGCTTATTAAAGTCTAAAATAGTATTGCATTGTTACATAGGATGAAAAATAACACACAAGAGGTGCAAAGGTGTACTTTTCAACCCATAAATATTTAGTAAAATTTAAATAACTTCAAATTCACCTATAAAGTTAACCAAAAATATAAGAATTCTAATTTACAGGACCTAATTTACGTAACAAAATATGAAAAATTTGCAGTATTCACTATTAAATATTAAGCCATACGGCCACATCAAGCCATTGTTATCAAAGCTTAAGCTTCTCAAAATTCTTTTGTTGGCTTTGTACATTTGTTTTTCACAATACCTTGGCTTGTGTGTGTTTTTACTTTCTTACCGGTAATTAAGCTCATCAAAGACCATCGGCACCGATAAAGGCATATAATTATTGTAATAATTAATGAAACATATGAATTTAATTTAATGCAATCATCATTAATTAAATTTATAATTTTAATAAATAGATTAATAAAAAATATAATAAAACAAAAACAAAATATTCGAACAAAAACGAATCACGGGAAGACATTTATAAACATTTGAATCACAATTTTTTTTTTTTTTTAAATGATTTATTTTGGAAAAAAGTGGGGCGTTTTGGTAAAAAGTGGGGGCGTTTTGATGAAAAGTGGGGGCATTTTGATAGTGGGAGCGTTTTGACCTGTTGCCTAATTATAATACATTACATAAATATGGATAAGTAAAAGATATGCATATAATAATGATATGAAGTATATTAAATTATTCACAGGAACCCGACGTCTAGGGTCAATGGGAAGCACCACTTCTAACAGAAAGAACCACGTTCTTCCCATCGATAGTGGTACCCATATACCGAACCCAAATGCCGAACTCCTGTGAACTATGCATTACGTAGATTGTTTGCTTCTTTAAAAAATTTAGATCCTTAGGCCAGTTAGGGTCAAGAATCTCTCTGATAATATCATCGTCAGTTCTAATACTTTGGAACAATGTATTATAACTTTTTCTGATATTCTGGTATTTAGGGCAATGTAATATAAAATATTTTTCATCTTCAACCGATGAGGGACAAAATTTACAAAGACGTTGCTCGTGAGGAGTGCTATTGTAACGACCTGTTTCTATATTAAGACTATGTGCACTTATTCTTATTTTTGCAAGGAAACATCTGTGTTCTTTTGAAAGGGGAAATTCCAAATAGTTTTGTAATTTAAAAATGCAAAGAATGTTGCTGAGAAAATGTAACTTCCCCGTTTTATTTTTTCGAATGTTTTCAAACTGTTTTAGTATTTTTCTTTCAAAAAAATTTAATAGATGATATTTGAAATCTCTGTCCGAGATGTCCAAAGATGATAATTCAAATTTTTGTTTAATAGAGTTTAAAATTTATTTAAAGATTTGTTGAGTTTCTTGTCTTCAATAAAGGCTGATCTTAACAGAGAGTTCCTCGACCCAATGCCATTGTCGAATTCAATTCTTTTAAGTCTATTGTAATATTTAAACATCAATATAAATGATTTAAAACAGGCTGGAAATGTAACCAATTCAGCATTGATAGCAAGATTGGAAGCTTTACCATGAACTCCAAGAATATTTTAAAAAAATCATGTTTTGTACCTTTTCAAATGGTAATTTGTCCAAGGTGTCGAGGTTCAAGTTGAAGTCTGTTAACCAGATTTCTGACCCATATGTAATAATACCTGTAGGTAGGATTACAGAGTTATATAACTTTATCCAAGTTTTGACTGAAAATTTATCTGATTGAGATATCTTGGATTTTAATGAGTAGAACACTTGACTTTGTCAGCAAGGTTTTCACTTGCATATTTCAATAAACCTGTGTTTTTAAACAATATCCCTAGATATTTGTATTTGTCTGTAATTTCAATAATATTATGACTATAATAGAAACCAAATGTGTTATCTGTGATCTCTTTTTTACAGAAAACAATTACTTTGGTTTTATTTGGATTAATGTCTAGCTTCCAATCTTTACAGAAGTTCTGTAAGGCATTCAGACAGTGCTGGAGACCAACAGATGATTGTGACATTAGAACAAGATCATCTGCATATAGTAAATGATTGATTTCAATGTTATTCAGAGAAATTGGATCTGTTTGGCTTTTATCTAGGTATTTTGCAAAGTCATCAATAAAGATATTGAAGAGAGTGGGCTTAAATTGTCCCCTTGTTTTACTCCAGAATTAGCCATAAATGGGTTACTATAAAAATTAGAACTTTTATATGAATATTTAGTATTTGAATACGTATGCTTAATAATTTTGTAAACGTTCCCTCCCAATTCCCTTATCCAGAAGTTTGAATAAAAGTGCTCGTCTCCAGACACTGTCAAATGCCTTTTTAAAATCTACAAAACAAACAAAAACTTTACCATTGCGACGATTTAAGTATTTATTTATTACAGTCTTCAATATAAATATATTATCTGTAGTTCTAAAACCTTTTCTAAAACTATTTTGGCTTGGACTTACTAAATTATTATGTTCTAAAAAATTATCATGCCTCTTTTCAAGAGTCTATTAAATAACTTTCCCACTCAACTACAGACACTAATACCTCTATAATTGTCAGGATCTGTTGGATTGCCTGATTTATGTGATAAAGTTTGTCAGTGACTACGACATGTCAATGGTTTTCTCCGGGTACTCCGGTTTCCTCCACCAATAAAACTTACCGCAACAATATAGCTGAAATATTGTTGAAAGTGGCATTAAACACTATTCACCTTAAAACCTATCCAATTACATTGCTGGGTTGTAGAAAATGTGTATAAAAACATGAATGATTGAGATTAAAAATGTTAGATAATTACATTGTTATTAAAATAATAAGTGATTATTTTTCTTGATTCTAGCATTAATTTATGTGTAAAATACTGCACTTGGATACATGTATGAAGAAAAGTTTGACTGACTTATTTTATCTTAATTATTACAGATAATGTGGTCTATAATGGTAGTTGATGTTGGGATTAAATGAGTAGGATCTTTAATCAGCCGCTTTTAATTGAACTTATCTTGAATATTTTTATAAGACTTACAGGGATCAAATTTAACTCTTTTTTCCACTAGAAAAAAATAGCCAGTACAATTTTTTTCACTAGCTAAATTAAATTAGTACTAGCTAAAATTTTGAAATCAAAATTTAATAGTTATTGGACATTATGACATTGATTAGGCAAGTCTGGCAAGAAAATATTGTGATTTAGGCAAGAAATTAGCTCTCAAAAGAGCATCATAAATAAAATATTTCCATCCTAATATTTTTTACTTCATTTTAAATTTTGAGCCTTTTTTTTTTTTCAAATTGTCCCATGTTGTTCTCTTATTTATTATACTAAAGGACAATTCACTGGCTTTTAAATTTTAATTTGTTTCAGCTGCACAAATTCACGTTTTAGTTGAGCCCAAGATAATTTATTTTTAGATCATCAATGTACTTCCAGCTTAAAACTTCAAATTAAAATGTGTCTTTGGTTAGATGTTTATTTTTAACATCACAGGAATCCAATCAATATTTACAGAAGGGTCAACTCGGGTGTCAAATTGTAAATGTTTGTACAACCTTTTCCCATTTTTATTTTTACAGTTTTCACAGACACTGTAACACTTACACATTTATTCTTATTATTGGAGTCTTTATTGTCTGTCATCATTTGATTTCCCTTTTTTTGTTGTTTACACAGAAGAAATCTCGGTAATTTGGTGCATGGTTTCACTTTGACACATGCATAATTAATGGATATCATGAAAGCGTAATGCAGTTGAATGTCATATGAACGCTTTAACTGCCTGCATAGATAAAATGTTTTTGACAACTACGATTTTATACACAAAACTGAAAGTAGGAAAATTTAGCACACTCACAATTATTTCGAGTTCTCTTTGGCTTCTACTCGCTAAATTAAATTTTTACTCGCATTTAACGAGTATTTCCCATTAAATTCGATCCCTGACATACATATAGGAGATGTATTATTTTTAAAGCTAATATTGAGAAGAAATTGAAGATATCAAAGGGATAATCAGAAGCTGTACGTCGAAGGACAGACAATACTATGACCAAAAGAAAAAAGACAAACAATGATCTACAAAACACTACACAGAAAACTAAAGATTGAGCAACAGGAACCCCACAAAAAACCAAGGGAGAACTCCGGTACTGCAAAAGGATATATTATTTCATCTAATATATTTTTTTTTTTAATCGTTCTAAGTGAAAACATGATTATATTTTTTAGACTTTTGATGCTGGGAATGCATTTAAGATCCTATGTTATATGGATGAAGAAGACAACGTGAAATGGAAAGTGATAGCAGAGAACGAAATCTCCTATGAGGATCCTAACCAGTATGTATGATACAATGTGTATTGAATTTCAGGTTAATGTTAAAGGATTTATGTTCAACTATTGCCAACTCTGTGTTTATTGATGTACTACAATAGTAGTCATTCTAAATGGTAGTTGCAGAAGTTTCAAATGACTATAAAGACCATCTGATCTTTTGAGATCACTTGTCATTCATGTTAGCTTTAATTTATCAGTTTAAGAACCACGGAGTCAAAATGGAACTAAATTTTCAGGAATGTCTTACACATTATCACCTTCATAACTGCATGGACAAAGTTGAACTGAACTTTAAATCAATGTATACCTTGATGTGTAGAAATTAAAACTTTCCATGGAAACTCTTCATTTGTAGAAATTAAAGTGATTCTCCCAGGAGATGGGATTGGAAGGGGCTAGAAAGGGCAAACTATACAGTTCATCGAAAACACTCATTTTAAAAACCAGAAGTAGTGGCTTGAAGTATCATTGACATTATGATAATTAAAAAGAAATGTGTACGAATAAAAGCCACATGGTCTGTGAACTCACAAATCATAAAAACTCAAAAATCATGTGAAGTGGAGAAAGGTGAAAATATACTGTCAAATATGCCCATGCAGTCACATCTATTATGCATTTACCTGTAATAAAAGTCACCTTTTTCTTGTCCTGTCTTTAGAAACTTTCACATGAATTTAACCCCTTTTAAGGGGTCACCTGTCTTATACTGCCACTCTTTCTTTATGTCCCCGCCACTAAGTGGCCGGGACATATAGTGTTACCCATGTCCGTCATTCCGTAATTCCGAAATAAAACAGTTGTCACCATATTGACTTGATATTTGGTATATGGGTGTATAATGATAAGTTACAGATCAAGTTTACGTTTTGTTCCAGCCCAATGATTTTTGGTCGAGTTATGGCCCTTGGACTTTGAAATTTGGCCTAATATTTAGTTGTCACCACTTTTTTTCGTTATGCTTGGAGATTTTGACTTGATTTTTGGTATATGAGTGTATAATGATGAGTTACAGATCAAGTTTATATTTCGTTCCGGTTCAATGATTTGTGTCCAAGTTATGGCCCTTGGACTGAAATTTTGCCAAATATTTAGTTGTCACCACTTTATTTCACTATGATTTGAGGTATTGACTTGATTTTTGGTATGAGAGTGTATAATCATAAGTTACAGATCAACTTTGAAATTTGTTCCGGTTGAATGATTTTTGGCCAACTTACAGCCGTTGGGCTTTGAAATTTGGCCAAATATTTAGTTGTCACCACTTTATTTCACTATAGCTTGAGATATTGACTTGATTTTTGGTATGAGAGTGTATAATCATAAGTTACAGATCAAATTGGAAATTCATTCCAGTTGAATGATTTTTGGCTAATTTACACACCTTGGACTTTTAACTCTGGCCAAATATTTAGTTGTCACCACTTTATTTCACTATGATTTGAGGTATTGACTTGATTTTTGGTATGTGAGTGTATAATCATAAGTTACAGATCAACTTTGAAATTCATTCCGGTTGAATGATTTTTGGCCAGCTTACAGTCATTGGGCTTTGAAATTTGGCCAAATATTTAGTTGTCACCACTTTTTTTTCACTATGATTTGAGATATTGACTTGATTTTTGGTATGTGAGTGTATAGTGATGAGTTACCGATCAAGTTTGAATTTCGTTCCGATTGAATGATTTTGGGCTAATTTACACACCTTGGACTTTTAACTTTGGCCAAATATTTAGTTGTCACCACTTTATTTCACTATGCTTTGAGATATTGACTTGATTTTTGATATTTGGAATTACAATGATGAGTTACAGATCAAGTTTAGCTTTTGTTCCCACTTAATAATTTTGGCCAAATTACTGTCCTTGGATTTTAGAATTTTACATAGTATTCAAATTGTTGTTCCCACTTAATGCAACTGTGCTTTTAGATATTTGATTTGATTTTTGAAATGTTAGTGTATTATTAAGTAGAGGTTGAGTTAACGGTTTATTTCGGATTGAGTGATCTTTGGCAGAAAAACATTTGCAGCTTGGTAAGTTGAAAGTTACTAACTTTTTTATTTCTTTCAAAATAACATTTAGATTTAATAAGCATTTTCTTTTCATTATCAATATCTGATAGCATGCAAAAGGACAAAAGATATGGCAACATTTTGTCAACACTTTGAGTTTTGACAGTTTGTTATAGCTGTTTGCGAGCCTCCTTAATATTCACAGTGGGGACATTCGTGTCATTCTGACACATCTAGTTGTCCCAAAGTTGACCTTTTAATACAGGTTTGACTATATCACAACGCTGTTTTTAAATCTTTGTGAAGGAGATCATATCAACATTTCTCCTCAATATTTCAGAATCTATCTAATAGATCATGCCTGGACATATCAAGTAAACGACGCTAGAGTACAGCTACAGATGATCCCAGGACTCGTAGAGAGAATGGCTGCCTTAATGAGGGTAGAAAATGAAGAACAAGACAAAGAAGAAATTATAGAGAATATACTTACAGAAATGTGGAAGTTAGTATGGCTATTTTGAACCAAGCAAAGATACTATTAAAAAAAAAAAAATTCACTTTGTTATTTTAATGGGATCCCAACCGTCTTCCCTCTGATAATTGAATCTCCAACGACAATACATTTTTAAACAAACAATAAAAAAAACCTGCTCAGATTTATTTTTGTTCAAAACGTGTATTAATTGTATTGCAAGGCTAATTATGAAATAAAGAACATAAAATAAATGATATATAGTTTATCTATTGCTCTGGATTAATTTTTTGTAAAAATAATGTTTCCCATAATATAATCTCCTTCAAATTATGGCTTCCATGAATTATTTCTTGAATTTGATATATGTGATATTTGTATTACAGTAATGATTTTTTATTCATTATAGATACAACCAGACCTACAGCTTTGGCCATTTTCAAAGGGTAAGTGAAAAAACTCATGTAAAAATGGAAACAAGATTTTAAAGTCACAGATATAGTTAATTGATTTGATTTTATTTCAAACACTCACCCATAAAAATGAATTGCAAGAAGAAAACTACTTGTTATACTAGGTTTGTTTTATTGATCTTGCAAGAGGGGGTTTTATACCAATTTCTGTTGTAAGATATATTTTACGAAAACGTACATGAAAACATCAAGGAGAAAAATTTAATATGCTAGAATGTAAAAAGATTTTTGGCTTAGACAGATAAAATTGGCAATGATTTTAAGCATTTGGACAACTAAATTTAAAGTTGAGTTTTCACAGGATTCAGGAGTACAGGTTATTGGTACATGTATTTATCATCTGCAATTGTCCACATATAACAGACTTATTGGAGAAGAATATATGAACATATTTCGCTAGTGAACTGATGAAACTGTGGGCGTTGGGTAGTTGTCTGGAAACTTGAACACTTCTGTTGGGGATCAGGGGGCATGAAACCATGTCAGTGGCATTGGGCTTGTGTTCAGACGTCAAACCTCCTTAACCACTAGGTTATATACATGGATATACTATATACATGTATACATGCACTAAGGTTTTCAATTAAATCACAAATGTGTATCAGTTTCTGTAAATACAGCCAGATATTACAATCCTGCTGCTAAAACAAAATGAAATCTACGAATTTTTGTTTTTTGTAGGGAACAGAGGAGGCCATGCCACTTTGGTATATCATGGATGAATTTGGATCAAGAATACAGCACTCTAGCACCCCTTCATTTAGGACTGTACCATTCTATTATGCACCATTACAGATATCTTTTACTCTTCTTTGGCCAGTTCAAGATTTAGAAGAAGGAGGTATCAATTTTATTGAGAAATACTATATAGACAAGGACTAAACTTGAAGTTTCTTCTATGGTAGCCAGGGTGGGTTACTAAGAAAACCTTTTGAATGAGATATTTCTTTTAGTTTGAATTTAGTTTTCCAGTGATACATGTAATTTTATATTTTAACCTTAAAAGGCTTGTGGCAAAGTGGTTGTGGTACACAGGCATGTGTATGAAAATAAAAAAAAATCTGCTGCATATATGTTCTAAGGTTAAATCTGCTGCTTATATGTTCTAATGTTGCATACTACATGTATGTCTCTCTTCATCATGATAACATGTTGTTTTCATCCTGTTTATCTGTTTGTTCATCAGGAGGGATGGAGGACATATGTTTTTGTTAAAAAATAATCTTTCTTATTTTAAAGGACTCTTGTAACTAGTATGTATATATTTTTGATATCTTAAATTTGTTTCAGTGTCTTATAATTTTATTTATTTCAGTTCGGTGGGCTAGAAAATTTTATTATTTAACAAAACGGCAAAAGCTGTTTTGAATTCTAAATCCGATGTAGACTGGTTATTTTTTTTAATTCTGTTAACGGGAACCAGTTACTTTTGATTTAAAGCATCATAATCATGCTAACGCTTTCTTCCGTGCGATTGTCGATCTGTATGAAAAAAGAGTCAGATTCCGCATCAGAATCATATTTGCACTTTCATCCGTACGATTAAAGTAACGTGTTTGGACTTAAAATTTGCCACGGAGGAATAATAAAATGAGTTTACATAAATTTCTGGGGCTTGCCCCTCCTCTCTCTAAAAAACAAAAAACTGTGGAAGCATGTAGGGATGTAGGGGGTATGAAGCCGAAAAAAGAAAGAGATCCTTCCAATCAAATTGGCTTAACAAATTCACATGGTTAGAACACAAAACAGACAAAAAAAAACTCAAACTTTTAATTTGCTCTACAAAAAACTAGTTGAAATTCAGAAATTGAATTGGTCCAAATCAGCAAAAATATAGCTCAGAATGCAGGATTTTGCATCAAAATATTCAACATTTTCGTGGGGGGTAAACCCCCAAACCCCCCCCCCCCCTCCAGCTCGGGTCATTTACACGGCCCTCGTGACAAGGATTACCAAAATTTTGGAAGGGCTAGTTAAATTCTTAGAATACTAGCCCTTTGGGCTAGTATACTGAAGAAGTTAGTCTTAGTGTCAAACCCTGAGTTGCATCCATTTATTAAAACGCAATGGAGATCGTGCAGTTGTCAATGTAAACCAACATTTGTCGTCTGTTGTCAAACTACTTCATTTGCTCTCCATCGTCAATATACATATGCATGTACTAAAATAAAAAAGTCTTATTTCCTTCCATGAAATAAAAATTATAATTACTTATGTATAGGGCATAATCGGGATAGATAGACTGCCCTTGGGATCACGATAATGCCCTATACATAAGTAACTATTATATAATTAATGACATGTGTATTCATTGCATTTAAAATAGACAATGGATACTTGAACATAAAATATTTAGATGCAAAATGTAAAATCTTTTAAGGTTAAAATGTCAAATACAAACACTTGTATATTTCATTTTATTTTGTATGAACTGGTTGACATTATTTGCAGAAGAAGTAACCAGAAATTACGTAGAAAGTGCCTCTGATCCAGCAGTTTGTCAAAGCAGACTATTACCATGGCAACCATGTGACCTTAAGCAGATAGACCATACACAACAAGAACCTGATGTATCATACTTTGTGGTAAATAAAATATATGAAAGCATTCATAAGTGAAAATATTTTCAAGTATTAAGGAAGAACTTTATCATCTCTTCATACATGATCTTTTTTAAACATTGAAAACACATCATAGTGAAATGGTTAGTGTACTTACTTCCAGTCTGGTAGATCATGGTTGTAAGCACTGGTTGTGTAAATGCAAAGACTATAAAATTGGTATTTGCTGCTTCTCCGCTAAGCACTCATCATTAAGGAGTAAGAGCAAAGTCTGTTTGGCTCAGAATCAGGATAATGTGTTGGAGTGAAGCAACATGTATATCCATGGACTGTTGTTCCAGTGAGCTAGCACTATAAGAATCCAGCATATCATGATGGTCTAGTACAAAGGGGACATCATCATCATCTCATTAATAGGTAACTTATTCTCACCATGATATATCTGAAATAGCACTCACTTGGCATTAAGCATCACTAACTTAATCACTCTATGATAATGACCATCTCAAAGGTGTGCAAGTCTCAATTTGCAGAAGATGATGGATTTGTTACATACATGTATCCCCAATAGGGACAAACCAAGTACAATAAATAGACAATTACTGCATCTCAGCTAAGCATGCAGCATTTAAAGAGTAAATTATGGGTGGATCAGAATCAGGATAATGTTTGGATAAGGAATGGACAACATGTCTACCTGCAGACAATTAAAGCTCAATCCACTCTGTTGGTCTAATACAAAGTAGATATCATCATCTCATCAAAAGTTAACTTGTTGTTGCTGTGATACACATTTAGCTGATAAATTGCTCACTTGATGTTAAACAACAATCATTCATTTATTTAAATCTTCACGGTTTTAACCAAAAAACTGTCTATTTTGAATTTTGAATTCTTTTTATACGATAGATTTATTCCTGTTAAATATTTCCCTGTCGATTAGGTTCTTAATTTAATCAGTTCAAAAAGTAAAAATATTGTCTTTTAAAACAGAGTCATAAGCAGGACGAGACACTTCCTAATTTAGACATTGATTTTCTTGGTCCGCCTAAAGACCGAAATGTAAAGGTCTTCATGGCATACCAGAGTTTTCCACAGTTTTTAACAGATGGTAGATTTGAGTTGGTAGAATCTATGGAGGAAGCTGATATAATATGGTGGAATACACATTGGAAAGACTATAAGTAAGTTTTTTTTCATTGACATGTAAAGGAAAGAGGCATCTACACAATTTATTTTTAGTGAAACCTGTCTAAACCAAACCCTGAATAAACCAGAATATTGTGTAATCTGAACATAAAACTATAGCGACAATATATGAAATGCTGTCGAAACCGAATACCTGTCTATTATGAGCAAAATTTTCAGTCCAAGAGAGTGGGGCCGTCATGTTTGTAATCGTATGATAATTGGATTTACAACTACCTGTGCAATCAGTGCCTATCATGACTTAAGTGGTGAGTTTGAACCCTGTTCATGGTGAGGTGCACTTGATACAACATTATGTGATATAGTTTGTGAGTGACTTGTGACAGGTCTGTGGTTTTCTCCTATTACTCCGGTTTCCTTCACCAATAAAACTGACCGCCACAATATAACTGAAATATTGTTGATTGAAAGTGGTGTTTAAGACCATAAACTAAACCAAACCAGTCCCAGAGAGGTTCAGTTTAGGGAGGTGTCGCAGTATATTTTTCTTTAAAGGAGGAGAGATATTAATATAAAAATTTATTTCAATTGACATAAGTTAATTCTTTATTTTTTGCAAAATGAGTGTGGACATAATAATTGGATTTTTTAGTCAAACTACAATTTTTGCAACGCATTATACAAAATGAGTTTCTACTTGGCCACTTATTTCATATAAGAAAGGATCATACCTGGTAGTCAGTTTTTATTTTAAAAGTTCTACATTTAAATTATAATCAGAATAGTAACCAACTGACTTTGAATATTACTGAATTCATTAAAATTAATGGATGCCCATTTTCATGGTTTAAGGTAAAATTACATTTTTATGGATATGTAAATTCATGAATTCCCAGTTACAGAAAAAAATTTCTGATGTGATTTTTGTAGTTACATGTAAATTATGTTGTGCCTTAATTCTATGTAGGACATTGTAGTCAGTGCATGTTGACAAATTTTAGTTGAATTCTGAATTTTGTGGCTTTATATGATCCATGAAAATTGGCATACCACAAATAATAATGAACCCACATTAGCATATTTTAATTTGTTGTGTCTAGAATAACGTTGTGAGTTCGAACTACAGTCAGGCGAGGTGTGCTCAATACAACATTATGTGATAAAGTTTGTCAGTTACTTGTGGCAGGTCGGTGGTTTTCTCCGGGTACTACCAGTCTCCTCCACCTATAAAACTGACTGTCACGATATAGCTGAAATATTGTTGAAATTGGAGTTAAACACCATACTCCCCCTGTCTCTAGAACTTCCAACAAATTTGATGTTCCTTGATACAATATATTTTTTCCAGACAATTCAGTGAAGAAAACCCAGGAAAATTGATAAATCAGTTTCCTTGTGAATGTGTAGTTACTGTGAAGGATATGTTGGCTGTCGTCTGTCGGAGAGCAGGAAGTGACGTAGAAGATACAGAAACTTTAGAAACAGAACCTTCATGGCTTCCAAGGACTTATAATCTTCAGACAGAGTTGCCGTCTTTTGTATCATATTACCAAAAAAGACAGGAAAAGTATGTATTTAGACTTTGTTTATGGCAAACAAAAATACTTGTATACCACTAACACTACCAACACTAATTTTTAGTACCTACCCTAAAGATTTTAGTGCTATATTTGGTCAAACACTGTTAAAATCAGAACAATTGTCCTGTATAACCTAGGTAAAAATTAAGAACTTTTGCTTACAGGGTACCTACCTACCCTTTTTTTTTCAAGAACGTTAGCGGAAACATGTCTTTTTTTTTTTACCTAACAGCAATTCTTTTGCACAAGTTGCTTGTCAAGTTATATTTAAAACAGTAACATTTATTATTATAGAATCTTGTAATCTCCAACCTTTTATCAGTACCTATCACACCTGAAGTTATGACTTCGAACCCCATTTATGGGAAGGTGTACTCGATACAACATTATGTGATAAAGTTTGTCAGTGACCTGCAGTAGGTTGGTGGTTTTCTCTGGGTACTCTGGTTTCATCCACCAATAAAACTGACCACCTTAATATAATTGATATATTGTTTTGAAAGTGGCGTTAAACACCATAACCCTACCCTACCCCCCCAACCCTTGTTACTAGAACTTGCATAAGACATTTCTTTGGTTAGCTTAAAGTGATAATTTGGTTTGATCCTAGTTAAGCTTTCAGCTTAATTTAATCATGTCAACTCTGATATTTTAAATTATTGATCCGTTCGACTGCATGTTATATACCTTATTTCAATGAAATACTACAAATAGTCATTTAAAAAAAGATGGATGTAGTCCAAAAAAAATTATTGTACTTAAGACTGCTTGAATGTGTTTCGAGACAAAACAATGTTGATCTTTATGCTTCGAAATAAATCAATACCAAACAAAAGTTTGGAGATACTAACAGGGGTAATCAGAAGCCATAATTCAAAGGAGTGAGTGATTATTGTTTGACGCCAACTCCGCAATTTTTCAGCTATATCATGGCGAGAACAAGTTAATTTTCAATGAGATGATGATGAGGTCCGTTTTATATAAGACCAACACTCTTAGTTGGATTTTTATAATGCTAGCTCACTGAAACAACAGTCTGCAGATAGACATATTGTCCCACTTGGACACATTATCCTGATTTAAAGCCAACCCGTCTTTGCTCTTTCTCCTTATTGCTGTGTGTATAGTGGAGAACCAACAAATACCAATTTTATAGTCTTTAATTCAAAGGACAGAAAATACAATGGCCAAAAGAAAAGGGACAAAAAGACAAACAATGGTCGACAAAATGCTGCATGCAAAACTAAAAATACAGGGATGAACTCAGATGCTCCGGGAAAAATACAGGGATGAACTCAGATGCTGCGGGTTGTAAAGCAATTGCTGCTCCACTAGTGACACATGTCATGTTACTCTTATTAAAAATCCATTGTCAAGTCATGAATGAGGAAAAGGACGAGCTAGGTTATTTGAAATTATGTTATTACTGTGGTGTAGTCAACACAATTAAGATTTTTATTTTAATTCTTTTTTAAAAAGTGTGAGATTGTCTGTAATAGTAAAATATTAACATTTAAAAAAAACGTCTTTCTTATATTTCCTGTATTTATTTACAGAGGGTTAGATAACCATTGGATTTGTAAACCATGGAATTTAGCCAGAGGCTTAGACATGCATGTTACGTCTAATATAAACCAAATAGTTAGACTACCTGAGTCTGGTCCTAAGGTATGTAGCTTCCTATATAAACCTGCCCATGCTGTCACCTCTATTAAGCAGTCACCTGTATTTAAAGGTCACCTTTTCTTGTTCTATCATAGACAATTCCATATGAATTGAACCTCTTTTAAGAGGCCACCTATCTTATTAGGTCATTTTTCTTTATCCCAAAGGTGACCTCTTAATATAGCTTTGACTGTAGTGTTAGATTACCAGAGTATGGTCCTAAAAAAAAGGAGGTATGTAGTTTGTTATATAAAGCAAAAATTGGAATGGCTAAGGTATCTTACTTCCAATGTATTGCAAATAGTTGAACTAAACCACAGGTTAGGTGTACACGTATGTTTGCATAAATCGATCCAACACATTAAAATGGCATTTAAAATCTAGAAAATTTAGATAGGATGGCAAAGAGATGAACTTGCTTTGGTATCTATAAACGTATGTATGTTAATACAAAAAAGGTCTAGATTACTATCATAATTGATCAGATTTAGTGTAGTTCTAGCCTTACCTCACTTCACCTATCCTCTTCAATCCTGGTGGCACATAAGGCCCTGATTCACTGCCTCTATTTGTCTCTGTCTTTGGCTACTGTCTTTGCCCAGCTGTTCATCCAGATTCCCTAGTTTGTGTCTTTCTCTCTCTACCGTCGTAACACTTTTGAGTACAAGTTTTATTCTCCTACTATTAAAACATCCAATTAGAACGTTATATCTAATAAATTTAGCATACTGATTGGATGATTTAGTAGTACCTGTATGAAAGTCGTACTCAAAAGTTTTATGACTGTGAGGCATAGATGAACAAGATGCAATAAATTTAAAATGATGATGACCTTTTCCATTACTTGGTAGTTTTTTTTTCTTATCTTAAAGGTTGCTTGTAAATATGTAGAGGATCCTGTCCTGTTCCACAGAGAAGAGATTGGTAGTGTCAAGTTTGATATCAGATATATTGTACTGTTGTCAAGTGTTAAACCACTGAAGTTGTATGTGTACAGAGTTTTCTGGCTTAGATTTGCTAACAAGTAAGTAGGTATTGTAGGCCATATTGCTACAAGAAGTCACGTTCAAAGAAAGAGAACCCCATTGGTGGTGTAATGGTTAGCATGCTCTCATCTTGTGTGGTAGTTTGCTGGTTTGAGCTATAAAATTGTTATTTGCAGCACTAAGCATGCAACATTAAGGAGTAAGAACAAATACTGGCTAGCTCCGAATCAGGATAATGTGTCCGAGTGGAGCAACATGTCTACCCACGGACATTTTCAGTGAGCACACTATAAAAATTCAACTGAGCATATTAGTCTAGTACAAAACAGTCATCTTCATCATTATCTCATAGAAATGTAATTTGTTCTCAACATGATATAACTGAAACATTGCTTACTTGGTGTTAAACAACAATCACTCACTCATTCACTCCAAAGAAAGAACATTTATTATAAAATGTATGACAATGTAGACTCTTGAGTTTGGTTGGGTTATTATTGGGTGTTTATCATCACACTCAGAGATATTTCAGCTATCGTAACTTCCAGACTTATTTTAGGAAGAAAAAATCAGCAGATATAGCAAACTGTCTTTGGGTAGGTGTCTGGAAACCTTAAAACTTGAGGTGGTTCATTGGACCCGATTCCCCACCTCAGTGGTGTTAGACATGTGGATAATAGTCAAGAACCTTACCCTCTCAACCTCCCAGGCCCTAAAATCTTGAATAGATATTACAGTGAATCCTGTCTAAACCAAACTCTGAATAAACCAAAATACTTGTATAAACTGAACTTTGAATAAAGTCCCAGTGTAGGAAATCTTTGTTAGTTTAACCTGTATTATCTGAACACTTGTTTATTTCAAACACTAAAGCTGTTCCCAAGGAGTTTCAGATTAGGCAGGTTTTTTACTGTATAAGAAATGAAATTATACTAAATTTTTATGTTCACTGCACATAATAAAAGAAGAAATTGAAGGAAAATTGTGATAAAGAAATTCAAAAATATGAGGAGGATATTGTTTAAGACTGTCGTATTTAATTTGAACATTTAGAACATTTTCTCATTGTATTATTTAAGTGGGTAAACTACATTGTTTTTGTGAGTTTTTGTATCTAGACAGAAAATCTGGCTTTTTTTCATTGGAGATCAAAATTAGTATTATCAGTTTAGTAACGGAAATGTGTTCAAAATGAAATTTGTCTTCTTTCAAAGCGAGTCATATAATATTATAGGATTATTACACTTATATTGAGGAATATTGTCCCAGCAGTATATCATATTACACGAGCTTGCGAGTGCAATATGATATACTGCAAGGGACAATATTGCTCAATATTAGTGCAATAACCCTTTTATAATATACTGTGACAATTACATTTCATCATATAAAATATCTTTGAACATGTATTAAACATATTTCCGCCATCTTGTTTATCTGACGTGTGCTTGCGTGCAAATATCGTTTTACTCGGAACCTCTCTAATGCATACCAAAATGTAAGGAGAAAATATGGTATGCAATATCGGTCAAGATGCAACATTTTTAAGTCATCGGAAATGCTCTACTTTTAAGGTATATTTATAAAGGAAGACCAGTTAATATTGGAAAATATTCCATTTTTATTTTTACAAAGAAATCTACATGAAATATTTGATACTATATTATAAACCAGTATATATGTATATCAAGACGTTTACTTTCTTAAAGATTATCCATCTTTGTTGTTATTTCCCTTTTATAAGGTAGAGTTATCAGCCTGGTTTATTTTTTTCAGGCCATTTTCCTTGGACCATTTTGACGACTATGAAAAACATTTTACTGTAATGAACTATGTAGATGAGGGAGCCAATCTGAAACAGGTAAAAAGAAAATGCTGCAGATTTTTTAATATTATTGTAAAACTACCATAGATTGTTGTTTGTCATCCTATTTTAGAGACAGAAAATTAATTAGATACACAAGATCAAATTCAAAACTTCACAAGGCAACATCTAGTGAACAGTTTTTCGTTAATATTCATGACGAGAACAAATTTGAAGTGATAAATTATGTAGGTAAAAGGTGGCTCTGGGATTGGCATATCTACATGGCCCTGTCCACAGATACTTTGATTGCTAAAACTAAAAAGGGAGATAATTGATCAAGTTCGAAATTTATTCTTGCTGTGTACCTTAACTGACCACCAATGACCAGTCCTAGCATGTTGTTGCTCATTAGGAGCTGATGTAAGCTGTCTTTTACATGCAAGGATCGTTACATTCTACAAACATGAATTACTTCCCATCCTTAGGGAGAGTTGTACAATTCATTCCACACAATCAGAAGACATGCAATTCATCCCATACATTCAGTTAACATGCAATAAATTATTCATCCCAGTCAGCAGATGTGCAATTCATCCCAGTCAGAGGGGCTGTCGTGGCCGTGATCATGTAGTAGTTAGATTTACAACTGCCTATGCAATCAGTGCCTATCACCACTGAAGTTGTGAGTTCAAATATTGATGAGGACGAGGTGTACAACATTATGTGATAAAGTTTGTCAGTGACTTGCAACAGGTCGGTGGTTTTCTCCAGGTCCTCCAGTTTCCTCCACCAATAAAACTGACTGCCATGATATAACTGAAATATTGTTGAACGTGGCATTAAACACCATCAAACAAACAAACAAACAAACAATCATCCCAGTCAGCAGACATGTGGGATGAATTTTCACATCTGCTGACTGGAATGAATTGCACGAATCATCTTCAAATGTCCAAAAACAAAAATAACAATGACAAATGCATATTCAAATCTAACATTTGGTTTAGGACAGGTTTAAAATGTGGCAGTATTAAACCAGTTAATTGGACCTCCACTCTTGATATCTTGATCTCCAGCCTAAGCAATATATTAATTTGCATAGATTAATGTGAACTCAAATTTAATATTTTTTAATTGACAGATAAACTATGACGATTTTATTCCTATGTTTGACAGCCAGTACCCAGAATATAAATGGAGTGATGTAGAGGTAAAAATACTATCATAGTTCTGATTATTTATAATATACTATCATAGTTCTGATTATTTATAATATACTATCATAGTTCTGATTATTTATAAAATATTATCATAGTTCTGATTATTTATAATATACTATCATAGTTCTGATTATTTATAAAATACTATCATAGTTCTGATTATTTATAATATACTATCATAGTTCTGATTATTTATAATATACTATCATAGTTCTGATTATTTATAAAATACTATCATAGTTCTGATTATTTATAATATACTATCGTAGTTCTGATTATTTATAAAATACTATCGTAGTTCTGATTATTTATAAAATACTATCATAGTTCTGATTATTTATAAAACACTATCATAGTTCTGATTATTTATAATATACTATCATAGTTCTTATTATTTATAAAATACTATCATAGTTCTGATTATTTATAATATACTATCATAGTTCTGATTATTTATAATATACTATCATAGTTCTGATTATTTATAATATACTATCATAGTTCTGATTATTTATAATATACTATCATAGTTCTGATTATTTATAATATACTATCATAGTTCTGATTATTTATAAAACACTATCATAGTTCTGATTATTTATAATATACTATCATAGTTCTGATTATTTATAATATACTATCATAGTTCTGATTATTTATAATATACTATCATAGTTCTGATTATTTATAATATACTATCATAGTTCTGATTATTTATAATATACTATCGTAGTTCTGATTATTTATAATATACTATCGTAGTTCTGATTATTTATAATATGCAGCAGACTTAATGCAATCACCAATATTTATCCTGAATCTCCATCCATGCAGTTTTTTTGAAAAATATAATAAATTGATCAATGCAGTAAAACAAATTCTGACAGCTATTGACTTTTGTGTACAGCCAGATTATTTTGCATTGTCAGTAACCCATTGTTGATCACACTCCAATACTCTCCACTGATCACCTGTGGGTTATTTGAAAGAAAATTTGTCATACTCATGAATATTTCATCTGAAATCTGATTGGCCCGAGTATTTGGAGGCTGAGGTTTTTTGCAATTATATTACATTCTGCTAGACCAGAAGATTATTTTACACTAATTTGATGTCTTATTTTGTATAGTAAAGGAAACAACATTGTTTTAAATTATTGTTGTGGCCTACCGACCAATCAAACATTTTTAGTAATGTTATGTTGCTATTACATCTTCTAAATCCCAGATCAATAACCAAGCAACTCTGAAACGAATTTGACTGTTTCAATTGATTCACAGATGATGAGTAGAGAGTATCGGAGCATGATCATTTTTCCTTTGTCCTAAAGATGACTACTGAATACCAGTTTGACTATTATGACTTTTACAATTTCTTTTATTTTTATTTTGGTATGGAATGTCAATATTTCATTGAATTCTGATATGAATTTGGTCAAAGATAGATCATTTTGCCTCCTTACATTTTATTTTTGTCCAAGACCTAAAAAAAAAGTAGCATTTTGAAGTTATAAATTTTTGCTATAGATTATTGTAATTTTACTGTGGGTAAAATAAGATTTGATGTTTAAAATGTCAAATTTGATTTGATTTTTTTATTTCAGGAGAGTATATTTCAAATGTTCAGAGAATTATTTGAGGCAGCTTCATCAAAACCTAGCCCATGTGGTATATCCCCCTCACCACAGTCAAGGGCCATGTATGCTATAGATTTGCTACTCAAATGGAATACAAATAATAAAGGTGCGCATTTTATATTTCTATCAATTTTTAACTCAACTTTTATGTCACATTTGATCACGTTAAGTGGCACAATATGATGACCCAAGTTATCCATGCATGTTGAACCTGCTGAAAAGACAATGCAAATACATGTTGTATACAGGTATTTAGAATAGAAAAATTATTTATATTAGATTTCAAATTATTATTTTAGCAAGATTATTGGATTTTGTAACTATTCCTACAATGTGGTATTTTTCGTTTTTTATTTTATTACATGTGAATGTTATAATCTCTGTCTTGATGTTTCAGGGGAGAGAACTATGCAGCCAATTGTATGTGAAGTGAATTTTTGTCCAGATTGTGACCGAGCTTGTAAATACCATCCACACTTTGTTAATGATGTATTTAGTGCTCTATTTTTAGACGACATTGAAGGACGACCTGTCACCCTACTGTAAAAATAGATCTTTTATTTATATTAAGCTGTGTCACGTTTCTTTTTAAATCTAATTAAAATTAAGATATTTGTTGGATTTTTTTAATTTATCTTTTTGGCTAACAAAATAACAATACCCTGGAATGAGTCGGATCAGAGGTCAACTTTTGAAGTAACCAACTTTCATACAATGTCCTTATGTATTGAACAGTAAGTTTTGTTATGCCCCCACGACGAAGAGTCGGGGGGGGGGGGGCATATTAATTTACCCCCTGTCCGTCTGGATATAGATACATGGTTTGTCCGGCTATCTCCTCCTACAGCTTTAATATTTTGTAGGATGTTTATACACATAATGGAGGTGTGCATGTCCACAGGATTTTGATTTTCTGCAAATATTCTCAAAATGACAGGTAGTTGGACTTAGTCATTTTTTTTGTACTAGCTGCATAAAGGGAACATGGTTTGTCCGGCTAACTCCTCCTACAGTTTTAGAGCTACAGCTTTAATATTTTGCA
This sequence comes from Bathymodiolus septemdierum, assembly GCA_963383655.1. Classification (NCBI taxonomy): domain Eukaryota; kingdom Metazoa; phylum Mollusca; class Bivalvia; order Mytilida; family Modiolidae; genus Bathymodiolus; species Bathymodiolus septemdierum. The sequence continues at coordinate 133,014,699 of OY726517.1, forward strand.
GGATGTTTATACACATAATGAAGGTGTGCATGTCCACAGGATTTTGATGGTCAGGTGGGGACATCATTTGTGTCTTGCAGACACACTTCATTTTTTAAAAATCACTCCTAACAAAACAACTTTGTCCATAATTATCAAGTGCAGGGACATACCTCTTTTCTAGTTTTTATGATGGAGTAAGAGAATTTCCAAATGGGAATGAAAGATTACCTACCATATGTGACACTAAACAGGATGATGTTAGTGGATTGTTGGATGAATTTTTTTTTTCTTAAATCCAACAAACATCTAATTTTAATTATTAAACAGCCATGTTTCTATTGCGTTATTATTGGCATTTCCCTTCTTTAATTTGCATGTAGATGGAGAACAAATTCATTGTAATTATATCAGGTCCTTTTGTTGAATATTGTATTTGGTGCATTCCAAACAACTAGGGGATGTCTTTTTAGCTCACCTAACTCGAAAGAGGCCATAATGTGCAAAAATGGATGTTTCCATTATTTATACATGGAGTTTATTTTTCATATCATTTCATTTTAGAGGGCCCGGGTGGCTCAATTAGTTAGGTAGTTGGATTACCTAACAACTCATACAAGCCTATTACCAATACAGCATGGGTTTGCACCCGGCTTTGTAAATTACAAAAATAGCTGGTCGCAAGGCAGACCATCCAGCTCGCCTGTGCAATCTATAGTTACAACTTGCATGTAAATGTCATAACCATGTGATTAGTGTTTAATTTGTCTACATTGGACCTAAACGCAAACGTTAATGCAAAAATGTCGAAGTCATTCAGGCAGAAATAGTAGGTCATGGTGACCTATATTTGTGTGCAGTGTTTTTAACTGTCCACGACAAACTCACATGTGAAGTTTCATCAACCTGGGCCAAGTAGTTTGTCTACATTGGACCTAAATACAAACGTTAATGCAAAAATGTTGAAGTCATTCAGGCAGAAATAGTAGGTCACGGTGACCTACATTTGTGTGCGATGCTTTTAACTGTCCACGACAAACTCACATGTGAAGTTTCATCAACCTGGGCCAAGTAGTTTGTCTACATTGGACCTAAATACAAACGTTAATGCAAAAATGTTGAAGTCATTCAGGCAGAAATAGTAGGTCACGGTGACCTATATTTGTGTGCGATGTTTTTAACTGTCCACGACAAACTCATATGTGAAGTTTCATCAACCTGGACCAAGTAGTTTGTCTACATTGGACCTAAACGCAAATGCAAAAATGTCGAAGTCATTCAGGCAGAAATAGTAGGTCACAATGACCTATATTTGTGTGCGATGTTTTTAACTGTCCACGACAAACTCACATGTGAAGTTTCATCAACCTGGACCAAGTAGTTTGTCTACATTGGACCTAAACGCAAACGTTAACGCAAAAATGTCGAAGTCATTCAGGCAGAAATAGTAGGTCATGGTGACCTATATTTGTGTGCAGTGTTTTTAACTGTCCACGACAAACTTACATGTGAAGTTTCATCAACCTGGGCCAAGTAGTTTGTCTACATTGAACCTAAATGCAAACGTTAACGCAAAAATGTCGAAGTCATTCAGGCAGAAATAGTAGGTCATGGTGACCTACATTTGTGTGTGATGTTTTTAACTGTCCACGACAAACTCACATGTGAAGTTTCATTAACCTGGACCAAGTAGTTTGTCTACATTGGACCTAAACGCAAACGTTAACGCAAAAATGTCGAAGGCATTCAGGCAGAAATAGTAGATCACAGTGACCTATATTTGTGAGCTGTGTTTTTAACTGTCCATGGCAAACTCACATGTGAAGTTTCATCAACCTGGGCCAAGTAGTTTGTCTACATTGGACCTAAACGCAAACGTTAACATTGGACGCGGACAACACCGACGCACAGGTGACGACATAAGCTCGCTTCCTGTGCTTTGTACAGGCGAGCTAAAAAAGGGTGCACTCAACTTGCAGCCACAAGTGACAAAGTTTACCAGTTGCTTGCCCATGGTCGGTGGTTCTCTCCAGGTACTCCGGCTTCTTCCACCACTAAAACTGGTTGCTATGATATTGCTGAAAGTGGCGCTAAACACCAAAAATCAAATCTTCATTTTGAAGGTTTTTTTATCCCCTCACGAACGAAGTTGTAAAGGGATATAGTAACGCTACCTTCCGTCCGTCCGTCCTTCTGTAACATCCTTGTGAACACTCTAGAATCAACATCCTTCAATGGATTTTGACCAAACTTGGTACATACTTAGTCCTTGAGAGAATCTGGAATCCTGAAAATTTTTAGACGAGTGGATACGCCACGCTTTGCGTTGCCCTTGTTTTTAATGAATTCATAATACACTGATAATCTTTCAAATACACCACTCAGATGTTGGAATCAAAATTACAAACCTTAGAGGTGATAGGCATTGATCATATAAGTAGATGAAAATGTCATTAGATTATGTCTAATAAAGACCTTAGCTGATTTTGTTATCCTGTTATGGTAGGCCCTAAAGCTTTTTAAATTGTTTGGCTGTGTAGCCCTTTGACTTTGAGCGTACCTGATGCAGATTAATCCAGAAATGTGTCGCTTCCACCAAGATAGATCTTTACGTTTTTATTTCATTAAGTTATGAAAAGAAAGTTTTAAACAGCGATAGATTTCTTCAATATCAACAAAATGAGCAATCACCTCTCACCTCAAATTATAGAACACAAAAAAAAGATGACAACTGAACATATACCAAAATGTCCCATGGTACTAAACTACGTTTATAATTAGAACTATAGATTGATTATTTCTTAGCGTCCTGCGAGCAGTATTTCAGCTATATTCAGGTTCACTAATATATAAACTATGTAGAAATAAGGAAGGGATGGGTCAACAACCTTTGACTGCCACTGAAAAAGCATGAAGTGTTGGGTAGGGACGAAAAATTTGTCTTTTGTAGTGGCTACAATACTTCTACTTTTTCGAAATCTACAAAAGAACTCTTTATCATGCAGGGAACATGGCACTCTCCAAACATGTTACCCACTATGGTCCAGTCAGGTTTTCCAAACAGAAGTAAGCAATTTTTCCATTGCAAGATATGTAAAATTTATGATAAAAGACTTGAACCACACAGACCTTGGCGTCTTAATTCTTGTAAGCTTGAATGTGCATCAAAATAAAAATTTTGATTTCCATGAATGGTTCTTAAGCAAGTTTTTTTTTTATATTAATTTTCCCCATCCCATCCCCAGGGCTCATGTCATATATACACCAAGGGACCTACATTTGTACAAATCTAGATCTGCATATCATAATAATGCTGCACAACAAATATTGCATCATTTCTACAGCTGGTTCTTGAGAGGACAATTTTGTCAGTTTGGTTCTATTCACTTTTGTAGGAAGGATTATAATGTGAAAATTTAACTACAACAGACGTACGACGGATCCAAAAAAGCTCACTAAGCCATTGGCAAAGTGAGGTAAACATTTATTTTATGAGGTAGTAAGTTTTTAACAGTAGTAGATAATTTCATTTAAGTTGTGGATCATATGTCTAAGCAGTTCCTTAGATTTTCTTCATAACTCTAATCATGGGTTCAACCAGACTATAAAATTGGTATATGAACCCCCATTAAGTGTGCAGCACTAAGATTTAAGATCAAAGACTCTGGGTCATAATGAGAATTATGTGTCCGAGTGGAGTGACATGTCTACCCGCAGACTGTTGTTTCAGTGAGCTAGCACTATTAAAATCCAATTCAGTGTGTTGATCAATTACAAAGCAGACATCATCATCATCTCATCAAATGTAGTTTGTTCTCGCCATGATATAGCTGAAAAATGGCTCATTTGGTGTTGAACAACAATCACTCACTCACAACTCTACAAATCTAAACCGTTGTCCTCTGAATTGTAATCAAATAAATAAATATTTTTTATAATAGTCTTATTTATTCAAGATAATTTACAAGTCACAGTTTTTTATTTGTACACTGGAGACTAGACCACCACCAATCACTTTGAAATCTTCTATAATTGCCTCCAAGTTAGGTTTTAGTATAACTTCTGTCTGTTGGTCCTGTGATGCGTCTGGTTTCCGTGAGAACATGTGATTTACCTATTAAAAATTAAGTACCATAACTATTAAAATATTTGTTGGATAAGATTCATAGTATAACTAATCTTGACTTCTGAATATCGAAAATAAATCATGATTTAGGGGGTCAAGGTCAGTGTTATGGTGTTAAATGTCATTTTCAACAATATTTCAGTTGTTTTATTGGATGGGGAAAATCACTGACCTGCCGTAAGTCATTGACAAACTTTATTACATAATGTTGTATCAAGAACACCTCGCCATGAGCAGGATTTGAACTCACAACTTTAGTGGCGACAGGTACCAATTGCATAGGTAGTTGTAAATCCAACTATCATGATGGCTCCTTAAATCATGATTTAGACTTGTTTATAGGAAAGATAATTTTATACATTAATAGCAAATTGTTACTTCAGATCAAACAAAAAAAATATACAGTAATATAGAGATAAAAAAAAATGAAATATTGTTAATTCATAATGTAAGCAATATTTAAAATTGATCAAATGTAAATAAATCAAAAAAGTCTATATGAAATGGATTGAAATAATATAATAGCAGGAAATGAATTTTGGAGTTCCATGACCAAAAATAATCCACTTACTGTAAAATATTCTTTTTTTAAATCAGACTAAAGAAGCAAACTGTTATTTTGCTATGCCTGAAATGCATTAAAGATCATCATACCTTAAAATCTCTACTTTTAAAAGCCTCTGGTTTGAGCAAGACTCCAATTACAGTTCCACCATATTTATCATAGAAAAACAGCCCTAAATCTCCATGAAGTTCCTGAAATATAAAGGAAGTTCAATTTGATTTAAAACTTGAGATCAGTACAGTTTCTAAGGGATAAATCCATTAAGAACACATCATCAGTATACATACATTGTTAAAAAAAATATTTGAGAATCGTGAAGTCCAGCAAAAACTTGGGAGTGAAACAATGTGTTTTCTGGATACTTTAAAGCACTAAAGACCTAAAGATTTAGTAGGCTCATCACTGATTGTTCACTTGAAAATATGAACCCTGACATGATCCCATAAGGGATGTTGCTAGATATTGGTGTATCCCCAAAGAAAAAAGATACAGCAAAGATCTAATTATAATTAGATTGCCAATGATAATGGCTATATTTGGTCATAAATTTTGACAGAATATGGGTCATAATTTATTTTCAATTTTTAGAGCTTAATTAATATTGAGGGTTTAATTAATCAAAAACTAGAGGGTCTGCTGAGTCGTGTAGTTAACCTGGTAATTCATGCACAGTTTGGGGTCAATCGAGTCTATAGTTTCCTAGTAAAAAGCTTTTTATTCATAATTCCATAGGGGTCCCATGTTAAGAAAAGTTTGAAGATACCAAAGGGGTAATCAGAATCTGTATATCGAAGAAGAACAGACAACATAATGGCCAAAAGAAAAAACACAAACAACGATCTACAAAACATACATATAAAACTGAAGATCAAGTAACACGAACACCACTAAAAACCGGGGGTGAACTCAGGTGCTCCGGAAGGGTAAACAGTTCCTGCTCCACTAGTGACACCTGTCTTGTTAATCTAGTTACAAACCTGGTGATAAGTCATGAATGAGGAAAGGACCGGCAAGTGTTTACGACAAGTGGAACATATCTGTGGTCATTTGTGACACAGATATTCCATAAAGGTCAACCAAGTTGTGGTGGCGACTGTAAAACTTTTGAAGTGATGACTTCAACTTAACTAAAAGGAACTCTTGGTTCAGTAGCTTCCTTGTTAGCAGCAACCCTCTATCAAAGAAATTCTGATAGGAACCACAAGCTCTGGAATATTGTATCAACTGAGAGATATATACCCCATATGCAGGTGCTGCTGGAATGTTCACAATGGGAAAATTGAAATCATCTCTTTTGTCGTTAAGTTTCGTTCTTAACCGTCCCTTACTATCAATTTCGAGGTGTAGGTCAAGGTATGAAGCAGACCTATCTATCTGGTATCCTTTATTTCAAGCTCAATGGCATAGATGCTATCAACGAAATCACCAAACCTAGAATTATTTAGTGAAAGGACATCATCTATATAGCAGAACATGAAATTAAAGGATCGGGCTAGTTCTTTTCGTTTTTCTAGAGAAGCCCCTGTATGAAGTCTGCCTCATACGAATAAAGGAACAAGTCGGTGAGAAGAGGAGCACAATTTGTACTCATAGGTGTAGTGGCAGCCATTTCTGGATTTTTTATCTACATTAAAAAAAAACATGAAAACTTTGAAGTGACCATCCACTCCTATATCCAGCCTCACAGTTGTCTTGTAGTCTCCCTAACCACCTAATTCTCCCTTGTCATTCTTGGTATCACTGACCCCCACCTAGTTCATTTCTCTTCCCATCCCTCTGACTGGGTACTTCTCTTCATCACTGAAATTCCCCATACCTGTCCTCTATATCATTCCAAGCCGCCCCTCTCCACAGTCTACACAAGTGAACATACCCTAACTTCTTGTAAGAATTTCTCTACTGGATCATAGTCATAAACAGGGAGACATCTTTTGTGGTCTTCGTCTAAATCATCTCCAAGCAGTGGATTATATATAAACTTTGGTCTGTCTATCATCATTAGGTGGCGAGCTAATTGTTTTCCTTTCAGATGAATCACCATGTTAAAATCATCCATTGGAGGTCTGAATATTTGCTGAAATAGAAATGTAAATTAAGTAGAGTTAGGGCTATGGTTCTTAACGCCACTTTCAACAATATTTCAGTTATATTGTGGCTGTCAGTTTTACAGGAGAAAACCACCGACCAGTCGCAAATCACTGACAAACTTTATCATAATGTTGTAGCGAGTACACCTTGCCATGAACGGAGTTCCAACTCACATTGTTAGTGGTGATAGGCACCGATTGCACAGGTAGATCAATTAAGTAGAAATTGTGTCATAGTAAATATGATACACTTACAAAAATAAAATTTTACCATCTGAGTTTTACTACAAGCATTCACTGACCCAGATTTATTACTGCCCATTTTGATGTTGTCATCATTATTATGAACCCAATCACATTTTTGAACCTATCCTACACAAATACCTAGATTACCATTAGTCTCTCACATCATTTGGGTTTAGAAGCTTGAATTGAACCTTTTCAAAACAAGGACCTAGATTTTCAATAGTTTCTCGCATTTCTGTGTTTAGAAGCTTGAGGTTAGCCAAAGATAAGGTTCATGTTGTTGGTTATATTGATGATCATTACAGTTTTAACTCTTTTAATTTTTAATTCTAGTTAGGGGTAAAAATAAGAATATACATGTACTACCATTAGTCTCGGTTCCACTTAGTTAAAACTTATTTGAGTACATTATTTCTGTATCCAAATATATACAATTTTTATATTAAAACTGGAGGTCAACTTTATAGGACATTAAATTCTGTGTTTTAACAATTATATTTAGTTCCTCTATTTATCTTATTGTAATTTAATCTTATTAGTTTGTATCTTTATCATTGTTAAAGTCCATTTCAATTAGTTTTGAACTAGTTTCAGTGTATAATTTGTAAACACAAATGGTCTAATAAAATGAGTTTTGTTTTGTCTCGCTTTTTATGAAAACCTAAATTTTATTACAATAAATAGCTTCCCACTAGCTACCACTGAATTATTGTGGACAGTAAGCGATTTGTATTTTTTTATTGAGACATACATTGACATCACTTGCAGGCAAGATAAATCAGTACAAACCTTAAAATCTGATGAAGAGAGACCTGTGTCTGCCATCTGAGATTCTAAAACACTGAGACATTCCTTGGCTAGAATTACCAGTCGTTGTAGTATCATGGCGGTAGGCTGTTTCCTGGTCCAGATAGACTGGAACTTGTCCTGTGGTGTTGATATGAACATCAATGGTAGATTGGATCTTGACTTGGTAAATTTAGAATTTATTTCTGAATAATCTTCAGCTGAAATTAAATTAATAATAACATTATGAAACACAACATTTGATTGGTCATAAAATTAACCAATACAAACCATGATGTCAAAAAATTGATGAATCGACCAGTACTATCTTCCTGAATGGCAATAAAACCCAAGGGAGACTGTGGCATTAACACTGTCGTAATATTCGTTCAGCAAATGGGCATGATAATATTTTTTGACACATACATTCAAAAGATCTGTTTCCCTACAATGTTGTAAGACAATGTAGAAACGAAAATGTTTTTACAGTTTTGAATTTTTGTTATTTTCTCTCCCCTCCCAGTCTTTTATCCTACCTAAAAGTCAACCTCTTGGATCTTTTAATGATAATGATGTCTGCTTTGTACTGTACCAACACACTTAATTGGCTCTTTAAAGTGCTAGCTCACTGAAACAACTGTCCACGGATAGACCTAACACTCCACATGGATATATGTCCTGATTCTGAGCCAACCAGTCTTACTCCTTAGAGCTGTGTGCTTAGCTCAGAAACAGCAAATACTAATTTTTTGGTTCTCTGCTCTAACCCATGATCTACCGCACTCTGGGTCAGCATGATAACCACTACACCGCCAGTGCAGTTCATCATTAGTGTGACACTAAACTTTTGTTAATTATGACATAAAAAAATAATTACAAAATAAGGTTATAAACTTATTTTCTATTTTACCATAAGTTAATAGTCCTCCAAAAGAAAGTTTAAATAAACTATAGGATTCAACTAACCTTTAAATTCTGAGTTAAGATTAACAATAAGTGGTGCAATCTTCCAATCATGTGTAGAAAGTAGTTCTAGAAATCTCAGAAATCCTGTCAATGGGTTACTGAAACAACATTTAAATTGTGAATTAAAGACATTTTTCACAAACTTGTATTGAATAGCATCAGCAGACTGAATACAAAAATGTACAAATAAATGCAATTATTACATATGTGCCCATAAAATGAGGTTTCCAAATAAAAGCAAAACCTTTATTTATTCTTGTATTATAAAAGATACAACTTGGACTTTTCGGTCAGTTTTTACCAAAAGAGTAACCTGGTGCAATAGATTAGATTTCCTCAGAATTCTTCTTAATGTCAACCAGTAGATAAATGGAAGCCGAAAGATTGCCAGACGATGTCAGACAACATTTTCATATTCAATCGACAACAAACCTCCGGTAAACAAAAAGTTAATATTGAAAATGTAGAGGCAAATTTAACAAAGCAAGGTAAATAACTCGGCGTCCCATTAGAAACAAAGAAGGTGACCATGTAATGATAAATATCTGTAGAGGAATTCAAGGACGTATTCATTCTATCAAATTGTCAAGGGAGATTATAAAACATGGACTGTTTACCATGTGATGGAGTATAGTATTTGATTTTCAATGCAAAAGGGTACAGAATGAGCATATAAACAATAAGTACCATATTTTGGAAAAATGGTTCATGTGACACAGAGTATAGTGTTATTGGTGTTACACCGAGACAAAAAAAATACTTTACAGTAACTGCAAGCCCACATATATGTGATTATAAAATACATACCTGGGCGTAGTGTACGGAGCATGACATGTATATAAATAGGCCACCATTAGTTCTACAGATAAATCAGGGACATGCTCTGCCAGAAGTTGTGATGAAATCCACCGTTTAGCAAATCTAACAGACCCAGAAAAGCTATTATACTTCTGTTGTATCCTAGAAAAAAAATGAATATAGGATACATAAACTTAACACTAAGGGGAAAAACTGGTAATTTTGGAAATAATATGGACATGTTCTAATACAAGTGTGTACAAATTACCATAAAAAATAAACCTCTAATCACAGGTGATTTTTTACACAAAATCAAATATATTGCACATGCTCTTTCCTAAAATTTTCTTTGATGATATACTCTTATGTCATAAAGGTTAATAACTCCTTCAAAAAGGTTTGATCAAACTGCCATAACAATATGTGAATCTTCATATGGTAATCAGCAGGCATGCAATGTTTTGAGGGATTCCATTAGAAAATTCAAGAGGAGTTGAGCACACAAACTTTTCATGAATCATTCCAAGTCAAAACGGGCGAAAAGACCTTCAGTTTTTTTTCGATCATACTAACGTGACAATATGCAAACCTTCATATATGATAATAAGCAAACATGCAAAGTATTGAGCAATTTCCATTTAAAATGTACGAGGAGTTGCACTTTGTAAAGTAAAAAGGGCAATAACTTTTGTGACGATATGCGAACCTTCATATGGCAAAAGCAATCATGCAAAGTTTAAAGGAATTCACATTTAAAACAAAGGAGGAGTTGCGCATACAGAATGAACAAAATATGTCTACCCCCAGTAGAGCGGAGACATAAAAATTGTTGTTCGACTTCAAACATATATGTCACAGTGGTCTTGTTTTTGCTTAGGTATGATAGATGTTGGTTGTTGTTGGTTATTATGTCAACAATTACTGATATAACATTTATTATTAAAAGGATAAAATATTTATAGCATAAGTACTCTTGTTCTTGCATTCTGAATAAGGAAAAATAAATCATCAGTAACTGAACAATGTAGTCATTTACAAACGTGTGTTAGGGTAAGAATGAATTTTTCGATTACGCATTATTTATTTTTGATATTCAGAATGCATCAGTAGTTATACTATTTTATTACATAATAAATTTTATACTTTAGTTTGTGGTAATAAAGACATCTAAAAAGGAACTTGTTTTTTTATTGTCGAACATTCAATGACTATGATGACGTTGGTACCGTATTATCACCGTGAAATAAACTTCTTTATTTCACATGTAATAAATTTATGAAGTTCTCCCTTCATGTCATGAAATAAAACATGGTTAGTGTTAAGATGGACTTGATCAGTAATCAATGTAACTATTGAATTAATTAATCTATAAAAAAATATATATATGTACCCATGTAATGTACTGGTCAGAACAGGAAGTAATTTAATGTTTTGTTCCAATGTCAAGGCTTCCTCGTTGTCAACAAATCTGACCATTCCATCAGTTGTTGTGACTTTCTTTAGTAAAGCAATTTCTCTCAAGTACTGTAACTCTAATCTGAACACATAGTTTTCCTATGAAATAAATGTAAATCTATTAAGCTCCAAAGACTACAGCGCATGCTTATCTACAAGGTAATGTTCTGTATAATATACAATTATAACCTTATCTACAAGGTAATGTTCTGTATAATATACAATTATAACCTTATCTACAAGGTAATGTTCTGTATAATATACAATTATAACCTTATCTACAAGGTAATGTTCTGTATAATATACAATTATAACCCTATCTACAAGGTAATGTTCTGTATAATATACAATTATAACCTTATCTACAAGGTAATGTTCTGTATAATATACAATTATAACCTTATCTACAAGGTAATGTTCTGTATAATATACAATTATAACCTTATCTACAAGGTAATGTTCTGTATAATATACCATTATAACCTTTTCATCAGGTCAGTACATGTTTTTTATCGACCAAATGAAAAATATGTGTATATTGACAGATGACAAAGTCCAAGTTCACAATTCTTTCATGTGTTGATAAAACATGTATTGACTGATATAAAATGGTTATAATTGTAAATGTGGCTTTTTTATCGTTGTCTGCTTTAACAATCTCCAAAAATTCTTTGACTTTTAATTTTAAAAATCGGATGCCTTCACTTTCTGCATCCATTTTTGCTTATGGCAACAATCCTGTATATCGAATTGCAAATGAAAGCTCAATTTTGATTGCTCAAATTTCAAAACAAGTATCCAATCAAAAACTATCTATTGTATTTAGTTACACCCAAGTTATACATGTTTTATAATTAAGTCATGTAACATGAATTGACAAATCATAGTTTTTAACTAATATGGGTTAGTGCATTGGTGTTTAACGCCATTTTCAACAATATTTCAGTTATATCGTGGCCATCGGTTTTATTGGAGGAGGAAACCGGAGGACCCAGAGAGAACCACTAACCTGCCGTAAATCACTGACAAACTTTATCACATAATGATGTATTGAATACCCCTCGTGGGATTCAAACTCACAACATTAGTGGTAATAGGAGCCGATTGCATAAGTAATTGTAAATCCAACTACCATACGACAGCGCCGATAGTGACTTGGTCTGTGTATAATCTGACTTACATATTTGATATCAACGTGGTCTGTGTGTATAACCAGTGGCATACCATGTTGATTACTTAATATTTCCCCCAGTGTAATGTGTAATGCAGCTTTAATTCTTCTGAATGCATCTTTGTCTTCTGGCCATTGACCACTGCCTTCTAACAAACATACAACTGAAAAATAAAAACAAATGGATCACACTGCATGTTAACTACAAAGTAGAATTGTATAATTGGTGCTTAATGACAACTTTAGCCGTAATTCAGGTAACGTTACAAAGTAGGAAATAATAATGGGGCACATTATGTAAAACATTCTTTTTTAACAATAGCAGTCCCCTTCTTATAAGGAGTCCTAATGATGAGCACCGGTCCTCCGACCCAAGACCAGTAAAATTTTTCAATTTTTATTTAGAACTATACAAAAATTAATTCAAGAAATTGATTCGAACCAGTAAATTCAAATTTTCATTTCGAGGTCTGTATAAGGCCACCACTTCTGCAATTAAAAAGTGGCCTTATAAGAGGGATGACCTCTCTTGAGGAGGAAAGATTAGTAGTATTTCACTATCTCAGTACTTCTTAAATCTAGCCTGATGAGAAGGATGGCCTTTGGTGGGAGGGGTCTTATAAGAGTGGGACTATTGTATACCAATAGGGTACAGATTGGCTCTATAAAAATGCAATAAAGTTATGGTTTGGCAGATCAGAGGTTTGCTCCTGTTTCACACACAAATAAAACTGACTGCTATGATATTAATGAAATACTGTTAAAAATGGTACTAAACAACAATGAAAAGTGTAAAATTGACAACAAACTGTAATTATAATCACTTGCTCTAACAAAGTGTGTCCTTATTTAGTATATAGGTATATATATTTTTCTCACCAGTTTATTTTTTGTACAGCAACATTAATTAAAGAATGGTTGACTTTTCATTGAGACATTTAAATTTCCCATTGAATGAACTCCACAAAAAGGACAACAGGTTTTGTAATTCATCAAAATGAGAGTTCATCTTGAAAAAGAAAATTACCTTAAGGAACACCCACTAATACACAGGAAAGGTTTATTTCCCTTGTAATAATAATAGATCTTCTATACACAAACCTTTGGTAGAAGCTGTATAAGGAGGACACGGTTTTTCTGCAATAGGTAAAAGTCTGGGATCCTTAGTGTTAGTGCTGACTTTAGAATGACAGTAAAATGTAGCAGGCAATACAGGAAAAACCTATAAAAAAGATGTTTATATGTCTTATCAAAATCCATAAGCACATAAATTTTATCGAAATAATATAGTCATTTTGCACATTCACGATTTGATTCCAATATTATATATTTTTATACCTGTTTTATAAGAGTTGTTACCCCTACAACAGGAAAAATGGCACCCGTTCTATCAATTGCAATAGAAAGTACAAATAAACTTAATTTAATTTTCTCATAATTTGTAGATATTTGAACTGTGTAAAAAATCAGACGATACTTGTATAGCAACTAGAAAATTCATATGTTGTTACATTAAAATTTTGAACAGATTATGTGAATAAATATATGTTATTTTCATTGAATTTTTTCATGTGAAAAACACAAATATATTTTAATTGCTGGAAAAAAAAATGCTTCTTCATTAGGCCATCTAAAAAAAAATGTTCTGGTTCTCAGACAATGGATTTCAAAAAAAGGGCAAGGTAGGTAGCGTTTTTATTTTTTGTTTTTATTTCCAATCCAACATGGGAAGGGTTTTTATATTTTGTTTTTATTTTCAGCGGTTTAAAAACATAACGCAAACCAGTTCAATTCTACTATTTTGGCAAACAAACAACACAATAGTCTTTACTCGGAGAGATTTGGATTTTCCAACAGACACCTCGTACTGCGGGTCAAAATTAACGAAAAGGTTGTTGTTTTCTCCAACCTCTTTTATGTCCGTAAAATCACCCACGAATATACTCTTACATAACTCTGCAACTGTCATTGTTCTGTCAACAGGCAGGATAGTCCACGGAACTATTTGTTTGGAACGTAACTGTACATTAAAACTGACGAGGACAGTGTTTTCACTCGTAGCCATGCTGAATTTTTAGTTTCGCTTTCGATTGATCAGTCATTCAAACATTTGCCAAAACTCATCTGCGTCACCAGCACACTTGAAAACTTAAATTTGGTGGTAAATTTGAATTTTTTTTCCTTAAAAAATACTGTGCTGTGGCCATTTTTTTTTTGTACGGCAATAAAAACGTCCCATCGGCCAAAATTTGGAGGGGGCAGCGTTGTCTGAGAACCAGAACTTTTATTTTATTTGGCCTTATAGTCAGTATTTTTTTTTACACCAAGGTGTTTAACATCATAGATCATGAAACATTCAATCAAATTTTTTTTTTTATCTGACAATGGTTCCTTATACATCACGGGGAAATCTTCCAGATTGAGCAAGTCTATATACAGGTCATTGTGTAACTGAATAATAGATATATTTGTGTATGATAACCTACCTCTGCAAATCTAAACACAGGTGATGTCCCTTGTATCGAGTTAATTGTCAGTGGTAAATCTTTCAAATTGCGTAAAACTTTACACAGGTTTTCATATGACTGAAGGATAGCTGCGTGTTGCTCCTCCCCTGTTCCATACTTCAAACTACCATCACATGACTCTACAGGAAGTGACAGAACTGTGTCTAATTGATCTCCAATGTATGTTATATCAGTTAACGATGCCCATCTGAAATTAATTAATTAGAGGCTTACACAAGTCTGTATTGCTAACCTGGCTATATACAGTAGAACTCGCTCGAACTCGAAGGGACTGTCAAAATCTGTTCGAGATATTGGAAGTTCGAGCCACCGAGGTCCCATTTTTAAAGAGAAAAAAATCCAGTTCTGACCCGAGATAGTTTCATTACGCCATGATAACTGATGCACAGTAAAATGGGCTTTTCTGGTAAAAAGTATTTAATCCTTTAGAAAGTTCTCAAAGAGTACGGCTTCCAAATACCTCTTTGGTATCTTCAAACGTATCTTAGAAACGTTTTTTTCACTTTGTTCGCGATCTATTTTATAAACAGGAAATACGAGGTCGGGTATTAACACTTAGATCGATATCGGTATAATGCTTGATAATTCGGAGATATATTTTTTAATGCCCAATTTTCAAATTTTAGCCATTTTCTTTTTTTTAATTTGAATTTGAAGCAATTATATTTGTTTCTTTTGATATTATATACACATATAAACTCAGGTTAATCGGAATTTCAGTACGAGTACATTTCTATTTTTTTGGTATTTAGATGAACCCCGAGACCACAGTTTGATATTATTCAATCCCAGCAACAATAGAAATTTTTAAAAAAAATAAAAAACACTCAATAATAATAATTCATGTAATAGCAATTTCAAATATTGTTTTAATAAACTTTATTATGATTGTAAACATTTGATTATTGTTGAGTGTAGGCTCGGCTTGGTACAATCAGCGACACGAGTCTCGGGTTCAATAATCGTTCTTTATTAATCGTAATTAATGGTTAATAATCAAACCACAGCTGAATTTAATTACTAATTAACACAAATAATGACAAGTTTATCCCTATACCTGCAATTGTTAAGTAAACAATTATCTGTTGGTAATCTTACATTTATCACATCTTGCAGTAACATACATCTGTCAATTAAATTGCAATGTTCGAGTTTGACATGGTAAAACTCGTGATTTTATTATTGACAGGACTATTTATTGAGTTTGACTGTTCAAGGTATCGGTGTTCGAGTGAAACTGTTTTTTTTTACTTAGAAATATAAGGAAAATTGACGGGACTTTCAAATCAGTTCAAGCCATCCATGGTATTCGACCCATCCGAGTTCGAGGGACCGAGGTTTGACTGTATTATCAATTTCATTATCAAAATTTATCTTGAAATAAAAATGCAAAATTTTGGACCTTTGTAACTTTTGCCTCGTATCTTTAATGGTAAGAGCTACAACAAATCTGTTACAACATTTACGACAAGATATTTCTTCTTCCAAAAAATCAAATGAAAGAACTTAATAATAGATGAAACTAGAACTGTGAGTGACCTCACTGAGTGATACCCCTCACTTGCAATACTATGATGTTCAAACTTTGGAATACAAGTATATTAGCAAGTTACCTATGAAAAAAGAATGGATATGGAGTAATGTCAAGGAGACAACATCCCATCTCCAAAATAAACTAACCAAGAACATACATCTAGGGGTCGCCACAAGGTCTTCAACAAAGTGGGATTGTTTAAAACCAATACGGTTTCATCAGTATACATGAGGATTACAACATTTCCTAACTTTTGTACAAGAGGATATAGGTCACATCAAATGTTATCGATTCAAAATTAATTATTTATTCTTGAGTAGTTTTTATATTGCAAATATCCAGATGTGAAAAGGTCAATTAAAATCTTATTTCATTCGGGAATAGTTATGCTTACATCACCTTCCAAATTTTTGACAGGAACCATATTCCTTCATGCACATCTGCAGGCAGTGTATTACAACTGTGTAAAGTTTCATTTAAATCAAATGAGCCGTTTAGGAGGAGTTGTGCTTACAAGCCCATCTCTCCATACAGAACGTATTTCAGAATATAAGTTAAATTATCCCCCCTTCCAAATTTTCACCATATTCCTTCATGCACATCTGCAGGTAGTGTATTACAACTGTGTAAAGTTTCATAAAAATCCAATAAGTTGTTTAGGAGGAGTTGCACTTGCCATGCCCTCCTTCTTTTCGTGAAAGTAAGTACAAGTTGAATTATCTCCCCTTCCAAATGTTGGACAGCGACCCTATTTCTTCATGCACATCTGCAGGTAGTGTACTACAAATGTGTAAAGTTTCATAAAAATCCAATAAGTCATTTAGGAGGAGTCGCGCTTACAAAGTACATGCCCCCCCCCCCCCCTTTTCGTGAAAGTATAAGTTGAATTATCTCGCCTTTTAAATTTTGGACAGCAACCATATTCTTTCATGCACATCTGCAGGTAGTGTACTACAAATGTGCAAAGTTTCATAAAAATCCAATAAGTCGTTTAGGAGGAGTTGTGCTTACAAGGTACATGGACGGACAGGGTGATTCCTATATACCCCCCTAAACTTTGTTTGTGGAGGGTATAATAAAACTGACCGCCACGATATAGCTGAAATATTGTTTAAAGTGACATTAAACACCATAACCCTAAATCATAAAAGATTACACCTATGATAAAACAAGGGAGATAAGTATCACAGAGCAATACATGTCTTCTACAAACAATATTAGTTTAAATCTCTTTGAAAAGCATGGGCAGGATACTTCATAGAAAAATTAACAAAAAATAGGGTATAAAATAAAAATACAAAATTTTGGTCGTTTGCCCATTCTTGACCCCATTTTATCTTGAAAATGGTAAGAGCCATACAACATCTGTTGGCATATTACATGAAGAGAATTTCATAAAGAACACACAAAGTGTAATCAAAATTGGTTGACAAAAAACAGTCCACATATAAAAAAAACCCAACATTTTATGGAACATTTGAGACTCTTGTTTCTGTTGTCGACCAAATTTGTATAGCTGTCCATTCAATGAGTAGCTTCAGAAGAAGAATATTTTGTAATGATTTTTTGCTTCAATATGCCTAAGTTTTGTAATTGGCAACAGTATAGAGTTGTCATGAAAACCCAGAATATAAGTTTAAGAGCTCCTAATTAAGTTCTTACAGTTAATTTGAGCAACTTCTGCCTTGAAATAAGGTTGATTTCGACAATTTAAGAATTTTCTATTTTTAGTCAAGTTGGTCATCTTGGATGGAGTTCAAAATAATCATAGACAGATTAAAATGTAAAATTCTATTGTCGGATGACTAGTGATGGCAACAGCTCACCTTGACTTTACTTCTTTCCTAAACTTAAAACAAAAACACAGTTTTTTCTCTTTTAAAACAAACCTCTTCAAGATATCTTTAACAACATAGGAACAGACAATTCTTTTCCTGTCAATGGTTTTCTCTTTAGTCCAAGGAACAGCTTCAGTGATACTACCATCACGGAATCGTCTTAATTCTGATTTGATGCCCCAAAAGCTTCGAAATTCCTTGGCCTACATTTTACAGAAAATATATCATAATTTTTTTTTTAATATTTCATACAGCTAGAATAAATATGAATATACAAAAATGGTTTTCTTTAATAGACCTTTACCAGATTTCCGATTTGATTCTAAAATTATACATCTTTATACCTTTTTAAATGAGTTATTTCCCTTATAACAAGCAAAATGGTACCTTGTTTAGCAAGAGCAATGGAAAAGACAACAAATTTGAGTATAATTTTCTCATAATTTGTAGATATTTGAACCTTGTTAGAAAATCAGAGGATAATTTTATAACAAATAGAAAATTCACAAGTTGTTACGAAATTAAAATTTTAAACAGATTATGGGAAATATACATGTTATTTTCATTGAGCTTTGCATGAAAGGGGACAGTTTGTCGATGTCGAAACATTTGTTTTAATTATAAACACGTCATGGTTTCACTCTATCAAAAATCTGTAAAATTTGAATACCGGGTACCTCTGGTGAATCTGCAGGAGGACCTTTATCTATGGAAGAAAAGGCAAATTCTGGATTGAGTAACAGTCCAATAGTAATCTTCTGGTTCAAGATAGATGGTGGATTTGCATCAACATCCCACTGAAATAAACATTTGTGAAAATAAAATTATACTAAATAAGCAAGGCTGGTTCACTTGCTTATAATAAAAATGTCTGTATGTATGTATAGGCAGGTAGGGAGCAATGCATTTTAAGCATTGACTCATACTTCACACCACGTAGTATGTCTGCACAGTGTCTCCATGTGATATTATTTTTTTCAGATTTCACTTGTTATTGTTGTAAAAGTGCATGCAAGAAAACACCTCATCGATGGCATCATAATTTCTAAATATAGTAGCAATTTCTCAGCCATATCATAGCGAGAATAAGTTACATTTTGATAAGATAATAATGATGTCCTCTTTGTACTAGACCAACATGCTTTGTTGAATTTGATAGTGCTAGCTCACTGACACAACAGTCCATGGGTAGACATGTTGCTCCACTCTGACATATTATCCTGATCCGAGCTAACCAGTCTCTGCTCTTCCTCGTTAATGTTGTGTGCTTAATAGAGAAGCAACAAATACCAATTTTATAATCTTTGGTTTGAACCCACGATCTACCACACACGAGGCAAACATGCTAACCATTACACTACCGATGCAGTTCTATGATTATAGTACACTAAATTAGTTTGTAATACATATATAAGAATGTCTTTAAAATAAAACAGTGATTTTAAGATGAAGAACAACAATAAAAAAAGAGCTGTTTCTTCATGTTTGCACTAGAATTTCAGTTATATTTTCACTTGTAGAGTAATTTAGACATTTTTTCTTTGATCTCAGAGTGTGATATTTTCAGTATCAACAAACTGACTCTGTCTTGACAAATATTATCACTAGTATCACAGCTCATCCTATCAGACTCACTGTGATACTAGTGATAATGTCTGTCTCAACCTTCAAAACTGTGCTTATTCTATATTTATCTGTAAATTTTTACTCTGTTATACCTCTTTAATTGGGTATTGTTTTATTTGAACCAGATGGATCCTTTTATTTAAAGCTCTTTGAAGCAAAGACATTATATCTGGTATAACGGCATGTATGCAATGGCCATCAAAGTCCAGTAAATTATCTTGTTTCTTTAATTTTTCTACGCTGTCTTTAAATTGTTCCAATTTGTCAATACTGAAATAAAAAAAAAAGGTGTTTTTAATTAGCACATAATTTTTTTTTAATTTGTCTGTCATCTGATAAAACTTTTGGAAGTCAAAATTGAATATCTTATCTCATCTTACATATCAGATAAATCAAGTATGTTAAAAAATTAGTACACAATATTTTTCTGTCATCTTGATAAAACTTTTGGAAGTCAAAATTAAAATTGAATATCTCATCTCAGCTGGCATGTCAGATAGATCAAGTATATTCATATATATATTGTTGAAGGGATAGGCTTTAGATTCAATACAACTTCCTATGACATCTGCGGTTTCCGATTAAACTTGTGTACTGGTATCACTAAACACCTGCAGAAGATAAAACTAATTGTTCCTAGGACAAATCTTACGTGGTTATTGTTTTTGAAAAGTTAATTAATTTGTAAACAAGATGAACTGTGAGCTAATGCTCACTTATGATACCCCCGCATATAGGTTCAATGTGTATAAAAACCAACTAAGTCGGCAAACAGGAAGTAGGAATCTGACAGGTCCAAAAACGCTTCCCACAATATGGCATATCTATATGAAGCTTGTGACCAAATATCAGATTTCTGCCATCAATAGTTGCTGAGAAAAATGTGACGAAAAATATCTTGGATGGACGGAAGGACGGAAAGAGGTAAAACAGTATACCCTCCCTCCGGTGGAGCGGGGGTATAATAATGTAGAATTTCTTAAAGATGGTTCCAGAAATAACCACATGGGAGGTTTGACAGGATCTTCATTTTTTTTCATATGGGTGGTCGGCTGAGGTTCAATTAAATATGTGTTGGTAGTGGGGTGAAGTCAAATTCAATAGTGTGGGTGGTCAGGTTATAATCACACTTATTTGTGCTCATGGTTGTAAGTATTAATAAATATAGAAATATGCAGCTGTTGGTAAAATAAAACCACATGAATTTCTTCCGATATATAATTTCCATTTCTTGTGCTTAGGAGATTATGGTTTACCAAGAGAGAGGTTTGTATTGTTGTGTTTAGGAGATTATGGTTTACCAAGAGAGAGGTTTGTATTGTTGTTTAGGAGATTATGGTTTACCAAGAGAGAGGTTTGTCTTGTTGTGTTTAGGAGATTATGGTTTACCAAGAGAGAGGTTTGTATTGTTGTTTAGGAGATTATGGTTTACCAAGAGAGAGGTTTGTCTTGTTGTGTTTAGGAGATTATGGTTTACCAAGAGAGAGGTTTGTATTGTTGTTTAGGAGATTATGGTTTACCAAGAGAGAGGTTTGTCTTGTTGTGTTTAGGAGATTATGGTTTACCAAGAGAGAGGTTTGTCTTGTTGTGGTTAGGAGATTATGGTTTACCAAGAGAGAGGTTTGTATTGTTGTGTTTAGAAGATTATGGTTTACCAAGAGAGAGGTTTGTATTGTTGTGTTTAGGAGATTATGGTTTACCAAGAGAGAGGTTTGTCTTGTTGTGGTTAGGAGATTATGGTTTACCAAGAGAGAGGTTTGTATTGTTGTATTTAGGAGATTATGGTTTACCAAGAGAGAGGTTTGTATTGTTGTGTTTAGGAGATTATGGTTTACCAAGAGAGAGGTTTGTATTGTTGTGTTTAGGAGATTATGGTTTACCAAGAGAGAGGTTTGTCTTGTTGTGTTTAGGAGATTATGGTTTACCAAGAGAGAGGTTTGTCTTGTTGTGTTTAGGAGATTATGGTTTACCAAGAGAGAGGTTTGTCTTGTTGTGTTTAGGAGATTATGGTTTACCAAGAGAGAGGTTTGTATTGTTGTGTTTAGGAGATTATGGTTTACCAAGAGAGAGGTTTGTATTGTTGTGTTTAGGAGATTATGGTTTACCAAGAGAGAGGTTTGTCTTGTTGTGTTTAGGAGATTATGGTTTACCAAGAGAGAGGTTTGTCTTGTTGTGGTTAGGAGATTATGGTTTACCAAGAGAGAGGTTTGTCTTGTTGTGTTTAGGAGATTATGGTTTACCAAGAGAGAGGTTTGTCTTGTTGTGTTTAGGAGATTATGGTTTACCAAGAGAGAGGTTTGTCTTGTTGTGGTTAGGAGATTATGGTTTACCAAGAGAGAGGTTTGTATTGTTATGTTTAGGAGATTATGGTTTACCAAGAGAGAGGTTTGTATTGTTGTGTTTAGGAGATTATGGTTTACCAAGAGAGGTTTGTCTTGTTGTGCTTAGGAGATTATGGTTTACCAAGAGAGAGGTTTGTCTTGTTGTGGTTAGGAGATTATGGTTTACCAAGAGAGAGGTTTGTCTTGTTGTGGTTAGGAGATTATGGTTTACCAAGAGAGAGGTTTGTATTGTTGTGTTTAGGAGATTATGGTTTACCAAGAGAGAGGTTTGTATTGTTGTGCTTAGGAGATTATGGTTTACCAAGAGAGGTTTGTCTTGTTGTGGTTAGGAGATTATGGTTTACCAAGAGAGAGGTTTGTATTGTTGTGTTTAGGAGATTATGGTTTACCAAGAGAGAGGTTTGTATTGTTGTACTTAGGAGATTATGGTTTACCAAGAGAGAGGTTTGTCTTGTTGTGGTTAGGAGATTATGGTTTACCAAGAGAGAGGTTTGTCTTGTTGTGTTTAGGAGATTATGGTTTACCAAGAGAGAGGTTTGTCTTGTTGTGTTTAGGAGATTATGGTTTACCAAGAGAGAGGTTTGTATTGTTGTGTTTAGGAGATTATGGTTTACCAAGAGAGAGGTTTGTATTGTTGTACTTAGGAGATTATGGTTTACCAAGAGAGAGGTTTGTCTTGTTTGGTTAGGAGATTATGGTTTACCAAGAGAGAGGTTTGTATTGTTGTTTAGGAGATTATGGTTTACCAAGAGAGAGGTTTGTATTGTTGTACTTAGGAGATTATGGTTTACCAAGAGAGAGGTTTGTCTTGTTGTGGTTAGGAGATTATGGTTTACCAAGAGAGAGGTTTGTCTTGTTGTGTTTAGGAGATTATGGTTTACCAAGAGAGAGGTTTGTATTGTTGTACTTAGGAGATTATGGTTTACCAAGAGAGAGGTTTGTATTGTTGTGGTTAGGAGATTATGGTTTACCAAGAGAGAGGTTTGTCTTGTTGTGGTTAGGAGATTATGGTTTACCAAGAGAGAGGTTTGTATTGTTGTACTTAGGAGATTATGGTTTACCAAGAGAGAGGTTTGTATTGTTGTACTTAGGAGATTATGGTTTACCAAGAGAGAGGTTTGTCTTGTTGTGGTTAGGAGATTATGGTTTACCAAGAGAGAGGTTTGTCTTGTTGTGTTTAGGAGATTATGGTTTACCAAGAGAGAGGTTTGTATTGTTGTACTTAGGAGATTATGGTTTACCAAGAGAGAGGTTTGTATTGTTGTACTTAGGAGATTATGGTTTACCAAGAGAGAGGTTTGTCTTGTTGTGGTTAGGAGATTATGGTTTACCAAGAGAGAGGTTTGTCTTGTTGTGTTTAGGAGATTATGGTTTACCAAGAGAGAGGTTTGTATTGTTGTGGTTAGGAGATTATGGTTTACCAAGAGAGAGGTTTGTATTGTTGTACTTAGGAGATTATGGTTTACCAAGAGAGAGGTTTGTATTGTTGTGGTTAGGAGATTATGGTTTACCAAGAGAGAGGTTTGTATTGTTGTGTTTAGGAGATTATGGTTTACCAAGAGAGAGGTTTGTATTGTTGTGGTTAGGAGATTATGGTTTACCAAGAGAGAGGTTTGTATTGTTGTGTTTAGGAGATTATGGTTTACCAAGAGAGAGGTTTGTCTTGTTGTGGTTAGGAGATTATGGTTTACCAAGAGAGAGGTTTGTATTGTTGTACTTAGGAGATTATGGTTTACCAAGAGAGAGGTTTGTATTGTTGTGGTTAGGAGATTATGGTTTACCAAGAGAGAGGTTTGTCTTGTTGTGGTTAGGAGATTATGGTTTACCAAGAGAGAGGTTTGTATTGTTGTACTTAAGAGATTATGGTTTACCAAGAGAGAGGTTTGTCTTGTTGTGGTTAGGAGATTATGGTTTACCAAGAGAGAGGTTTGTATTGTTGTTTAGGAGATTATGGTTTACCAAGAGAGAGGTTTGTCTTGTTGTGGTTAGGAGATTATGGTTTACCAAGAGAGAGGTTTGTATTGTTGTGGTTAGGAGATTATGGTTTACCAAGAGAGAGGTTTGTATTGTTGTGGTTAGGAGATTATGGTTTACCAAGAGAGAGGTTTGTATTGTTGTGGTTAGGAGATTATGGTTTACCAAGAGAGAGGTTTGTATTGTTGTACTTAGGAGATTATGGTTTACCGAGAGAGGTTTGTATTGTTGTGTTTAGGAGATTATGGTTTACCAAGAGAGAGGTTTGTATTGTTGTACTTAGGAGATTATGGTTTACCAAGAGAGAGGTTTGTCTTGTTGTACTTAGGAGATTATGGTTTACCAAGAGAGAGGTTTGTCTTGTTGTGGTTAGGAGATTATGGTTTACCAAGAGAGAGGTTTGTCTTGTTGTGTTTAGGAGATTATGGTTTACCAAGAGAGAGGTTTGTCTTGTTGTACTTAGGAGATTATGGTTTACCAAGAGAGAGGTTTGTATTGTTGTACTTAAGAGATTATGGTTTACCAAGAGAGAGGTTTGTCTTGTTGTGGTTAGGAGATTATGGTTTACCAAGAGAGAGGTTTGTATTGTTGTACTTAAGAGATTATGGTTTACCAAGAGAGAGGTTTGTCTTGTTGTGTTTAGGAGATTATGGTTTACCAAGAGAGAGGTTTGTCTTGTTGTACTTAGGAGATTATGGTTTACCAAGAGAGAGGTTTGTATTGTTGTACTTAAGAGATTATGGTTTACCAAGAGAGAGGTTTGTCTTGTTGTGGTTAGGAGATTATGGTTTACCAAGAGAGAGGTTTGTATTGTTGTACTTAAGAGATTATGGTTTACCAAGAGAGAGGTTTGTCTTGTTGTGTTTAGGAGATTATGGTTTACCAAGAGAGAGGTTTGTCTTGTTGTGTTTAGGAGATTATGGTTTACCAAGAGAGAGGTTTGTATTGTTGTACTTAGGAGATTATGGTTTACCAAGAGAGAGGTTTGTATTGTTGTACTTAGGAGATTATGGTTTACCAAGAGAGAGGTTTGTATTGTTGTACTTAGGAGATTATGGTTTACCAAGAGAGAGGTTTGTCTTGTTGTGGTTAGGAGATTATGGTTTACCAAGAGAGAGGTTTGTCTTGTTGTGTTTAGGAGATTATGGTTTACCAAGAGAGGTTTGTCTTGTTGTGGTTAGGAGATTATGGTTTACCAAGAGAGAGGTTTGTCTTGTTGTGGTTAGGAGATTATGGTTTACCAAGAGAGAGGTTTGTCTTGTTGTGGTTAGGAGATTATGGTTTACCAAGAGAGAGGTTTGTCTTGTTGTGGTTAGGAGATTATGGTTTACCGAGAGAGGTTTGTATTGTTGTGTTTAGGAGATTATGGTTTACCAAGAGAGAGGTTTGTATTGTTGTGGTTAGGAGATTATGGTTTACCAAGAGAGAGGTTTGTCTTGTTGTGGTTAGGAGATTATGATTTACCAAGAGAGAGGTTTGTATTGTTGTGGTTAGGAGATTATGGTTTACCAAGAGAGAGGTTTGTATTGTTGTGGTTAGGAGATTATGGTTTACCAAGAGAGAGGTTTGTTGTGGTTCATAATATTTCTACCATTACAGTATAACTTTATTTACAATCTTAAACATAAATTATTTTTTAAAAGTTAGTGAGTGATTGTCTAACATCAAATAAGTAATTTTTCAGCTACATCAAGGAGAGAACAAGTTACATTCGTTGAGATGATGATGAGGTTCGCTTTGTACTAGACTAACACGCTTAGTTGGAATTTTATAGTGCTAGCTCACCGTAACAACTGTCTGCAAGTAGACATGTCACTTCATTCGGAAACATTATTTAACTTTTGAGCCAACCAGTCTTTGCTCTTTCTCCTTAATACTGGGGGCTTAGTGGAGAAGCAGCAAATACCAATTTTATAATCTTTGGTTTGAACCGAATGGGACTTGAACCCACGATCTACCATTTTTTTTTGAGTATTTTGTATTGGTTAAGCTTACTGAAATATATGATCAAATTTTCTACAAAATTTAACTGGCACCATAAACAAGACATGGAAACTATCTACTGTTTTATCTTCTAAAAATCTCACTGCTAATTCTGCTTCCTGTTTAACCTGAAATATATACCACATATAAAACTACATTGAAACTATAGGTTCATCCGATTATTCACGCCATGTTTTGAGTTCAAGCAAGTTTGTAGTTTCTGAGAAAAAGATTTTTATTCATATTCTCATAGGATTCTATGTTAAACTTATCATATGATACTGGCCATCTTGGATATAGATTTCAGACAAAAAATGAAAACTTGCAAGGGACCATACAAATTTGGTACAGGACCATCCAAAGACATTGCCACTAATTTTAAAATCAAATGATTTGAGTAGTTTCAGAGAATAATTTTTAAATATTTCAATCAAATAGAAAAATCTTTTGATTGTAAGTTCCTAAAAATTAGCATGAAACTTCACTTTAAATTTCAGCTCATTGACATTTCCACATGAATCGATGTTCAGTTCGTCTTTACCTCTAGTTGTTTGTAGGATGGAGCATGTCTTGTTTGCGTTATTTTTGTTTGCTTGCGTGTGGTAGTGTCCAACACATATTGTGTTGTGTTGTATTTTTGCTTTGTTTTCCTTCATCTTGTGTACCCTATGTTACCAGATTCTCTAGATCGTCCTTTCTCATTGTCCCTTCAGTAGTCTATAACGTCTATTTAGCTTAAAATATAGCAGTTTTGGCCATTTGAAGAAATTTCTATTTTTATCAACTGTGACCATCTTGGGTGAAGGTCAGGGCAGTCAACACAATTTTGAAAGAGGACCACCCAAGGAACATTGCTGCAAGGCTTGGTTAAAATTGGCCAAGTGATTTCATTAAAGAAGATTTTTTAATCATTTTTTTTCAAAATCAACATAATTTGCATGTTTGTTTTTTTTTAAATCAACAAAATGCAAAATGCACTGACAAAAACTATAACATATGTCATATCTTTCATTAAAATGGACCTACTGTTTAAATTTTAGCTCAGTTGGTGAAAAATGTGGCTTTATTGCATTTGTGGGTGTATTTTATCCTTATGTTATAATAACAACAGCCATATGCATTTGGAATTATAAGGACGATTCAGACAAACTTTGATGAAATTTGCCTCATGGTTATAGAGGAGAAAACTTTTTGAAATTATTTACACCAGACAGGTGATAGATCACAAAGGTCGCCAAGTGATGGTAAAAGTTAACCTGACCCTTTGTGTCCGGTGAGTTAAAAGACTTGTTTTAAGTCTCATATTTCTTTGAAATTTCAGGTCATGGGTTCACTCCCAATATATTGCTTGGGTTCATGCCAAACTAGCTTTTGTTGGTGAATGAAATCTATTTCAAACCAAATTCTTCTGGCTTAATACTCCTGTTTTGTATAATTTACTATATAAAATTTTGTAAAATTATTTTATGAAATTCTTCAGTGCAGACATTTTTTTGTCTTTTAAGGACATATTCTTCTTTGGCTCTATCTAATTTTAAGCTTCTGACAAAAACAATTATTATTTTTCTTTTTTCAATCTGATCGACAGAAAGTATTATCATCTTACCCTTAAAAATGTTGATTTTGTCATATCTGAACATAAATTGACATAGCCAGTTATATCTACAAACACACAGTCAAATGTTTGATGGAAATCTTCATGTGTTGGTTGATTAGGATCTGACTTATCACCACAAAGATCTGGTCCTTCCTCTGTCCAGTTCTCTTTAGCTGAAATATGATGAACGATTTATTCTCAGTATGAGTGACTCACTGACAGTCTTGTCCGAAGCCCAGGACAAGTAAAACTGGATTCGGGCAAGCGAAAATTATGAAAGAATTTGTTTGAATAAATATAATTTTTGTTCTAATTTGGCCTTCAGGCAAGTAGGTGAAAAAAATTAAAGCAAAGACTGCAATATTGTTAAATGTAAAGTACAGGTAGCCAATATTTAAGCTCTATCGATGATTTGTACAATTTCTCTTTGATTTTTACACGCTACAATATCTATTATCAAGCGACAGGCAGGATTCAAACATATTATCACTAATTTCTAACATGATATTATATTGACGGATCATATGGTAGTTGGATTTATAACTACCTATGCAATCTTTCCCTATCACCACTAACATTATGAATTCGAACCTCGCTCAGGCAAAGTGTACTCGATACATAATGTGATAAGGTTTGTCAGTGACTTCCGGTAGGTTGGTGGTTTTCTCAGAGTACTCTGGTTTCCTCCATCAATAAAACTGACCGCCACTATATAACTGAAATATTGTTGAAAGTGGAGTTAAAACCCCATAACCCTAACCACATTACATTGACGTCACGTTGACAAATCCTCGATAAACTATCGTTCACATGTTTTGCTCTGAATGGACTTTCTCATCTCATCTTATTTCTCAGGCTTCATTTTCAAAGTAGCATTACTCTGAGAAATCAATTCTCGCAACACAAATCAATAACAGTACAGTAGAGTTCGTTTATAACGAACAGGCTTATAACAAAATCAGGCTTATAGCGAAGTAAAGATAAATCCCCGGTCCCATCGCTATTTAAACCATGTATTTCTGAAGGCCTATTACAAATTTTTTATAACGAAATCAGGCTTATAACGAAGAGAATTTTAAACCCAAACAACGTTTTTATTACTCAAAATTGACATGATATAACAAAGAAAATTGCTGAACAAACAATCGTTTACCTGTCTTCCGCTACGCACGGATGATCACATATTAGAATGGTCAAGTGCACTTGACACTTCAGTTATTGATAATTGAAAAATCAATAATCCCACCTTTGATGTTGTTAATGATGTCAATCAAGACTTTTCTTTAAAATATTCAAACAATAAAATGGGTATTAATGATGTGATTAACAAGTTGTCAATTAATAACACACACGCTAATTTATTGCATTAAAAATTAATAAAAAGTAATCTAAATTTTAATGAATGGATGCACAAGCTAATGAAATTAAAAACAAAGTCATGTGTGAGATTAATTCATTCCTATTGTTTATTTTTTCTTTGATGATAGACTCTTTAATTAAACAACAAACTGCGTGGTCTCAAGGTTCATCTAAATACCAAAAACAAAAGAAATGTACTCGTTCTGAAATTTCGATTAACCTGAGTTTTTATGTGTATATAATACCAAAAAGAAACAATTATTCTTCAAATTCAAATAAAAAAAAAAGGAAAATGGCTACAATCTTAAAATTGGCCATTAAAAATATATATCCGAATTATCAGCATTATACCGATATTGATCCAAGCGTTAATACCCGACCTCATATTTCCTGTTTATAAAATAGATCGTGAACAAAGTTGAAAAACTGTTTCTAAGGAACATTTGAAGATACCAAAGAGGTATTCAGAAGCCATAGTCTTTGAGAACTGTCTAAAGGATTAAATATTTTTTTACGATAAAGGTCCACTGTGCATCAGTTATCATAGCGTAATGAAACTGCCCGGGTCAGAACCAGATTTTTTTCTCTCTAAAATTACGCGAACTCAGTGGCTCGAATTACCGATAGCTAGAACATATTTTGACAGTCCCTTCGAGTTCGAGCCAGCGAAGTTCTACTGTACGATTTTCAAAAGGGGGGTAATTCTACATTGTTTCTCTTATAACGAACGATGCCTATAACGAACTAAGATCGAGAGTCCCCTGGATTTCGTTATAAACGAACTCTACTGTATATATTTATCATCATGAGAACAAATTATATCATGAAACAATACAGTGAAATATATGACAGCAAAACACTCTTGGGACTGCCATTTTTGTAAAGATTAAAGAGGTTATATTTGTAAAGACATTTGATAATAAGTTGGATGATTGATTTAGACAGGATTCCAGTTTATTGAGGGTTCAGTTTAGACAGGTTTCATTTTGAAGTCTGCTGGTTATCACGCTGTAACTATTTTTTTCAAGAAGGTTTTAACAGATTTAAGATTTTCGAAAATGTAACAATAGTGAGAGAGTGAGTGATTGTTGTTTAACACCAAGTGAACAATTTTTCAGCTATATTATGGTGAGAACAAATCAAGTTTCAATGAAAACAAGATGTTGCACGCTACGTTGTGCTAAGAATACCCCCACTCGTTCATTTGTAAGTCGCACGGTAAACAGGAAGTAGATGTGCAATCATTTCTTTCAGTAGAAGCTGAGATATCTGTTACGAAAGTGTGAATGGACGGACGGACTAACGGACGGACGGACAAAGTGATTGCAATATAGCCTCCTTTCTATGAGTGGGGGTATAATGATCATGGTATCCACTTTGTACTAGACCAACACACTTAGTAGGAATTTAATAGTGCTACATGT
Organism: Bathymodiolus septemdierum; assembly: GCA_963383655.1. Classification (NCBI taxonomy): domain Eukaryota; kingdom Metazoa; phylum Mollusca; class Bivalvia; order Mytilida; family Modiolidae; genus Bathymodiolus; species Bathymodiolus septemdierum. The sequence continues at coordinate 133,045,083 of OY726517.1, forward strand.
AGCTCATTGAAACAACATTTAGCGGCTAGATATGTCACTCCTATCCGACACATTATCCTGATTCCAAGCCAACTAGACATTGGTCTAAATTCTTAATATTGTATGCTAAGTGAAGAAGCTGCAAATACCAATTTAATAGTCTTTGGTTTGACCAGATCATGGTACAAACCCACAATCTATCGCACTGATGACGAGCATGCTAACCATTACACCACTAATGCAGTTAATATGATAAAAAACTACTTACATAAATGTAATAATACATTCCTCATAATCTGATAATTACTCATCATCTTGTTCAGCTTCTTCCTGGACAGCAAATATACAACATACATTGACATCATAAAACCTGAAAATCCACCGTAACCCTGCAAATATATCGATAAAATATATACATTAGTCCCTGTTTAACAAGGCTCCTCCCAGCAAAGTCCTCTAATCAGGCCAGATTTCAGATGCGCTAATTTAGTAAAATAATTCGAAATTGTCCCATTTGTCCCTCTTATAAGGCCACTTTCTCATGACAGAAGAGCTGCATTGAAAACTGTGGGAGCACTTACAGTAGAGTTCGTTTATAACGAAGTCCAGGGGTCTCTCTATCTTATTTCCTTATAGGCATCGTTCGCTATAAGAGAAATAATGTAGAATTACCTCCCCTTTTGAAAAATGATGTATTTCAAAAAAATTATTTCAAGTGATGTGTAACTGTTTTGTTTGCTTTGTTTTGTTATTGTTTGACAGATAATATGTTTTTACTTCGATGATTTTGTTGTAATAAAATACTTTCAGCAGATTTTGCTTTGTGAGTCTTTGTTTTTTTTGTAACACCATTCATAATGCAAGCTATGTTGAGGAATAAATTAAATACACTGTTAAAATATGACATCATTTTTCTGAATAGAGAAAAACAAAAACGAGAAATGTTGAATAAAATTTATTAATTCAGCAGTTAAAATAAAACATTACTTCAACATTATATATTGTAATATAGTATTAATAAATGGGTGTTTTCATAATGGACCGGTTATATGTCCACGGTTAGTCATAATGGCCCAAGGAAGGTTGCATTGGCGTTGCCTCGGGCCAATACAACCTTCCTTGGGCCATTATGATTTAACCGAGGACATATAACCGGTCCATTATGAAAACACCCATTTCTTAATACTTTTATTAACCAGCCAATTTCAATTTTAGGTAATCTTCATTCTTTTTGAAGAAGGCCATAGTATTGACCGAAATGGTAGGCTATAATAGTTTTATCATGTTTCAATATTATTATATAAATTATTAAAATTTTGAAATTTTGAAATTTTTTTGAAGATTTTAGAATTTTGAAATTTTATGAAATTTTTAGGTAATCTTCATTCTTTTTGAAGAAAGCCATAATGGACCAGTAAAGCATTTTGGAGCAAAATAATGTTCTTGCTGTATAAATACAAACTAGTCTGTAGTATTCATAATATAACCTACTGGTTAATAACAAGATCTATTGCCCTTCATACCGATTACTGAATGATCACCAGGAGGGTGTGCTACCATATTTACGACAATGTTCGGCTTGCAGTGTGAAAAACAACGGTAGAATTAAAATTTAAAAGCCGCTTTGTTGTTTAATAAAAGAGTCTATCATCAAAGAAAAAATAAACAATAGCGAATGAATTATTCTCACTAATGAAACAGCACAGTTCCTATTTTTAGCCGTGTGAGATATCCTTTTCTCACTTTTGAGACAGACCAGTTCCTATTTTTAGCGATGTGAGATTATCTTATCTTGCACTAGTGCAAGACAAAAAAATCATGTGCAAATGCATGCTGTACAGTTTCTCCATGCTTTTCCTTTTTAAAATAAACAATTCACTGTATATAAGTTTTCAATCTTTTATAAACACGCAAATTCTAACAATCAGCCATATTATTCTCTTCCAGTCAATGTTTGTTTACTTTGAGTAAATAATAGCGTGCTCTCCCTTGTTAGTAACTAACGTAAAGAAAGAAATTACCTCCCTTTGACCAAATTCAAATAAATTTTTTACAGGTATTTATCGCTGTTGTAGTAACATTTATAATATATTTATTAAATACATTGTATTTTATTATGAAATACATTTAAAATACTGCCAAGACATGGATGCATATGGATAAATCGAATATTTACTTTATCAATGGATAAAACAATTGCGAGAAAACACTCGATGGAATGTAAACAAAACAATTCTAAAGGTGTTTACAGTGAGAAATAAAATCAAACACCGGAAAAAGTACAAGATAGGGAAATCTCCGACACCCTTGGGTAAGATTTCAATCGTTCTCTAACTCGGCAAGCCTCATAAGAGAACGATTGAAATCTTACCCTCAGGTGTCGGAGATTTCCCTATCTTGTACTCCCCCCGGTGTTAGATTCTATAAGTCTCAACCTGTGGGTGAGATGAGAATTTCACGCTACTTTTCCCGTAAAAATGTTACGTTTTGCAAAATGTCATTCTAAGCCGGGAATGTCACATTATATACCTGTCTGATAGCTGATTAACAGATATATTACGGATTTAACTATTATTTTTTTTTAAATACAGAATCCAACCGTATTAAATATATTTGTGTCTTTTATTTTCATTTTTTCGTATTTCTAGGTGTCCTTTTCCGTACCTTTAACGTCATTCTTCAATGACGTCAAAATATGCGTCACGTCATATTTCATGTATGGGGTGTCTCGTGAAGGAAAATACTGTACTTACAATAAAATATTAGTGAGAAAAAGAATCAAACACTGGTAAGAGGGCAAGACGGAAAAATCTCAGACACCCGCGGGAAAGATGTATATTGGTCTCCAATTCGGCGGACCCTCGTTGAAGACCAGAAATCTTTCCCTTGGGTGTCTGAGATTTTTCCGTCTTGCCCTCTTACCGGTGTTAGATCCTTTATATCTCACACATGACTTTGTTTCTAATTTCTTTAGCTTGTGCATACATTCATTAAAATTTAGATTACGCTTTATTAATTTTTGATGCCATAAATTAGCGTGTGTGTTATTAATTGACAACTTGTTAATCACATCATTAATACCCATTTTATGGTTTGAATATTTTAAAGAAAAGTCTTGATTGACATCATTAACAACATCACAGGTGGGATTATTGATTTTTTCAATTACCGAAAACGGAAGTGTCAAGTGCCATTCTAATATGTGATCGTCCGTGCGTAACGGAAGACAGGTAAACGATTTGTTTGTTCAGCAATTTTCTTGGTTATATCAGGTCAATTTTGAGTAATAAAAACGTTTGGTTTTAAAATTCTCTTCGTTATAAGCCTGATTTCCGCTATAAAAATTTGTAATAGGCCTTCAAAAATACATTGTTTAAATAGCGATTGGACCGGGGATTTATCTTTACTTCGTTATAAGCCTGATTTCGCTACAAGCCTGTTCGTTATAAACGAACTCTACTGTAATTACACAAAATAAGTTTTGTCTACTCAAAATGTTATTGCAAAATGAATATGTTTCAAATACGAAAAATCTGCAAAGTTTCAAATGCCTCCATTGAAAACTTAGAGGAGCTCATTACACAAAACAGGTACTGTTTCAAGTTTAAATAGTCATAATATCAGTTAATATTTGATTATTGTCATCATAAAGGGTAAAGGCACACACACACACCTTCAATATGCCCCTCGCAACTGTGTATACGTTTGAAATCATTTTTTTTCTTCTATTGTTATAAATGGTTTTGAAAATAAAAGAAAAACATAATACCAAATAAAAGTATTTTCATAATGCCAATACTTTGCAAATAGTTTTTGAGGAATTAGTGTGTAAAAAAAATTCCCTCTTCAGGGGTTCAATCTCCCTCTTTAATTTGGAAGAAGTTCCTATCAGTTATTTTCAAAACATCACATCTATGCTGGTCTGAACATGAAACTCAGTTCTTTGTGTGAAAAACTAATCTTGGTAACTTACAACATCTAGTTCTCTTTGCCTTAGCCAGACCTTAAGCATGTTGATCCCTTCCTTTACTGGGCTAGAATCATGTAAAGCTGTATGTAAGCACTGGTTGTTTGAGTGAATTGTCAGATCCTGTAAAATGGCTGTGTTGTAATGTGGTGTTGGAGGTTCTTCAGATGTATCTGAAATAATCACAAAGATATACAGTCAAACCTGTATTAAGAGGTCACCTTTGGGACAAAGAAAGTGGCCTTATAAAACAGGTGAACTCTTAAAAGAGGTTCAAATCATATTTTCTATGCCAGGACAAGAAAAAGGTGACCTTTTAATACAGGTGACTGCATGGGCAGTTTTGACTGTACATATTTTTACATGTACATTTGTAAAAAAAAACAAAATAATAAATAAATAAATAAATAAATAAATAGAAGAATGTGTCCATATGACATGGTTGATTCCAAGCTAAACAGTCTTTGATCTTCTGCTTAATGCCATGCGCATAGCGGAGAAGTAACAAATATCAATATTATATTGCTTGGTTTGGTCCGACCAAGAATCGGACCCACGATCTACCACACTTCTCTAAAAGACAGAAAAGATGATAAGGCATTGTGAAATCATTACATGACCACAATTTTATTTATCTATTTCAATTTTTCTCAAATAAAAGTGTCATATCAATGTTCATTTAATTTTATTGATATGTAAATATCAGCAGATGTTGACCTACCTATTAATAAAATGAATTGTTTTTTAAAAGTACCTTCTGATTCCTGACCTCTGAACCATGACCTCCGTACATTGTTCTTTCTGATATGGAAACGGTTATACCGAAATGCTCCGTCTTCTGGACAAACATGTAGATGAAATGTTATTCCTTTACCCTCTCCTGAAGTTATTAAATGAATACATATCAAGAGAAATTACAGAAGAAGGTTTTTTGTAGTAAATGTAAGTGTAATAGACAAGCTTACACAGTATACTTTCAAGATGGCAGCAAATCAATGATGTTGAAATGAATAAAATAATTTATTTGTTTCTGGTAACAATTATATTTATTGCACCTGAAAACATTTTAGGGGCTGTCATGGTCATGATAGTATGATAGTTGGATTTACAACTACCTATCTATTCAGTGCCTATCACCACTAAAATTGTGAGTTTGATTCCCGCTCATGGCGAGGTGTAGTCAATATGACATTATGTGATAAAGTTTGTCAGTGACTTGCGACAGATCGGTGGTTTTCTCTGGGTACTCCGGCTTCCTCCTCCAATAAAACTAACAGATACGATATAACTAACATATTGTTGAAAGTGGCATTAAACAGCTTAACCCTAATCCCTGAAAATAATCTACAATATTTATTCCTGATGGAATAAATAGCATAGCATATTTGTTTCTCAAAGAAGGAATATCATGGAGTTGTTTATAATAAATGATCCAAAGAAACATACATTAGGTGGAACAAATATTTGATCATGCATAAACAGAAACCATAACAACATTGAAATTTATTTTCATTTTATACAACAATTATTTAATAAAGTTTACCTTTAAACTGGAATACAAGAATAGGTTTCAATGTGTTTCCATGGTGATAAGTAAACTTTAAATTTTGCATAGTTTCTTGCTTCCTCAATTTAAGGGCAATAACAGATAAATATAAAGCCCTTTTCTGTATGTATCTGTGATTCAAATAATCTTTAGGTTGAAAAAATTCCTACAATATTAAAATAACACAACATTAAAAACATTAGTTGATAAATAAATAATCTTGACAAAAACAATGCTGCAACAGACAGGGAGGATTCTGGATAGAAAAAGAAAATAGCTGAAAACATCTACATCCCCTTTCAAAAAGGTCATTTTTGACCTGTTCTGACTGTGTCCTGCAATTTTCTGAATTTCTTTTTCACAGAAAAATAGCTTAAATGAGTTAAATAACTGAGTAGGTGAGTAATTGTTGTCTACCACCAAGTGAGCAATATCTCAGCCATACCATGGCGAGAACATGTTATATTTCTATTAGGTGACGATGGTGTCCACTTTGTACTAGAGGCCTGGGTGGCTCAATGAGTTAGGTCGTTGGATCTAACAGCTCAAACAAGCCTATCACAAATACGGCGTGGGTTCGCGTCCAGCTTTGTAAATTACAAAAAGGGTGCACTCGACTCGCAGCCGCAAGTGATAAAGTTTACCAGTTGCTTGCCCAGGGTCGGTGGTTCTCTCCGGCTTCCTCCACCACTAAAACGGGTCGCCATGATATAGCTGAAATATTGCTGAAAGTGGCGTTAAACACTAGACCAACATGCATTGTTTGATTTTCATAGTACATTTGTATTAGCTCACTGAAACAACAGTCCGCAGGTAGAGATGTCGCCCCACTCGGAATATAATCCTAATTCTGAGCAAACCAGTATTTGCTATTACTCCTTGATGCTGATTGGTTAGAGAAGCAGCAGCAAAGACCAATTTTATAGTCTTTGGTTTGACATGACCGGGGTTTACACCCATGGTCTATCACACTTTAGATGAGTACACTAAAGGTTTGACATGACCGGAGTTCACACTCATGGTCTATTACACTTTAGATGAGTACACTAAAGGTTTGACATGACCGGGGTTCACACCCATGATCTATCACACTTTAGATGAGTACACTAAAGGTTTGACATGACCGGGGTTCACACCCATGGTCTATCACACTCTAGATGAGTACACTAAAGGTTTGACATGACCGGGGTTCACACCCATGGTCTATCACACTTTAGATGAATACACTAAAGGTCTGACATGACCGGGGTTCACACCCATGGTCTATCACACTCTAGATGAGTACACTAAAGGTTTGACATGACCGGGGTTCACACCCATGGTCTATCACACTCTAGATGAGTACACTAAAGGTTTGAAATGACCGGGGTTCACACCCATGCTCTATCACACTCTAGACGAGTACACTAAAGGTTTGACATGACCGGGGTTCACACCCATGATCTATCACACTCTAGATGAGTACACTAAAGGTTTGACATGACAGGGGTACTAAAGGTTTGACATGACCGGGGTTCACACCCATGGTCTATCACACTCTAGATGAGTACACTAAAGGTTTGAAATGACCGGGGTTCATACCCATGGTCTATCACACTCTAGATGAGTACACTAAAGGTTTGAAATGACCGGGGTTCACACCCATGGTCTATCCCACTTTAGATGAGTACACTAAAGGTTTGACATGACCGGGGTTCACACCCATGGTCTATCACACTTTAGATGAGTACACTAAAGGTTAGACATGACCAGGGTTCACACCCATGGTCTATCACACTTTAGATGAGTACACTAAAGGTTTGACATGACCGGGGTTCACACCCATGGTCTATCACACTCTAGATGAGTACACTAAAGGTTTGAAATGACCGGGGTTCACACCCATGGTCTATCACACTCTAGATGAGTACACTAAAGGTTTGAAATGACCGGGGTTCACACCCATGGTCTATCCCACTTTAGATGAGTACACTAAAGGTTTGACATGACCAGGGTTCACACCCATGGTCTATCACACTTTAGATGAGTACACTAAAGGTTTGACATGACCGGGGTTCACACCCATGGTCTATCACACTTTAGATGAGTACACTAAAGGTCTGACATGACCGGGGTTCACACCCATGGTCTATCACACTCTAGATGAGTACACTAAAGGTTTGACATGACCGGGGTTCACACCCATGGTCTATCACACTCTAGATGAGTACACTAAAGGTTTGAAATGACCGGGGTTCACACCCATGCTCTATCACACTCTAGACGAGTACACTAAAGGTTTGACATGACCGGGGTTCACACCCATGGTCTATCACACTCTAGATGAGTACACTAAAGGTTTGACATGACCGGGGTTCACACCCATGGTCTATCACACTCTAGATGAGTACACTAAAGGTTTGAAATGACCGGGGTTCACACCCATGCTCTATCACACTCTAGACGAGTACACTAAAGGTTTGACATGACCGGGGTTCACACCCATGGTCTATCACACTCTAGATGAGTACACTAAAGGTTTGACATGACAGGGGTACTAAAGGTTTGACATGACCGGGGTTCACACCCATGGTCTATCACACTCTAGATGAGTACACTAAAGGTTTGAAATAACCGGGGTTCATACCCATGGTCTATCACACTCTAGATGAGTACATTAAAGGTTTGAAATGACCGGGGTTCACACCCATGGTCTATCACACTTTAGATGAGTACACTAAAGGTTTGACATGACCGGGGTTCACACCCATGGTCTATCACACTTTAAATGAGTACACTAAAGGTTAGACATGACCAGGGTTCACACCCATGGTCTATCACACTTTAGACGAGTACACTAAAGGTTTGACATGACCGGGGTTCACACCCATGGTCTATCACACTCTAGATGAGTACACTAAAGGTTTGAAATGACCAGGGTTCATACCCATGGTCTATCACACTCTAGATGAGTACACTAAAGGTTTGAAATGACCGGGGTTCACACTCATGGTCTATCCCACTTTAGATGAGTACACTAAAGGTTTGACATGACCAGGGTTCACACCCATGGTCTATCCCACTTTAGATGAGTACACTAAAGGTTTGAAATGACCGGGGTTCACACCCATGGTCTATCACACTTTAGATGAGTACACTAAAGGTTTGACATGACCAGGGTTCACACCCATGGTCTATCACACTTTAGATGAGTACACTAAAGGTTTGACATGATCGGGATTCACACCCATGGTCTATCCCACTTTAGATGAGTACACTAAAGGTTAGACATGACCAGGGTTCACACCCATGGTCTATCACACTCTAGATGAGTACACTAAAGGTTTGACATGACCAGGGTTCACACCCATGGTCTATCACACTCTAGATGAGTACACTAAAGGTTTGACATGAGCAAGGTTCACACCCATGGTCTATCACACTTTAGATGAGTACACTAAAGGTTTGACATGACCGGGGTTCACACCCATGGTCTATCACACTCTAGATGAGTACACTAAAGGTTTGACATGAGCGGGGTTCACACCCATGGTCTATCACACTCTAGATGAGTACACTAAAGGTTTGACATGAGCGGGGTTCACACCCATGGTCTATCACACTCTAGATGAGTACACTAAAGGTTTGACATGAGCGGGGTTCACACCCATGGTCTATCACACTCTAGATGAGTACACTAAAGGTTTGACATGAGCGGGGTTCACACCCATGGTCTATCACACTCTAGATGAGTACACTAAAGGTTTGACATGAGCGGGGTTCACACCCATGGTCTATCACACTTTAGATGAGTACACTAAAGGTTTGACATGACCGGGGTTCACACCCATGGTCTATCACACTCTAGATGAGTACACTAAAGGTTTGACATGAGCGGGGTTCACACCCATGGTCTATCACACTCTAGATGAGTACACTAAAGGTTTGACATGAGCGGGGTTCACACCCATGGTCTATCACACTCTAGATGAGTACACTAAAGGTTTGACATGAGCGGGGTTCACACCCATGGTCTATCACAATCTAGATGAGTACACTAAAGGTTTGACATGAGCGGGGTTCACACCCATGGTCTATCACACTCTAGATGAGTACACTAAAGGTTTGACATGAGCGGGGTTCACACCCATGGTCTATCACACTCTAGATGAGTACACTAAAGGTTTGACATGAGCGGGGTTCACACCCATGGTCTATCACACTCTAGATGAGTACACTGAAGGTTTGACATGAGCGGGGTTCACACCCATGATCTATCACACTCTAGATGAGTACACTAAAGGTTTGACATGACCGGGGTTCACACCCATGGTCTATCACACTCTAGATGCGTACACTAAAGGTTTGACATGATCGGGGTTCACACCCATGGTCTATCACACTCTAGATGAGTACACTAAAGGTTTGACATGACCGGGGTTCACACCCATGGTCTATCACACTCTAGATGAGTACACTAAAGGTTTGACATGACCGGGGTTCACACCCATGGTCTATCACACTCTAGATGAGTACACTAAAGGTTTGACATGACCGGGGTTCACACCCATTACTTCTATTGTCCACATGCTTTATTTTCTTATTCATCTCTCTTTTTTAATTTAAATAGCTATATTAAGGTCATACATAAAGTAGGCTCACTTTAAAATATATCAATGTTTATGCCTCCGTCGCTAGGCGTCAGGGACAGTTTTACCCATGTATGTGCATCTGTTCACACATGCTAGCTTTAATACTGTTAGTTCTATGTTTCACACATGCTAGCTTTAATACTTTTAGTTCTATGTTTCACACATGTTATCTGTAATACTGTTAGTTCTATGTTTCACACATGTTATCTGTAATACTGTTAGTTCTGTTTCACACATGTTATCTGTAATACTGTTAGTTCTATGTTTCACACATGTTATCTGTAATACTGTTAGTTCTATGTTTCACACATGTTATCTGTAATACTGTTAGTTCTATGTTTCACACATGTTATCTGTAATACTGTTAGTTCTATGTTTCACACATGTTATCTGTAATACCTTTTGTACTGTCAGTTCTCTTTATATAACATTTTACCTTAGGGATAGTTAGTACTAGGTCCACAATTGGATGAGGTTTCAGTGCAGTTCCTGAGTAGAAGCTACCAATCTCCTGTACATCCTTGGGAGGAAGAAACTTAAATGAGCCCTTACAGGTTCTCTGATGTTCAGTTAAAGGTATCTTGATCTTCTTTGACAACCAACTGTTATCTTGGAGCTGTGAAACAAAATTATTTCTTCCATAAAAATATCATTCATTAATTTCTTTGTATTTTCGACATTTACAAATATCTTATAATATTACTAACTAGAAAGCTAAAACTTAAAGAATTTCACAATACAGTATACAGTCCTCGACGTTAACCACTAGCCCGAAGCCAGAGTCTAGTGAAAATTACTTTGGGCTAGTGGTCTTGAAACATCAGGTCTAGTAAAATTTTTGAGACATGTTTGCTGTTAAAATTTGTGAAAATCGTTTCAGATGAATAAAATTTATAAAAATGACCATGTGTATAATCTATGTGTCTGTTTACGGCCTTTGATTCATGATTGTGCATTTATGTGTAATTAAATCGGCAAACATCGGTCGAATCCGCTTCTCTCTCTTTAGATGAAGGAACGTAATCCGTCGAGATGCATTTACCACGCCTATTCTGCAACTTCAGTTACTTTAGTCTCTCAAGTTGAAATCGAGACTCCAAATTATATCTTTTAAGTATTTTATCCACATGTCATTTATGAAAATATCGATATCATGTTTTTTGAAATCTATCGTATCCGTTAAGTATTTTGAAAGTGATTTTCTTGAATAGAAACTTTAATTTCGTTCAATAACAAATAACGGCACCATTGAAAGGGGACGTTGAATGCGACTGTGCTATCCGAAGTTCCTTTCAACAAAATGAACTTTTGATTTATAATTTCTCATTTCTGTTACATAAAATCATAGTTCTCATATGCGAAGGTTGGCCATTCAAAATTGGTTGATATGCACGGGGTACATATAAAAAAAATTACTGGTATGCAAGAATATGGAATAGTCAATGCAAGGTAGACAGAAATTTAATATTTGAAATTGAATAGATGTCCTTTAGGTAAATATGAATATTATAATATGCTAAATTGATGTATTGCTTGTAGTCTTGTCAGTCCCAAAGGAAAACAGGAAAAAAAAATTCTGGTTGATCAAATTTCAAAATTAATGCCATTCAAGCATATGAAGTCTTGAAACAATATAAAGCAGCAACAAAAGTTGTTGAACAGCCAGAGGTTAAAAAATATGAGGGTGCATGATGTGTTCATATGAAGAAGGTGCACGAAAGACTATGAAGAATGAATAGATTTAAATAAATTATCTTTATAATTTCATTTTTTTCTGTTGGTCTAGTAAATTTGAGTTCAGGCTAATACAATAACAGATTTGCTAGCCTGAAGGGCTAGTAGGTAAAAAATTTGAATACAATGACTGAGTATATGATGAATGTTCTACAGAATTCAAAAATACAATGGGTTATTATGGTTCTAGAATTCCAAAATACAATGTGTATATGAAGGTTCTAAAGAGCTTTATTACTGAACTGTTACATACAGTACATTATTTGCATTTCCATCATATTTCAATAAAATGTGTAACATTATACAAGAATTTTGCAGCCCTCACGATGAGGACCGGTTCTCCGAACCAAGACCAGTAAAACTTTGTTCAGACCAGTAAATTTTAAACTACATATATAAAAATTAATTCAAGAATTTTATTCGGACCAGTAAATTAAAACTTTTATTTCGAGGACTGATTTTAAGTTGCATCAACATGTCAAGGAGATGACTTTACAAGATACAATTTAATAACAGTAATTTGATCATTTTATAAACAAAAATAAAACATATTACATTATCAAGTAGGAAGGGTTGGGATCCAATTAACCGGTTTAACCCCACCATATTTTTGTGTCTGTCCCAAGCCAGAACATGCAGATTCAACGTCATATGTTGTGTTTTTTGCTTCTTGTTTAATTCGGGGAGTTAAGATGAGAGGTGATTGTTTGTTTTGTTGAATCGGTGGAATTGTTGACCATCACTATTAAAACTTTCTTTTGTTTTGTTGTGATCGGTGGAATTGTTGACCACCACTATTAAAACTTTCTTTTCATTCTACATACATCATGCTCTTTCCCTTTTGGTAAATGTAACAATATAGACTTTAACTTCTGTATAATCTCATGTATCCCTGATAGTCTTTTTTCCTTCAATTGTACTTCATTCAATAGTTCTGTAATCTATGAAAGATATAAACAGGTCTTTTGAAAACAAGAGGTATGTTAGCCATAAGTGTTATGGACAAATTACACATATTGCAAGAAGATTCACAAATATAACAATTCAGATGCCATTAAAATATTAAAACAATCCAACCGCTGTTTTTTTTCTGAGATGACAATATATTTTAGCTTGGAACTCTACAATTTCAATCAAAATCTTAATTAGAGCAATGTTAAATATCTTGGCACGATAACATATTGACATCGTCAGCATCAAAGCATATGATTCTTACATCGCTAATATCTATGGCATCACAATGTTAATGATGTTGAAACCATATCATATTAACATCGCCAGCATAAAAGCATACGATTTTTACATCGTTAACATCAATGGTAGCACACTTTATCGTATCACCATCGTCAGCTTTGTACTAGACCTAAATGCTTAATTAGACTTTCATAGTGCTAGCTCACTAAAACAACAGTACACAAGTAGACAAGTTGCTCCACTTAGACACATTATCCTGATTCTGTGCCAACCAGTCTTTGCTTTTACTCCTTCGTTTGATCCGATCATGGGCTTGAACCTACTATATTTCCAACTCGAGACAAGTATAATAAAAATTACAACACCGATGCAGTTTTAGGTTATATTGAAGCTCAGTTATCATGGTTATAATTAAAAGATGTCCTGTCCCCCTAAAATCTCATTACAAGTGGATTACACTATAATACCTATTATAGAGTCACACATTACCTGAAGTTTGAAGACACTGGAGTGAAACAAATTTTCTGTTTCTCTAAGTTGGTGTAGTTCATCATTAGACAAAGGTTTATACAATTGTCCTTTGTCTATCTTTTTCAACTTTTTCTCAACTATAACATCATCTTCTCTTGATATTGATGTTACATCAGTTTCATCTGAATTTTCCTTTAACAAAAGAAATAAGAAACAAATATTATAAATGTATTGCAGCTATTATTGTGGTGGTCGTAATTGTATGGTATTTGGATTTACAACTACTCATGCAATCTGGGCCTATCACCACTAACGTTGTGAGTTTGAATCCCGCCCATGGAGAGGTGTACTCGATATAATATTATGTGATAATGTTTGTCAATGTACTATAGTCCACGGTCAGGCTTTACGTATTAGAACCTGACAATCCCTCATGGAGAGGGCTCTCCCTATCTGCCTCCGGGTGAAGCGTTCAGACAGCTCTGTGGGTTTGAGTACTGGGGAACCTTCACCAGCACCGAACTGATCTTTAGGAGTAATCACTCAGGAAGTAAAACTGTATCTCATCATACTTTCTACGAAAATGGTGTGTTGATAAAGCAATACCAGCTTGACAAGTATAAAAAATGATAATAGTTTATTTATTTGCTTAAAAGTTGTTTACATTTCAGAGATGTGAGAAGCAAATGCTGTTCATTGAAGCAATTATCAGAATTCAAAAGCAACCAATCAGGTTCCATAATTATTTGGTCTTAGAATGGATAATCTGCCAGTACTGCTGAGGCATATTGGTAGAGTGATTGGCTCTATTAATGTGCTTACATCACCTCAGGTATTGATTCCAATATCTCAAATAATAAACTATAAATGCAGGGTGTCAAGTCACTTCTGACAAAAATTATATAGGAATATAATGTATAATTTACCAAAAATACATGGCCTCCGCCTCCCCTGTAGCAATGCCTCACCTCCTTTTAACTGACAAATGAAAAAAAATAGTAGAAAAAATGCTGGATTTCTAATAATGGTATTTATTAGTAAAGATCGCAAACTAATTTTACAATCATAGTGAAAAACTAGATGTGTCGGAACGACACGAATGTCCCTGCCGTGAATATTAAGGAGGCTCGCAAATGTTTCACCCTTTTTTAATTCCCTCAGTAATAGGGTAAGAATAACAAATGAATTTCAAAGTTGATCTGTAACTTATACACTCTCATACCAAAAATCAAGTCAATATCTCAAATCTGACATAGTGAAATAAAGTGGTGACAACTAAATATTTGGCCAAATTTCAAAGTCCACGGGCCATAACTTGGCCAAAAATCATTGGACCGGAACAAAATGTAAACTTGATCTGTAACTCATACATGTATATCAAACATCAAATAGTCATAATATTAGTCAAACTACAAACAGATTATCGATATCCCAACAGTCATTTTTTCCGTCGACGACCAAGTTATGGAATTTATTAGACCTGAGAATACGTCAACTTTCAACTTTTGAATCCTTCAAGTACAAATTGAAACAACACTATTATAAAAATGCTAAACCCCCCTCCTATTATAATATTGGCAACAGATATTTAAATATACTGCATACTAGAATAAGGAATAATTGTAGTGCATTACATAATGATCTATTTCATGCTCATTTGATTCATAGCCCATCTTGTTCTTGTGGATATTCCACAGAGAATGCTGAACATTTTTTATTGTACTGCAAGAGGTTTGATGTACAAAGAAATATTTTGTACCGTTCTTTATTAGCTGCAAATGTACACATTGACTTAAACACCTTGCTGTTTGGAAGTAAAATTTATAATATTGACACAAATAGGCATGTATTCATTACTGTACAGACATATATTAAGGAAACATGTCGCTTTTCTTTCCGCTGATTATCGTGAATGTAATCAGGTGACAATTGGTTTGTGGCTGACCTGGTGTGAATTAGTAAATGTTGCAATACACACGTGTAAGCACTTTATGTTAAAATTCTTACTGAATAAATAATGATATTGTTATATATTTTGAAAATAAATTTTAAAAGATCCTACCTTTACCGAATTAATAATCCCACTACATTGTATAACAATTATTGATTTTCTTCATTCTAGGTGTGTTCTATAACTAGTCCATTTATTGTAAAGGTCTGTTCGATTTGTCATTGGGTAAATTTCAAATTGTGTTGCACTCGTACATTTCATGTTGTTGTTTTTTGTTGTTTTTCTAATTATTAAGAAAGACTGTAGCTTTTGTGTATTTATGTTCAACTGTATTTGTATATTGTTTATATAAAGGAGAAGATGTTCTAAGTTGAAAAACTTGTATCTGATCCTATTGTCATGTTTTTGGACAATAAAATATGTTTAAACTAAAACTATCAAACATCAAATCAATATCTCTAAGCATAGCGAAAAAAAGTGGTGAAAACTATATATTTGACCAAATTTCAAAGTCCAAGGGCCATAAATCGGCCAAAAATCATTGGACTGGAACGAAGCGTAAACTTGATCTGTAACTTATCATTATACACCCACATACCAAATATCAAGTCAATATCTCAAAGCATAGCGAAAAAAAGTGGTCGCAACTGTTTTATTTCGGAATTACGGTCATGGGTAACACTTAGTGACAGGGACATAAAAATCAACATTTGGGTTAGGGTTATGGACAATTTTGTTCTTTTTCATATCTAAAATGATGAACATTTTCATTTGAAGTCCCAATATAAATTTTTATTGCTGTATTAATCTGTTGAATATCTTAAGACATCACTGAAATACTATTGAAATCTATTTAAGGCACATTTTCAGGTTTTCAGGTGCAGTACTAAATAAATTCATAATTACATAAAGATTTATTTAATTCAAAACGTGTGATTGCAACAGGTAAGTTACAGGTAGCTTAATTAAAGTGCTGGACAGGTAACTGTACACCTGGCTGACAGGTGGTCAATTAAGAAATTTAAATTGCTAAAACAACATAACCCCAATAAATGTGTTCATAAGAAGGAAAAGGGTAATAAAAGTGGTCAGCTTGAAACAATAAAATGTTTAAAGTTCATTCATATGTGAGACAGAATGATTCTAAATGCAGGAAATGGAAAGTTTATAGGGGGTTTACTCTTCATGGCTTCTCTTATGTATGGCTTCTTACCAAATGTCTTGTGTAACAAATATATATATTATTTTATTTGATTAAATTAAAGAAATACTAACTTAAAATCATTACAAGTTAAAAATAGATACCCCCACTAAAAAGACCCTCTTAGGAATCAATTTACATAATCCTATCTGGCTTTTATTCCAATCGACCAGTATTGACCAACCGCCCGGTCGACCGTTTTTTTGCCAACACTGAGAAATTATAGAAGTATCAGCATTAATAGTACTAGTCCGAGATTCCTCTGCCGTCCGACGGCTTTTTGTTCGACTTGCTGGAGCCGTGGGACGTGCTCTCCATAAGGAAAACAGCAGATTTGCCGCTCCAACTCTGGGTTGGCACATTTCCACGTTTCGTGGCTATCAGATTTTATTTTCTATCCGAAACCCTTATATAAATCGCTTCACCAATCATTTTTCTATTCATTCACAACCATCTTACCCTCAGAAAGTGGTGTTACACTCGATTACAGCACGATTTTTTCGGCTGCAAATTACTGATGCCACAGAACTCACCAAGATATGAGAGTAAAGAAACAACTGAAACAGGTGCATAAAAGCAAAAACATTAGTTGAAAAGTACAGAATTGTTCAAAAACATTGCTGATAATGAAAGGGATCAATTTCCCAAAATCGGGTTTCATTCCTTCTTTGTTTCATTGTGTTTTTTTCCGATCTTGCACTCATATTCAGAATATGTTGATAAAAAATCAAGCCCAGGCCAAGGACTACCTCCCCCCTTTTTTTATACTTCTAAATGATCTTTAACGAAGAGTGTGCAACAACAAATCGTAGGAAATATTTACATGTTTTCTTTTCATTGCATATAGTCTTTCTTTTCTGTTGAGTTCCCCTCAATTGTCAGTTATAACATATAAATGTACCAAATGTTTACGAATCAAATGCAGAAAACGTGCTTCCTGTCATTATAAAACAATATACTTCCGGTTAGGACATGATCATATTCCGATAATTTTTGTCGTGTCGACCACAACAGTATGTGGACAGGATACTCTTCGGCGCCCCCTTTTTTCAGAATACAATTTTTTTGACAGATCGAAAATATATCATGTTCAGCTTATTTTGCATCTCTATAAGTCATTCAGTTATTCATAGTCGATTCAAAAGCTCACTAGAGCTTATGTTATGTGTTATAGTAATTTCGACTTTAAATAAAACTTATTTGATTTGACATAGAAAAATGCAAAATAAGATGAAAATAATGTCATATGGGTGGATCCAGGATTTCAAGTTAGGGGGGGGGGGACGCACTTAAAAAAATTGCGCCGAGCAGAGGGAGGCGCGAAAAATTGTGTGGTATTTCGTGTGAAAAATCACGATTTTACGCCAAAAAATCATATATTTTCCAATTTTAGGGGGGGGCGCGCGCCCCCCCCCCCCCCCCCCCCCATTGGATCCGCCCCTGGTAAAGGGGGAATACGTGCACGGAAGAACGTAAAATAAACAAGAATTTCTTCTTTTGGTATACAGTATTTGATTTATTGTGTTTAACGACACTTTCAGCAATATCATGGCGACCAGTTTTAGTAATGGAAGAAGCCGGAGTACCCGGAGAGAACCACCAACCATGGGAAAGCAACTGGTAAACTTTCTCACTTGCGGCTGACAGTCGAGTGCACCTTTTTTTGTAAGTTAAAAAGCCGGGGGCGAACCCACGCCGTAGTGGTGATAGGCTTGTCACGTATGAGTTGCTAGGTAATCCAACTACCTAACTCATTAAGCCACCCGGGCCCTCTGATGATTATGGCAAGATTCGTAAACAACCAACACTATTTCATCCTGTACGCAAACAATTAACCTCCACTGGACAAATAGACTGACAAATGGACAAGATATATATACGTATCTCCGATCATCTGATTTCACTCATGTTTTTCAGAAGCTCGTGTCAATATTTGGTTTTTTGTAGTGTGTTTGCTTTCTTTTACCTGTTGTTTGTTATTTGTTATTTGGTAATAATATTTAATGTTAAACATTTTCTCTAATAAAGATGCACGTCAAATAAGAACTACACATTACGAAGCACGAATGTTAAAATCAATGCAGCACGTTGCACGATCTATGTGTCTTGCACGGATGAACGTGAAATAAAAAGATAAAAACACGTTGAATGAAAAATAAAAAAACGACGAACACGTTGCACGAAAATAACCCTTTATCACCAGCAACAACGCGTTGCCATAGTCCAAGCATGACGCTACAAGCGAGCAAACTAATGTTTTGCACGCATCTTCGGTGATGTACGATCGAATACGTCGAAATGTTGCTAATTTGAAAGTAGTATGACTTTGTAAATGCACTTGCTTGTTTTTACATGCATAATGTGCTGTCGGAAAATATACCGAGGTTGTTAACAAACGAACCATTGGTTACTATATAGTTCCGTCCACGGCCGCCAAGAGAATTGTTGGGCCCCAGGGCAAAAGGAAACTTGGTCCCTCCTCCTCCAATTCTCCAAATAATGATACTCAAACTAAGTCTACCATGATGTGTCATAAGCAAGGAATCAGTACTACACAAAATGATCGAATTGATGAATTGTGATTTAGAAAACAGCTTTCTATTTGTTTATTTGTCTGGACCCTTAATTATAATGATCTGGTACATTTATTAATAGATGTATTACAATAGTCAAATTATTTTATCGACAACCAAATATAAAACATATCTTCACTAATATAATGCCCTATGCAGCTGAATAAGTAAACTATAATGAACATAACATAAATTGTGCATACTTATAGAATTATTAAAGATTAAAGGCAGCTTACATCAATCATACAATTGCAAAATTATAACATTATTTTACTATTGCATTTGGTGGAGCCTTCCTGACATTTTTCAGTGCGAAGCGTGTGATGATGTTGTCAAAATTAATTTGTTTCTAGCAATTTCAGATTCAATGTTAAGTCTTAATAAATCCACTAAACGCAATTAGTTCTTTACAAGATTCAGTTTGCTGAAGGATCTCTCTGCTGAAGTAATTGTGACAGGGATTGTCAGCAAAATACGCAAACTGACACAAATATTTGGAAAAAGATTTCCCAGTTTATATTGATAAAGACTGTTTAATAAATCAAGTGGCCTTAGCAGATCTCTCCCAAAGTTGGATTCGTGCACTTTTTTCAACTGCTTGATCTCTGTGACAATTTCTTTTGTAATGCCAGATGAGTATTCTTCTGCAAGACGGGATGACTCTTCTTCCAGATCATCACTGGCCATAGAAAAATATGTCCATAGAAATTTGAACTTTGTGCAAATTGTCTTTTCAGCACTGAATCGCACTGTGAGGCCACTAGTCACATTATCAATAATGAGATAAAACACTGACTGCCTGAAATGGCCTACCTCTTGTGTCTCATCTCCATCAGTCATTTCTGCCAGTTCGCTCACCGGACCAGTTTCATCGTGGAATCCTAGGAAGTTGCCATTACTTCTATCTCCAATACGTTGCGAGGATCCCCTAAAGGCAAGTCCTCTTTCTCCTAGAAATAACACAACATCAATAGTTTCAGTATGTTGTACCACTTCAGGCTTTCAGCTTTGATTGCTGGTTCAAGAAGACTG
Organism: Bathymodiolus septemdierum; assembly: GCA_963383655.1. Classification (NCBI taxonomy): domain Eukaryota; kingdom Metazoa; phylum Mollusca; class Bivalvia; order Mytilida; family Modiolidae; genus Bathymodiolus; species Bathymodiolus septemdierum. Next base: position 133,065,362 of record OY726517.1, read on the forward strand.
TCTATTCCTTTCTCATTCTTAAGACGTCGTTCAAGCTCACACCAGGCAAGATAACACTGTGAACATTGGTCATTTCATGTTCTGGTACATGTTCACAGAGTTTCCCCCACTTTCCAGAAGCTGGATATCCATCAGGAGTGGCCAGTGCTGATTTAGATAATTTGCTTTTTGCTTGAGGAGGCAAACAAGCGGCATGGAAAGCAATACAAGGATTGTTTATGCTCACTCCATACTAGCCAGTCTCTGTCATGTAGTTCGTCATTCACCTTTTGACATCTAAGCATGCTTTGTAGAAATTCCTGGCCATTTTTGTCCTTTGGAAGAGTGTTGGGTAAGCGTATGTGGCACCTGATGACATATTCTTCTATGTCTGGGTTCGAAGGGCATTTGGCTTGTATAAAGAGACCAATGTCAAGGGAGGTGTGTTTTGTGTCATTATGATTAGAGGTCGGCTCCTCTGAAATTTCTGCCATTCTTTCTTTCATTGTTTTACTCCGATTCGTCTGGTCATTTGAATTACAGCCACTAGAGCTTTCTTCACCCGCAGTCCCTTAACTTCGGTTTTTTCCTCGTTTGACTTGTGGGCCCTCTAAACTCATGGGCCCCTGGGCGCCGCCGCGACTGACCCCCCTCTCCCTCTCTCAATGGGCCTGGTTCCGTCGATGGAGAGACAACATTTTGAAAATTCCTTCACGCGGTGTTTCGGTTCAAAGTTCTTTTTTGTCTTGATTTAATTTGAGCATATTTGAGCTCATCCACACACTAACATCTGATAAACAAGTCTCCAGGCGTCTGGATATATTATTATCCTGTGATAACTAAAATTATGGCGTTAGAGCTGCGCAGGGCCGTCATAACAGCATTATAGACATCCGAGCAAATCAGTGCAATGGGACCCCTACCTGCATAACCACTCAGATGAATACAAATGTAAATGTTCGATAAAATTAAACATATATTTATTGTATTGGTACTTCCAACAAACTCAGTGTTTAAACATTAAATACACAACATACCTAGATTAGCTTGGGGCCCCTATGCTCGTGGGGCCCCCGGGAAACTGCCCATGGTGCCCATGCGTTAAGACGGCACTGCGTACATATGGGGTCGTGAACTCGGTGTCGGCCCGATAGTCCGAAGGCCCGAAAGTCCGAAGTCCCAATAGTCCGAAGGCCCGATAGTCCGAAGTCCCAATAGTCAAAAGGCCCGATACCCTGAAAGCCCAATAGTCCGAAGTCCCGATCTTATCTAGTCCACAATGCTAATAATCCGACGGCCCCGATAATCCGAAAGTCCTATAGCCCGAACGACCCTCCGAAAAATCGTCGAAAGCACTAATGCCGATCCATTATAATGAAAACAGAGAATTTCTATGCTATGATACTAGTAATCTAAAATAGCATAATTAATGGGTAACATCTACAACCGTTTCATGACTTTGGAGAATAAATTCATAATTCGGGTTGGTTTGGATTAGTTTAAATAGTGTTTAAAAAAACGCCATTTTCAATAATATTTCAGTTACATCATGGCGGTCAGTTTTACTGGTAGAGGAAACCATTACCCCTTTAGCCTTAAAACTTCTAAGAAAGTCCGTCAAACAGTTTGTGAAAACAAATTAGTTACTGTTTCAAGTTATAGATCAGCAACATCGTACAAAAATGTTCTAAACTCCCGTGACCGACTGTGATTATTTAGACGGTCAGTAAATTGTTAAAGGGTGCCTAAAGCGCTCACTCTTCAGCAATTTACTGACCGTCTAAATATACATAGTCGGTCACTAGGGAGCTTAGAACTTATATTGTAACTGTCACCACCTTGGTCCAAAAAGTCGCTCTTGTAGCTAAACTAGCCAACTGTACTACCGTGAAGTTAGATATCCAATTTCTAACAAAGAGAATCCATATTTGATCAACCTTCATATTCAAGACGATTCACTGAAAATGCTTAAAAACGGGGTGTAAACCGTTTATTGAGCTCCTGTCAGAATTTAAAAAAAAGATACTTGGGCTTCGGACTATCAAATTTTCGGACTATTGGACCGTCACCGTAAACTCGTGATGTCGGGTCCGTTCGCCCTAATTACACATTTTCCCTGCGTTCATTCGATCTAATTAAACGTTGGTTCGTTCGCCCCGATAATTAAACAAATATTTTAATCAACCTTGTCTGAGTATGGGGCTAATCATACCACATTTTCTCATAATTGAAAAAAAAATGAAATAAAATAAAGGATAGTACTTTTTCTAATTTATCTTATAATTTAATAGGAGGCGCTAAAAGGCTTGAAACAAGAAGAACAGTGAACAGATTGATTGTGTTCCACAAAATTATTTACCACCAAGTTGCCATTGAAATACCTCAACACTATCTAGTTAACAACAGAAAGACAAGATACAGCTACTCCGTAAACATAATGCAACCTCAATGTAACACCAAGGCGTATGAATTCAGCTTCTACCCGAGGACGATAAGACACTGGAACAAGCTGCCAAGAGATACTGTTACAGACACCGACTCGGGCACCTTCAAAGGAAATCTCTGATCACACTTCCACCCTGAGACCAGAGATCAGGCGATGCTGTAGATGACCATCCTTGTTTTTATCCTGCACCAACCACATTTTAATTTGTACATAGAGTTTCACAATTTGTAAAGCTCCTGCACTCGATGCAGGGGCGGATTCAGAGACTCTTATGACGGGGTGATGGGGGGCTCAGTTATGGAGCAATATTTTCAATAATAGATGGAACCAACTGTAGCCTCAAAGCGGTTCTGGCGTGAAGATTGGTAAACCTTGTTTTCATTTCATGTAGCGTATAGCCGAGAAAAGGTACAGTTATTGACTTCCTAAAGTAGTCTTCCGGACCCCCTACTTAAACATTATCTCTGACACCGATCATCAAAATATACAATTTCGAATGATTTTTTTCTTAAATAAAATAAAATGTATTCTACAGTCTTCATGTTATCAAATATCAAAAATTCTAATACAATATGGAGGCAAAAACGAAAAAGAAATGTCTATAACACCCGGTATTCCAAGGCGGTCACCCATCCAAGTCATGGGCGATCCAGGGGGGGGGGGTCCTAAAATTGGAAAAAATATGATTTTTTTGGCGTAAATCGTGATTTTTCACACTAAATACCCCAAAAATGTTCGCTCCTTCCTCCACTAGGCGCAATTTGTTTAAGTGGGCCCCCCTGACTTGAAATCCTGGATCCGCCCCTGCAAGTACTAACCAGGCTCGACGCTGCTTAACTTCGGTGATCGGACGAGAACCGGTGTTTTCAACGTGATATGGTCGTAGACACTAAAGTATTAAAAACTAGTATTACTGTGAGCACAGCTCACTAAGATATACCCCCCGCTCCCCACATCTGTCCAACCTATTTCCATAACCAAAACATTACTGATTGTTCCGTCCAAAATGAAAGAGACCCTCCTCTCTTCACCGGTAAGCTGCTGATAAAATTTCAAAACATTCTGAGAAACACTACTCAAGTTATCATATGACATAGGGTAAAAATCCTATTTTTCGTCATATCAAGTCCAATAACTCTGGAACGGCAAAGGTGAAAATCGTCAAAAATGAAAGGGATCCTCCTCTCTTCAACGTTAAACTGCTGATAAAATTTCAAAACATTCTGAGAAACACTACTCAAGTTATCATACGACATAGGGTAAAAATCCTATTTTCCGTCATATCAAGTCCAATAACTCTGGAACGGCAAAAGTGAAAATTGTAAAAAATGAAAGGGATCCTCCTCTCTTCACCGGTAAGCTTCTGATAAAATTTCAAAACATTCTGAGAAACACTACTCAAGTTATCATACGACATAGGGTAAACATCCTATTTTCCGTCATATTAAGTCCAATATCTCTGGAACGGCAAAAGTGAAAATCGTTAAAAAAGAAATGGATCCTCCTCTCTTCACCAGTAAACAGCTGATAAAATTTTATAAGATTCTAAGAAACACAACTCAAGTTATCGTACGACATAGGATTTGTCTACAGACGGACGGACAGACAGACGGACATGGTGAAACCAGTATACCCCCCCCCCCCCCTAACAACTTCGTTCCGGGGGGTATAAATAAGCATTATAAAGGTTCGATATGCCGGAAGTTCTTCTTTTCTTTTTTTTTCTAACAAAATAGCGCGATTGTATTCTACATTTGACAATGTAATTCAATTTGTTAATGAAATGCAAAACATGTAAAAATGTATATTTCAATACAGACGAATTCAGTATCTCTAGATAGTGCAATTCGGGCCGTTTCAACAACAACAATCGGTATTGAATACGGTGTTGCGAATTAGGATAACCATTTTTTTTAATAGACCCCCTAAAACTCCGGCCCCTATTTTTTGGCATTTTAACACTAATAAAAATAAACATTTCACTCACCAACCAAAATGCAGCCTCTCTCTCCAACATGCACCCATGCAATAACGTTAGAGTATCAGGGGGAATCGAAAGAGGATAAAATGACATTGATTCGCACCGATCATCAAAATATACAATTTCGAATGATTTTATTTTTTAAATAAAATAAAATGTATTCTACAGTCGTGTTGTTATCAAATATCAACAATTCTAATAAAATAAGGGGCAAAAACGAAAAAGAAATGTCTACAACACCCGGTATTCCCAGGCGGTCACCCATCCAAGTACTAACCGGGCTCGACGCTGCTTAACTTCGGTGATCGGACGAGAACCGGTGTTTTCAACGTGATATGGTCGTAGACACTAAAGTATTAAAAATTAAGCATTATAAAGGTTCGATATGCCGGAAGTTCTTCTTTTCTTTTTTTTTTTTCTAACAAAAGAGCGCGATTGTATTCTACATTTGACAATGTAATTCAATTTGTTAATGAAACGCAAAACATGTAAAAATGTATATTTCAATATAGGCGAATTCAGTATCTCTAGTTAGTGCAATTCGGGCCATTTCAACAACAACCATCGGTATTGAATACGGTGTTACGAATTAGGATAACCATTTTTTTTAATAGACCCCCCTAAAACTCCGGCCCCTATTTTTTGGCATTTTAACACTAATAAAAATAAACATTTCACTCACCAACCAAAATGCAGCCTCTCTCTCCAACATGCACCCATGCAATAACGTTAGAGTATCAGGGGGAATCGCAAGAGCAGAAAATGACATTGATTCGCACCGATCATCAAAATATACAATTTCGAATGATTTTATTTTTTAAATAAAATAAAATGTATTCTACAGTCGTGTTGTTATCAAATATCAACAATTCTAATAAAATAAGGGGGCAAAAACGA